>JAAFCE010007744.1:20959760-20975101 GCA_013389805.1 Trigoniulus corallinus
TGCAATGCATTCATATTAAAAGCTATTTGGAAACTATGACTAATAAAGAAGCCCAAATGTTACCAAGAAGTTATCTCTTTCAGAAATTTCAAATTGACCCTGCAGGAAACAATGTCTCTAGCATTAATAAGCAGCCCTTTAGTTGTGCACATTACCCTAAAGAATTTTGCATTTCAAGTTGTAACCTCTATGGTATGCCCTGAATGACTAACCCTTTTAAAGAATGACAAATGAGAATTTTAATGAAATTTTATTTGAAGACCAAAATCATGCCATTCTAAAGAACCAATAGAAACCCATCACTGAGAGTACAGCTCAAAATTGAGTAAAGTTGAATACAACAAATAGGCAGTGTAGAATAAGAAACGTGGAATAGAACAGGGCTGAACTAGGAAATATTTGATTTAAAATGGAATATAACTGTGCTGAACTTGGAAATATTTGATTTAAAATAGAATATAACTGTGCTGAACTTGGAAATATTTGAATTAAAAGTGAAATAGAATTGTGCTGAACTTAAAAAAATATTTTGAATTGTAATCAAAATACTTGGAAAAGTTTGTTACAAAAAGACAGGAAAAACAGGAAATAAATTTAATTAACTGTGCAGAAAACCTAACGTAATTAATTAATTATTCTGTGGAATTTTGATGAATCTAGTGATTCATATTCATAAGCCAATAAGCATAAACAGATGTCAGGAGACGACTATAATGTAAGGGAAAAAATTATTTAATATATTTCATTCAAATTCTCCTTTTTAAAATTTCCAAAAAAAATGAAAGGCCAGAAAAATTAGATCAGAATGATCCCAGAAAAAATTCTATCAAGCCCACATTGGCAACGAATCTGCAGATGGACCCAAGCAACCTAGCTCTAAAACGACAGCGTTTTATGGGCAACCAGGCCTTTAGACCACAGCTTACCGGGTTCACATTAGGAGCAGGGTTGCAAGACCAAGAACAATACGAAGAAGAAAAACAAGCTTCAACACTATATATGAAACATACCCATTGCTAATGCAGACAATAGGCAGGTGCAGACTACATTTTAGATGCAGACTTTACGTGAGATTCTATGCAATTTTAAAAGTAATATGGCCAATACATGTTTCTGATACTGATTCACAAAAAGTGTTTAATTAAAGACCTCTTGCCAGCTGTACAAGGCAATGCCTTCAGTAGGAAGAGCATGTTATTGAAAGAATCTCCAAAATAACTTTCATTTGGTGTAGCAAAACTGAAAAAAACTATTAATGTAGTGTTAATGTGCACACATTTACGTTTATATAAAAATCTCTCTACTATGCTACCAATTCAGTCCACAGGACTATTATTTTATTAATTTTACATACCACACTACAAATAACGCCTTCATCCAAATTCAACTAGTCAACATCTACAGATGCACCAACAGCTTCCAGAGCATTTTTCAGTTTTTCAGCTTCATCTTTCCCAATGTCAGCTTTTACAACTTGTGGCACACTTTCTACAAACTTCTTTGCCTATTTCAAAGATTATTTCAATATTTTCATTGAAGAACATATCTGAGAGACTTAAGATTACTTCATTGGAGGAATCAAATGTAAATAGACAGAAACTCAGCCAACCTTATCATAATATTTAGGAATAAAATCCTCAACTTGTGCAGACATTTCCACATTTACAGTCATCTGATAAGGACAATTAATAAAATATGGAATTTCGGAATTTCAAGTTCTCACAAGAATAGTTCTGTTCCTGACTTAACCCTAGAATCACAACCTGGAGTATAAACGACTCCAACTCATAGTTTCACTTCAATTAACAATTCCACAATTAATCTGAAAGGTCCATCTTGATGATATGTGATTTTCAACACCTTACCTGCAATTTCTATATTGGCATTTCCTATAAGGTGTATCTTTTCAATGTTTTTAGAGTTTCAAAAATGCTCGGGAGGAAATTTATCTCCTTTTTTTGCATGTTTAGGAATACGCACAGGCTTTCAGAGTGATTTTGATGACAGTTTAGTGAATCCAACATGAAGTGAAGCAAATGATTATTGTTAAAGGATTTCACTGTGATAACTTTGCACATGTGTGTAAACGTAAACAATGAATAACAAATTATTTTTGTATTTATAAAAAATGAAGAAAATTTTTGATTTAAGGCATTAAAATTGACTCCCAATTAGGGAGTGAAATTGACTCCCGGTTGTGATTTAACGCATAAGTTTTTGGGTTGTGATTCTAGGGTTAATGGGCATGGCATAAAAGCCCTCCGCTGGATCTTTTCCAGTTCTTTACCGTATGGTGCAGAAATCCTATAATTGGAATTCTTCTATTTATAACCGTTTGGCTAGGTTTTACATTGCCTCAACATTTGGTATGAGTTTCTATACCTGTGTCGTGATCATTTTGAAATTCTGAGTCGAAATTTTGCGAATCTTGTGACAGCTGTCGCCACATTGAAAAAAAAATTATAAATTGTGTCCCAGGTTTTAACTAGTACTCTATCATGGAATTGTTTGTACCCTGGGAATTTTTTGTCAATCGTCATGCCTTCAGTATAATGTACGATAATTATGTTTTTCATATCATGTTTTCTGTAATAAAATGTCAGTTTCTGCATATGTTAACTAGCCAATCTATTGATTCCGCTAAAGAACCTCACAATTTGACAGTTTGAGTGAGAAGATTGACCGAATTTTGGTCTATCTACAGTTACATTTCTGCAGAAATGACCATAAGCACTTAGAAGCAAGCATTTCTGTAAGCTGCTGTCAAACCTGCACAAGATTCATTCCTTCCATTAGTCCTTTGATCTCTCTTATCAGCGCAACTTTCTTAGTTTCATCAAATTTCAATAACTTGACTGTAAAAGATGTTTTGGCTGTTTGAACTTCAGCTTCCTCACCCTTCAGAAAAGGTATAATAATTGAACATTATACATGTAGTAACATTCTTTCAAAATCCTCAAAAATGGAAAAATTTGTTACAATCTGCGATAAGGTCATCATTTGTGAGCTGACTGTCATGAACATCAATTTAGAATGCAGGTTTGCTTACCACTACAGTAATCACACATGGAAATATAACACCAGCAGTCGCATGGATTACATATGTGGTCAAATGTATTTCCATTGAGGTTTGGACAAAGTTCCTTTATATTTCAAAATAATAATTTAAAAATGATTAATTAAATGATGTTGTGGTACTTTTTGACATGCTTTTAATAAAAATACCTTTGAATGAGTATGCCAAAAATATTATCAGTTGAAAGCCTTAGTCTTGTGAATCTTTCCAAGTGCCCAGCACACGCGAATTCAGGGTGGGGTTTTTGGAGTTGCAACCCCCCCTCCCCTCCTATGCGCACATATAAACTTATATTCGTTCAACCCCCTCCCCTGACGAAAATCCTGGATCCGCGCATGGTGTCCAGTATATTTATCACAAATTTTATTCATTTATTGGATTTTTTTTTGGGGGGCCAACATATTTGTAGTCAGATAAATGGAACACTAAAATTCCAGCATATGAAATTATATTGCAGTTCCTTATGCAAATATACCATAAAATCTCACGTAGTGCCCGCGGATTATACGCAAAACATTGGGTCATTTAGTGCGGACTATAAATGAAACCAAGGGTTCTCAATGAAAACTGCGCCTCATTTTTTGAGCATTTTATTACACTTAACACACGACTTTGCACAGTATTGTTGACATTATTGATATGATATTGCAATGCAAAATCGTCACATTTCAATTTCATCGTCAGAGCAATTGACATTTCATGTTCCAATTCATTTGATCCTATTGCCTCTACAAGTTGCACCACTGGCTACAGTAGGAATTTTAAAGTGCGGACTATATTTGAAACATACCCATCGCTAATGCGGACTATAGACGGGTGCAGACTATATTTGAGATGCGGAATTTACGTGAGATTTTATGAGATTAGACCAATGGCTTGAGTTCAGGGTTTTAAATTATCATCGCTTAAATAGTCGCATGGCAAACAATGGTAATCTAGTGGTGGGCAAAATGCTGAAACAAAAAAAAATACCAACAGTATTGCTACCAAACTTGTAGGAGACTTGCACTAAACACCACTGAGGATGTACTGAAGAACTGAAAAATAAAAGTGACCTAGTATGCAAAATATTTTAAAAGTGTTAAATTTTATAGAGGTAACTTCAACTTATATTGTTTAAGATTCCGACTGTAAAGTTAAAGCAAAAATATCACCGATGCTTGGATTTTTTAGTTTTTCCAGTTTTGGAAAATAATGTGACGGAAGCCCTTACGAGATTCACAAGCTGTTATGTCTCTTTGTGGATCTCCTTGTCTCAAAACCTTCGAAACTCACTAAAATGGTCCTATTTTCAAAAGGGCAAATAATTACGAATAGAAATCGGAGGTTTCAACAAACTATATTACAATTTGTTTCGTTAATGTTTTTTGGGCCCTTCAACTACAAAGGTCATTAGAGATTTTGAAGAAACCATTAATAAAGAAAATTGAATACTCACTGGTACTAAAAAATCTGCCAAGAAAGCAAAGTAGTAATGAACATGTATGTAATTATTGATATAATTATTACTGATTGTTGTTGTTATTAATACATAAGAGAGATAGTCTAGTGGCTTACTTCAATTTTTTTGTGAGAAACTAGTCATGCTTTCTTCCAGGTAACTGCTTAAGAATTTTTAGCACTTGTGTACTTTAGGCGGTACACGGTACTATCGTCTTTCGGTCCCCCGACTTTCTCCTCGCGAACAAGATACGGCTGGAATGGGTGCAAAAGGCAAAGGTGTTGCTAGGGTGCTGGTGGAGTATATGGGTCTAGCACGAAAAAATCTCGCTAGCAAGGTATCCGTCACAAAGGACTACATATTCATATCGTTTCTGTGAATGATCTCGTGTAGCCGCGAATATCCCGTTTGTAAGGATTTACTTTTTTCTAGGCAGAGAAAGATGTTCAACAACTGTGTACCAGCTAAAGTACACAAGTGCCGAATTTTTGACATTCTCATTTTTCTAAATCCTTCAACAGTCATTGCGGGCCATCAAATGAACTCAACGGCCCTCGGCTCACAAATGTTGATCTTACTTTTCTTATGATTTCACGAATTTTTTATCAAAGTCCTCTATCCTTCAACAGGGAATGGTAGTTATGATACTTTTGTTTAATGAAAAACATACCTCTTTTGCTGTTGGTGCAGCCATTGGCATGAAACCCATTGGCATCACTGGTGCAGCATCTGGTATATTTAAAGATTTCTAGAATATAAAAAAAAAATATATATATATATATATACCAGAAGTCTACTTATGATTAATCTATTTCTTACATTTCCATACTTTTAATAATTCATTTAACTCGGCAACTTCCAATAGAGTTAATTTTGAGATTTCATTAACTATATTATGGATTTTCACGGGATAAGTTTTAGGTCCACCGCTGGGCGAAGGTTCGGCTAACGGCTGAGTGCTGTAATAACTGACTGGCCATGAAGGATACTTTGTTGCACATAAAACACTAAAGACAAGTCATAAAATAAAGACAAAATCATTGAAAAGCAGAACATCTTTCTAAAGATTGTTGTTCCTACCACATGCATGCATGCCACCCTTAAATCACCATTATAGACATTACCATTGTACTAAACGCCTATGCCGTGCAATCTGCTTTAAGTTGATGGATATCATATTTAAGAAGTTTTATAGTAAAATTTTAATTCCCCTCTTACACGAAATAACTATAAGATGCATGAGTAAATGTCCATCGACTATATCAGACTGGACTATATGACTATCCCGCCGGAACTCAATATTAGTTTCTAAACGCTGAAAGGTAGCGTTCAGTTCAGCCGTAACCGGCGTCGTCACTATAGCCGGCGCCTCGCTTAACTTTCCATTTGAACGTCATAAGAAATATTTGCGCAGATTTAAAAGCATAATTAAGTTGAGATATTTTTTAATTATAGCTTTGAAATATAGTTTTTCAATCTCATTCGGTTTAACAAATGCTAGGTAGCTGTATAACAGCAACTCCTACCATTTCAGCCGCTTAGTCGGCGTCTTGAGTAGACGCTCTCAATAGAAACAAATATTCACAATGAGCCTACGCCGCTTCAGCGAAGGGACGTAGTTTCTAAATGTGGTCTTGATAATGGCTGACGACGGGAAAGACGAAGACGTCGTTATTCAAGAGGTAGTCAATTATTAAACATATTCAATTAGGATTAACAAGATGCGAATCAAAAACAGAAAGCAATTGAAATCAATAAGTTGTGGGAATCTATGTTGAATTGATGCCGCTCAAATTGATATCCCATTGCCTTGTGTTGCGTAATGATGTCACGTTGCTTTCGTTTGTTTTACAGTTTGATGTATACCTGGCCAAATCTCTAGCATCTAATTTATTTGTTTTTCAAGTAAGTCAGTTTAGAATTATAATCGTGTTTTAAATGACACACAACTTGAGTAACTTTAATTCATTTGTTGAGTTGTAAGTTAAGTAGAGTACGACTGTCGACATGCTTAATGATGCTGAGTTCGGTTTGAGTGTCTGTTGGTTCGAATCTGCGAACCAGGTTATCATGCGGTTATCATGCGTTAGAATAACTCTTACGTTGTTTATTTCGCTCTTTTTTGATATAAATATAATGAATTGTTGTATATTGATACCTGATATATTGATCGCAATGATTATGTACTTAGGGCTGGTAATTGCATCTAATTTTGTGCAGCTCTAAATATAGGTAGCTTACTCGGTTTCTGTCAAACTATGTACACCCAACTCTTTTTTACACGAATTTGAAGTCATCCTTCTTCGAAAAATTTACTTGATCCAACTTATATGTGACCATGAGCCGTCTAGTACAAATTGCAGTCTTTGGTACCAATGTATCAAAAAAACGTCGTGTTCCTACCTCACTACAAAACTTAGGCAGCACTGGGCACTGCTGTTAACGTAGAAGTTCCTGGGGAATCCCCTTATACGATAACTTTCACCTACATATTGTAAGTTAATTAACTCACAATATTTAATCAATTGTTTGTGCTATCAGATCATCTTCGTCATACCCTTATCCCGCCTGTAGTCCCATTTCTGTGCTGCCAGTGCAATCCGCAGTTAGCTAAACCATTGAAGATAGGACATTGTCAAAGGGACAGTAGAAAACCTGTTGTAATTGGGATCACGTCAATTTGGCGTAGTCAGTTTGGCGTACATACACATTCGGCGTATGACAATTTGGAGTACGGAAAATTTAGCGTACATACAAATTTGGCGTACATACCGATCTCTTGGGTGCACACATTTGTTCAAAATTGCAACTGTCATAACCAGTGGCAGATCCAGGATTTTCGTCGGGGGGGGGGGGGGGGCGCGAAAACTAAGGGGGGGGGGGTTGAGCTAAACCTCACATATTATGCAAATATAAGTTTATATGTGCATGGGAGGGGTTGCAACCCCAAAAATCCCATCCTAGATCCACTCGTGGGCATAACAGTCATTGCAACGGTCCCGTATAACACAGTTGGGTTTGTTTGTATTTTAGGGCCCATCGACTTCAAAGGTCATTAGGGCCCTATAACACAGTTATGGTAGGCATTCATTGTTCGATTACCTTGCAATGACTGTTGAAATATGTTGTTATGACCGTTGCAATTTTGAACAAATTTGGGCACCCAAGAGATCGGCATGTACGCCAAATTTGTATGTACGCCAAATTGACGTAGACCCGTTGTAATTGCTAGCTAGATTTATACTAAGAGATTCTGAATATGTAAAAGTTTTTGGGGCACATTTTTTTAATTACACCCCCCTCGATCCGCCTTTGGATCCGCCCCGGATGGAATGCGTCCTCAATTTACTGTACTTTACACGTATTTTTTCTACACGAATTTGTGAGGAACGCATCTGCCGTGTAAAACAAGAGTTGGGTGTAAAGTATTCCAGTATCTGAAATGAAGTTGTAATTATTTGTTGATTTATTCCATTTTAATATAGTATCCTGTGAGACCTAGGACATCAACATACGATGATGCAATGGTTGTGGAAGCCAGAGTCAAACCAAAACAACAAAAGGTACATTAACATTAAACGAGGTTGCTAACCAAGCTACCAGTCTATTTCTTGGATCGGTGGTTAGTGTACTTGACGTCGGGAGTTCACAGTAACAGGATTGATCCTGGCAGAGGCAGAAGGCTTCTTTTGAGTGTAAGAGAAGTACCTGACGTATGTGAAGTAAAGTCATTGCTATGTGTGGTGTGTATAATGTCACCACTGCGCGTTTAAGAAGGAAGGGGTCGATAAAAAGCCATATTAGGGTAGTGCAGGATATGTATGATGGTTCCATCATAGGGTGAGGACAGCATGGGGAAATGCTGCGTGCTTTAACGTGCAGGCTAGTTTACATCAAGGGTTAGCTCTGGTAATGGATGAGCTGCTGACGGGAGTAGGGGAAAGGGCCCCCCCAGTGCCTGGTGTTTGCTGATGATGTGGGAAGGCTTGAGGAGGCCAAGGATGATGCCCAGAGGGACCTACAAGAGATTAAAACATCAATGGAAAGAGGGTGCCTTAAGGTGAACATGAAGAAGACTGAGTACCTAGCTTTCAATTTTAGTGGCCAGTGGCAAGGGGTGAGATTCGATGTGGGTAAGAGGAGATTCCAGTGGTGCAACCGTTTTGTTATTTAGGATCAGTTTTCCGGAGCGATGGGGAGATACCGTATTTATTCATATAGCAGTCGCCCTCAATTAAGCGCCGCACCAGCGGGGCAAAAAAAAACAATAAACGTCGCCCTCCAATAATCGCTGCAGCGTTTTTTTCCTAGTGGTAAAATGTTGCAAGAATCAGTGAGGTAGGCCGGCATCCGCGGGCAGCCTCCTAAGGGGTTAACCTGTTACGTCTGCCTGGCTTACACCCCAACCCACAAACTAAACTAATCATTAATCATTATCATCATCATACCCGTATCCCGCGTGTGGCAGGGTCGGGTCTGCGAGTTCTAGCCCTCCATTCCCGTCTATCTCCAACCAGGTCCCCATCCACCCCGCACACTGCCATATTCTAATGAACAACCTGCCCCCACCTCTGCTTTGCCCTCCCCCTGCCCTGGGTGCTTCCAACCGCCTACATTCCTGAAATGAACCTAACGAGCTCCTCTCCTCTTCTTATTACGTGTCCATACCACCTTAACCTATTGCCCCATATTTTTTCGACGATTGCCACCACCCTCAGGCTACCTCTAATATACTCATTCCTAATTTATCAGCTCTTAACACGTCACTTATGTATGTACCGCAGCATTCGCATCTTGGCTACTTGCATTCTTTGGCATGGCTCTTCTTCACTGCCCTACCCTCTGAGATATATATAGCATAGCTTTCCTAACCACTGCCCTGTAGAACTTCCCTTTCAACTTGTTGGGGACCCTCCTATCACACAGGACTCCGCTTGCCTGTCTCCACTTCAACCATTCCCCATTCGTTCTATGAGTCACATCAGACAGCCTTAGCCAATATTCCTGCGGGTTTCCAGACACCTGGCTGGGGTGCCCCAAGTCAGAGCATGTTCAGTGGGCCGGTAGACGCAACCCTGCTACAGGCGGGATAAGGGTATGATGATGATGACCGCCAATATCGTCGATAAAGGCTCACGAAATAAATGTCGCACCAAAAACGCTACGAAATAAATGAACGCCTGGCGTTTATTGGAATAAATACGGTAGATTCCGACGTGACCCAATGGATCAATGCAGGATGGCCAAAGTGGAGACAGGCAAGGCCGGTCCTGTGCGACCCCCGGGTCCCAATCAAGTTGAAGGGCAAAGTCTACAGAACCGTCGTTAGGCCTGCTCTGCTGTATGGCTCAAAATGTTTGGCAGCTAGGGAGAACCATGAAAGGCTAATGCAAGTGGCTGAGATACCAATGCTACGCTATGTGTGGGGTGTCAAGAGCTGACAGAATAAGAAAAAAAAGCGATTATGTTAGAGGTAGCTTGGGGGCGTGATGAGGAGGGGGAGGAGCTTAGTCGGTCTATTACACGGACTGCAGGTAATTCGGGAGAGAGGAAGACCAAATCGGACGTGGGAGTGGGTGGTGCAATGGGACATGGAGGCGTGGGGGGTGGAGGGGGAACTGGTGGGGGATAGACGGGATTGGAGAATTAGAACGCGCGGATCCCACCCTGCCTCAGGCGTTGAAGCTCGCCCCCACCCTGGCATCGGTAATATAAGTCCACGAAGATTTTCGTTTTGTTGGTGTTTTAGGGCCCTTCAACAACAATGATCATTAAAGCCTCGTCCACTGCGTAATTCTAATGCGGAGTCTGTACAGACACTACGCTGTTACGACGATTTGAGTACTGTATTATCAATACCTAGTGTTCCCAAGCGGTCACCCATGCTGATATTATCTGGGGTTGCGTTGTTTAGCGTCAACGATCAGACAAGAACTGGTGTGTCCAACACCTCAAGCATTTTATCTATCCTCCCATCCATTACCCCCGACCCCGGGAGCGGCTTATTGTGTTGGACACACCAGTTCTCGTCTGATAATTGAAGTTAAGCAACTTAGGAAGACTGGGGGAGCAGCCACTTGGGAAAACTGGGTACCGCTGATATTCCAAAGTCGTCGTAATAGTGCAGTATTTGTGTGGTTTCTGCACTAGAACTATGCAGTGGACGGGGCTGTAACGACCTTATCGTTGAAGGGCCATAAAAGGCCATCCCTTATCAGCCATAATAGCATCTCCTTTCGGAAAGTTCCTAACATTATCCTTACCAAGAGCATTCCATTGCCAAATGATCCTTGGAGAAAAATGACCAGTAATTTTAGTTTATCCGTGCCCTGATCTCCTTCATTTTAAATGGATGATCATTCCTCCCCGTATACTCTGGAAGGGATAACTGAGTACCTAACCCTTGACATAGGCGGAAAGAGTCAGAGAATAATGTTCTTTAAGCCTTTAGCAAGGGATGGGGGAGTGTATTAAAAGCGCTTAAAATATACCGACGCTCCTGTTTGGGCCACCGATTGGTAACGGGAGCCTAAGGCTTTTTTAACGTTCGCCTATCAGCCAGGGTAGAATTTCGTTTATGACTTGAGCGCAGTAGGGCATAGGCATTTGGTGCTCTCCCTTCGTTCGAAAGAAGTTAGTCACTTGCCGACCAGGATCGAACCTGCAAACGTTGACGCATGAGTTAAGCACGCAACCACTGAACCACTATTTCCCGTAGTATCAAAGCACTTATTTATTATTAGGTGGAACTTGATATTGTCATGGACACCAATAGTCCTTGTTATGATCAAAGTAGAGGGGAGCAACTTGCCGTAAATTCAGCTGCCGAAAAAGTTACTTTTAACAGGTGAGCCACTGAGATATTTATTTTAAAATCGGTGCAATTTGTTATTTTTTTACCCTAGTTACATCCAAGTCTGTTTTTCATGAGTTGGGACGATAAGTTTTATCCTCATTTTGCACAATTTGCTTTCATTTAACTCGTACGGCCCAAACTCTACCATGTTGCAAAGCCCATCTCAGAACACATGCTTGGCCATATTTTGACTTAAATGTCAGGAGCATCCAACCACCATCTCCATACCAGGAATTCTCAGACGTGGTGAATTAACTGCTTTCGGCAGCAGGCTGTAGAAAAATACCGTCCAATATATCACCCTTGTGTCTATTCAGAGGGACAAAATGGGTACCCGACCCTGCCATAGGCCAGGAAAAGGGAATGATGATGAAGTGTTCAAGTGAATTTTAATTTCGGAGGGAGTCCTCACTGCGTATGGTGGGGTTGGTTGTGTAAGGGGCTAGCACTTTCATGAGTGGAGGGGAAGAACGAAATAAAATAACTATCGCAGACCAAAACTAGGGGCGGGTATCCTGATTTTAACCCCAAAATGGAAGAAAAATGTTGAATACAGTCAGGTCGCTTTTTATGTGGGGGATACGTTCTTCAGAAAATCGCATAAAAAGAATTTGCATCAAATGAGTCTATGGAAAAATGAGGGATGTTCCATAATTTTTAAAATTCGCATAACTCCAAAATTACGAATAAAAATGAATTTACAACCGCATAAAAAAATTTGTTGATGTTAAAGAAAATAGTTTTCTTAATAAATTTCTTTGGGAAGCAGAAAAAGATTTACAGTTGGGTCTCGTTTTATGCGATTTCAAAGTTGTGCGGTTTGAATTTGATTAAAAAAAATTTGGCCAATTATGCATACTGTATGCTTGTTCAGGAAGTATAGTCAGTCTAAGGCTCATGACACTAATAAAATCCACGGGCCATTGTATTAGCCAGTCAAAGAAGTCAGTCTGTCAGAAATTAGCATACACAATAGGGGGTTCCGCACTTCTACATGACACTTAACAATCATACCATTATCATCACACCCATTTCCCGACAGTGGGAGATTCGGGTCCGCAGTTCCACTGAACGTGCTGTAAAATTAAAACTTATTTTGGAGGTGATTTGAACATTTTTAACCATGATGATACAGAAGAACTGCTGGAGGATGATGTCTTAAATGACGATAATACAGTCGACTCTCGATATAACGAATTGTTCAATATAGCGAAAAGGGTAGCTAGTCCCAGCCAAAATGCCTATACCTCCCATGTATTAGCTGCTTGATATAACGAACGCTAGATATAACGAAACCACTCGATATAAAGAACGGTTTCGCTGGTCCCTTCATTATCCCACAGTGCTAAATGACTCTATAACGAACAGCTATTGGATGTCATAGGTCAGAGACAAAGAATATCCTTTTGTCCCATTGGGAGAAAATTTTGCTAGCAAATTTCGGTAAAAACCACTAGAAGTCATAGAAATCCACGAAAACTGCCTGGGACCAAAAACAATGTGCAAAACAAGGCACTTGGCAGAGCTGGCGCGAGCTTTTGCAGAAACGGGTTCAAAAATAAATATTTTGGGGGGCCTTTTGTAAGAAAATACATTTTTCATTCTGTAATGTAGAGGCCCACGCATCGGGCCTTAGTCAAGGCGAAGCCGGGTTCTGGCGAAAGTGGTGAACCCTGGTGGCGGCACAAGCCTGGGCCAAAGGAGAGTAGCTTGTTGCATTGGACACACCAGTTAAGCAACGCAACTCCAGTTAGTACTGGCATGGGTGGCTTTGTTCGTTGATGTTTTCGGGCCCTCCAACTACAAGGTTATTAGAACCCCGTCCGCAGCATAGTTCTTATGGAGGGACTGCACCGACACTACACTAATGTGACGATTTTTGGGTATTAGCAGTACCCAGTTTTCCCAAGCGGCCACCATTGTGAGTACTAGCTGGGGTTGCGCTGCTTAACTTCAGTTATCAGACGACAACTGGTGTGTCCAACGCAGTTCGCCTCTCCCGACATGAGTGGCCGCTTGGGAAGACTGGGTACTGCTAATACTCCAAAATCGTCGCGTTAGTGTGATATCTGTGCAGTCTCTGCGTTAGAACTACAAGGTGGACGGGACTCTAATGACCTTGTAGTTGAGGGGCCCTAAAACACTAACAAAATAAACTAAAACTGGACCGAAGGCCCAGGCCGGCAGCGGGTTTGGCAAACGCGCTGAACCCGCTTCGCGCCAGCTCTGCCTTGTGGTATAACTAACACTCGATATAACGAGCAAATTTTTCATCCTCTTCGGGTTCGTTATAACAAGAGTCGACTGTATTATGAAATTGACTTTAGTTGTTGTTGTTGTTTGTCATAGTTCTAATACATAGACTGCACAGACACTACACTAATGCGACGATTATTGGGTATTAGCAGTACCCAGCTTTCCCGAGCGACCACGCGTGTCAGTACTGACTGGGCTTGCGTTGCTTAACTTCAGGGATCAGACGAGAACTGGTGTGCCCAACGCAACTCGCCGCTCCCTAAATTGACTTTATGTGCAGGCTGGTGTCATACCTAAAAGTGTCTTGATGTACCTCAAAGTGTCCCCGGACACATTGAGGTTATTTAACACATACCTCAAAGTGTCCACTTTCACGTCAAAGTGTCTCGGCCGTTTTCCATTACCCGGTTAGGGTAATTTGATAGAAATTGCGCGTTAATTCACATTACATATGTGCTCTGCAGAAAAAAAATGACAAATTCGGGCATCTGCATTCGGACCTAGATGATGGGCACTTTGAGGTATTCAAAAATTGTCTCAAAGTGGACCCCGGACACCTTGACGTGACACCGGCATCCTCCCGCAGACAACCCAGCCACTACCCCTGCGTGTTCCAGACGCCTGACTGGAGTGTTCCCAATCAGAGCATGTTCTGGGAACCTGCCACAAGTGGGTTACGGGTGTGGTGATGATGATGATGATTGTCAAGACAAAAGTCTGCAGAGAGTGAGAAATAAATATGTTTGTTAAAATTAATCGCCTATACCAAAGAGATCTATTGCATAGACAGTTATTTCTGATGATGAAAGTAATTTACAAACAGTTTACAGATGGGGTATACCCTTACCAGATAGACAATTGAATTGGAATACAATTTTATTGAAGGTTTATATAAATCTTTTTCAGCTTCCCAAAGAAATTTATTAAGACACCTATTTTCTTTAACATCAACAAACTTTTTTATGCGGTTGTGTATTACTTTTAATTCGTTATTTTGAAGTTATGCGAATTTTAAAAATTGTGGAACATATCCCTCATTTTTCCATAGACTTATAGTCTTTTTTTATGCGAATTTCTGAGGAACGTATCCCCCGCATAAAGAGACCTGACTGTATATAAACATCATCATCATCACACCCCTATCCCGCCTATGGCAGGGTCGGATCTGCGGGTTCTAATCCTCCACTCCCGTCTATCCCCAACCGGGCTCCCATCCACCCCGCAAGCCATCATGTCCCTTTGTATAACCTGCTCCCACATCTGCTTGGGTCTCCCCCTGCTCCTGATGCCACCCACCACTTGCTGCCCCATAATATACCGCGTGAGCTCCTCCTCCCCCTTCGCATCACATGCCCATACCACTTCAGCCTACCCTCCCTCATCTTCTCCGCAATGTCTCCCACCCCCAAGCTGCCTCTGACATACTCGTTGCTGTATATAAACCTTACATAAAATTGTATTTCCATTCAATTGTCTATCTGGTAAGGGTATACACCATCTGCAAACTGTTGGTAAATGACTTTTATCATCAGATATAACTTGCTATGCAATAGATCTCTTTGACAGAGGCGATACATTTTCACAAACATCTTTTTTTCTCACTCTCTGCAGACTTTTGTTTTGACCATCATCATCATCGTCATACCTGTATCCCACTTGCGGCAGGGTCGAGTCTGCAGGTTCCCTGAACATGTTCTGATTGGGGACACTCG
>JAAFCE010007744.1:20990839-21014936 GCA_013389805.1 Trigoniulus corallinus
TGTCTACACAACGTTTTGTTTGTCAAATCTTGCATGATCATGCAAGACTAAAGACAAAACGTTACGTGTATACCAGGCTTTACAGAGATGTGGCTTTCTTCTGAGATTGACTCTAGCAATTATTTTCCGGATTGTTATTTGGTCCTCCGGTGTGATAAGGCATACCATGGCGGTGGTATTCTTATAGCCTTAAATAGGAGTCTCTTACCTTTTAAGACCCACCTAATATCTGATCCTTCTCTTATTGATAACATCCTTGCAGTGCAGATTTTCTATGGAAAGGGCTTGAAGCCATTGACCTTGATAGCTTGCTATTTCTCACCAGCTTTGTCTTCAACAAAGTTTTTAGAGCACATGAATACAATTAATAATTTTCTTCTTCTCAGCTCCTCTGTTATAGTTTTGGGGGACTTTAATGTCCCCTTAATCAATTGGTTTGTTGCACCTCCTGTATATGACGGGCTAGTTCATCAGTCTAAGGCAGCTGCATTGATCACTTTGGTGATGACAGCTAAATTGGCTCAGATTAATGATATTCATAACACACATGGAAGGTTACTGGATTTGTGTTTTTTTGGACCAAACTGGTAGTATTGCTCACATTCCCCCTTTGTCCCATGAGGATTATCACCATCCACCATTATTATTACATGTTGATGTCCCTGGGATTGGTCCTGATCTCCCTGGTAGCTATGGATTAAATTGGAAATGTGGTAATTATGTTGGTTTATAGCATTACTTAGCAAATGCTAATTGGGATAGCATTTTCCACTGTGTTACTGCATCTCAAGCAGTAGATAATTACTATGCACTTGTTAATGACGCCATTGTCAAATTTATTCCAGCTTCTCAAGGTAAGAAGTGCCAGGATTCCTCAGAATTTTGGTATAGTAAAGAATTAAGACAAATGCTTAAGAAAATAAGAAAAGCTTTCTCTTTGAATCTTCCAGTTATAAACATTTCTCGACATGTAGGAAACAGGTTAAAGCCCTGTTAGTGAGAGACCGTCGAAGTTTCCTTGAATCTTTAATAAAAAACATTAACTCTCCTTCAGAGTTTTGGAAGAAATATAAGCAATATAGGGGTCGCGATTCTTCTTCTATTACATTAAAAGTGGATAATTCAGTTCTTCTTGAAGCTGACTCAATATGCAATGCTTTTGCTAAACAATTTCAGCGTTTGCCAGACCAGAGGGATCCCTCCAATCCCTTAGCCAGTTATCCCTATTTGTTACATTCATCATTGGATCGACTATCTATTACCTCAATAACAACGTCTGAGGTTATGGAGGCTATTAATAGGCTAAAACCTACTTTTTCTAAGGGCCCTGATATATTTCCCCCTATTATGATCAAGGCGTACCGCTTCCTGTTGGCATCAACTCTGGCTAAGCTTTTCACATGGTGTGTGCCCACTGCTGATGTGCCAATTATTTGGAAGACAGCCTATGTTATCCCCATTTTTAAATCTGGCTCCCATTCTAATGCTGGGAATTATTGTCCTATTTCATTGAATGCCCCTACAGCAAAGGATTTTGAGAGGGTTTTGCACAAAAGGATGTTGTCATTGGTGTAAAAATCTTATTTCTCCTCATCAGCGTGGTTTTGTTCCTGGTTGTTCAACCAAGACAAACCTTTTAATTCATACTACCTCAATCCAATCTGCATTCCAGGATCATGCTCAGTATGACTCGGTGTACCTGGATCTCACTAAGGTATTCGATAGTGTCCCAATTCCTTTGTTGTTGTGGAAGCTCTCAGAATATGGCATGTCCTCTTCATTCTGTTTGTTCCTTAACCAATATTTAACAGGTCATAGGAATATAATTAAGCTTGGAAATTATATCAGTACATCTACCTATTCACAGTCTAGAGGTGTTCCCCAGGGGAGCGTCCTTAGCCCTCTGCTATTTGCTCTTTTTTATTAATGATTTGTTTTATATCTCTCCTCAGATCTTTGATTTACTGGCTTTTGCGGGTGATCTGAAACTTACAAAGTGCATTAAAACTATATATGATGCTCAGTGTTTACAAGATGCCTTGACCTCTATTGAGCGTTGGTTGAATGAAAATTCTTTATCAATAAATTATTCCAAAATGCATTTAATTACTTTTTCTTGGAAACGTAGCCTCATTTAATTCCAATACACATTCATTGATGGAACGCCAGTTTCCCACTCTTCTGTAGTGAAGGACTCGGGTGTGTATTTGGATCAAAAGCTTACATTCTCCTACCATCTGCACCAGCTGTATTTCTCACTAAAAAATGGGCTAGCCGCAATAAAGGGGCTTGGGGGTATTTATACTGTCCCAGAGCTGTACCGCCATTTATTTAGAGTTGTTATTAGGCCAAAACTGTTGTATTGTATCAACATTTGGGCCACATCAGGTCCTTCACTATGAAATAAAATCTGCCATCTTCATGATCTTACCACTTCTTTTCAACTGTTTGATAAGGCATTTCAGGGCTCAGTTATATATGCACCCTCTAATAACTTATCTTTTCTGGCCACACCATCACTTCCTACTCCCCTTTCATCCAGTTTTGGTTTTAGAGGTTGTTTAGTAGAACTAACAATAAGATTTGTGGGGCTCCAACTAATACATCACATATTTCATAGTCGGTTTAATTGCTTGGATTTTATTCAATATCTAACATTTAGAGTTCCCTTAAGGTCAACCCGTTCAATTGATTTATTTAAAGTCAGCCTTGACTATGTGTCAGTAATACACAAAGGTCTTATGGATTTCAATGTATTACATCTTACGGTTTACGGAAGTTTCGCCCCCCCCCCTCGACTTTTCGCCCCCGATATTTCGAACCTGAGTACTTTTCGCCCCTGGAGATTTCGCACCCACACATTTCGCCCCTCGGACGTTTTGCCCCCGAACATTTCGCCCCTGGGAGGGTAAATGGCCGGCGTTTTTGTTGGTCTGTTTACTGTAATAATAATTTTAATAAAATAAAAAAAAACACAAACATTAAGCAAGACTGTCACATAAAAAAAAAATGCAAACATAAACTAAAATTCGAAACTGTAGGCTATGCATTCAGAAAGTCTATTAAATTTCTATCGTTGATGTCCTCCACAATGCATAGAATTCTTGCCAAAATTGCTGAATTTTTACCTTACCTATTCCTTGAAACACTCAGAAAAAGGTCCAAACGAACAATGCTGTTTTCCAGGTAAAAACAGAATAACCAAAAAAACCGGCCAAAATATGGTAAAAATCAAGGGCTGGCATTGACGATATTTATGCTATTTATGCTAATTTACACTATTTGCGATATTTACGCTGGCATTTTACCTTACCTAAAACAGAATAACAAAACTTAACAAAAAACGACCATTTGCTCTCCGAGGGGCGAAACGTCCGAGGTGCGAAATTTGTGGGGGCGAAAGCTCCGGGGGCAAAAAGTACTCGGGGGCGAAATGTCGGGGGCAAACGTTCCGGACCCCACATCTTACTATTGACGATTTACTCACCCCCAATCGTATATTCAAGTGCAGAATTATACGTTTCCTCTTATATGAATCTCACATTCCTTAATCAAAGTATGTTTTATTAAATCCATTATAAGATGCATTATGGGATTTTGTTATCTATCTTGGCCCATTTCCCCCCACTCCCCCTATTAAATTTACCGTAATTATTCTAATAAACGGCGCGCCATTTATTTTTTCAAAGGCCTTTTTTGTTGCGCCATTTATTGGAGGGCGCCGTTTATTATTTTTTCAATTTATAAATGGAAACTTTTTAGCGGAACAAGTTGATTTCATTAATTTTGATTTTTGCTGATGCCACTCTCCCATCTGAATTTATTGGCAAGATGAAATTGAGAAAAATAATCAATGGTTCATTTAAAATTTAAATCCTTACCCTACATTCAGATAACTGTAGAGGTTTAGCCACAGGACGATTACCATTCTCCACTGCAGAAATTCCCAACAATTTAAATGCTAAAGAATACTTTCTCTTTGAAACTTTTGTTTCAACAATATTTGCACTAAAGCTTAGTTTACACAACTGTGACTTATTAGGAAGTTCAACCTATCATGTGGAAATACTGTGAATCGCATTGCACCAGGGTAACCCACCGAACAGAGAGGAGGAAGAAAAACCCTGGGGTACACCAGTACCTCTACTCAGGCATCAGCCTGATTCCTTATTGCAGTATAGTTGTTGTGCAATAGGTCAGACACCATGCAATATTAAAACTGACGAAGCATTAATTTACCTGCCAAAATTTATATTTTGGTTGTAAAATGTGGTGTTGGAACAGTGTGGTAGGCCGGCATCCCCATACAGCCAACCAGCCAATATTCCTGCGGGTTCTAGACGCCTGGCTGGGGTAGTCCCAGTCATAGCATGTTCAATGTACCCATGGACCACAGGCTGTTCAATGGCCACAGGTTGGATAAGGGTGTGAGGATGATGATGATACCAGTACCCCTGTGTAGCATTAAAGGGTTAATCATTAAAAAAATTCAAGTTAACTTGCACAATCACTTCTAGACAGTTTTGAAATAAACGGCGTGCTGTTTATTAGAGGGCACCGTTTATTATTTTTTTCAGCTGAAAGGTGCGCCGGTTATTGGAGGGCGCCGTTTATTAGAATAATTATGGTATTTCCTATTTCATCCCATTATTCCCTATCCTCCCCCACAAGCTGCCTCTTTTGGGGTTAACTGTTATGGCAGCATACCATACCTACTTCCCGCTTACCTGCAAGCAGCCACCATAGGGTCTGGCCCGTTATGGCTGCTTGGACGAGTCCACGACCCATTGACGTAACAAGCTAACTAGTGGCAGTAGTAAGCTAATGGAAAACCTGCTCCCACGTCTGCTTCAGTCTCCCACTGCCCCAGGTGTACCCAACCACCTGCATTCCTGAGATGGACCTAACAAGCTCCTCCTCCCCTCGTCTCATTACGTGTCCATACCATCTCAACCTACTCTCCCCCATTTTCCCTCGATGTCCTCCACCCTCAGGCTACCTCTAAAACTGACATGAGTGGCTGCTTGGGAAAACTGGGTACTGCTAATACTCAAAAATCGTCGCATTAGTGTAGTGTCTGTGCAGTCTGCATTATAAGTACGCTGGGGTTCTTCTAGTTGATTAGTCCTAAAACACAAAAAAAGTAACCCCTGTGCTTATTTATCGTCTGTCTAATGTTCACTGAGGAATTCCACTGATGCCAGGAGAAAACTCCTTCACTAGAGGTTCTTCTACATGCAAATACCATCATACACCACATGGGACCTTGGTTTTACTTCTCAGCCAAAAAGATGCCCCTGCGGACAACTCTCTCTTCTGAAGGAAGGCCAGTATCGAGCCTGGAACCACTGACGCAGTTACCAAGCACACTACCCGAATATCGCAGAGAAGATGAAAACGATTAGATTGAGATGGTATGGGCGCAAAATGAGAAGGGGGATGAGTAGCTGACGGCATAACTAAATTATAATAGTTTGTAAAATAGAGTTCAATGATCATTTTGATAGTTGCAACATCAAATATGTTAACAAATACAAAAATATACTGTAAATGAAATATCATAGTGCAAAAATGATACACCAGCTAGTGTCAAATTGAAAATGATACAGTGACATTGTTACTTGTGATAAAGCAACAATAATAATTTAGAATGGCATTTTAATATTTTGTAGGCAAACCCTTCTGCCTCATAACATCCTTCAATAGATGCACAAGGATCGGTTGCACAAGGTTTTTTTTTGTGAAATTTGGGTCAATTTTGTCCCACTCTTCTTGAAGTGAAGTTTTGGAAATCTTATCTTTTCTAATTTCTTTTCCAATTTGGCCCACAGATGCTCATTAACATTGAGATCTGGGGACTGCCATGGTGTTTTGATGATGTGAGGGCAGTTGTACAAGCACCATTCTTGAACAATGCACCAAGTTGTTTGCAATATGTAGTTTCTCAGCACTCACTTTTAAAATTTGTTGAAGATTCTAAGATACATATGTTTGTCCATTATTCCATCAATAAAGTGCAACATGCCTGTGCCTGCAGCAGACATACAACCCCACTCCATCACTACCACAACCAAATTTCACAGTTCCTTGTAAATTTTTCTGATTCAACTCCTCATTAGGTTTCCTCTGTAACAGGCGACTGCTACCACTATGACGATTTAATTATTCTTCGGCCATTGTGCGTGTTCATTAATCAATTTTTGGTTAGTCCTGTCGAAATACATGAATAGTTCTTGGTCAGGCTGGTCGTTATCATTCAACAAATAAATATTAATTTATTAATCACTAAGTAACACTTAAACTCTTAAAACTAACACATAGGAGGACGAGTAAAATGCCACAGGTTGCACACCTACAAACGCTGAGAGAAGACTTTTTGTTTTTGAAAGATATAGTTCAAAAGCAAAAATGATAATAGAAAAAATTCAAATAAAATTTTCTATCTTTTGAAACTTGGCATCTCATGCACCTTCTAAACCTTCTAAGTTGAAGCATTCAAAAATATAAATTTTGGAATTTACAGAATGAGCAAAATGTAATAGAACACAATCCCTACAAGTACCCCTATGCAAGAAAGAATGTGGAATAATGGAAAATGTACATAGTTTTATGATCACATGAATAAGAGAGAACTTGAGATGATGAAATTCCAGAAAATTAGGGTGGTCTTGAAGTTTTGATAGAAGGAAGTGATGATGTTGATGATGCAACTGGTAGGGTTGGTGCTAGTAATGTATGAGGTGAAGATGGTGAAGATATAGGAGATGCAATTGAAAGAGATGGAGAGATAGCTGTTGATGAACTTGCTGTAGTCTCTATCACTGAGGCAGGAGGCATTGATGAAGAAGGAGTGGATTGTGATGTATCTGGAAACTCTGAAAAGAAGGCGGGCTTGAGGCGTTCTACTGAAACGTTTTCTTTTCTTCCATTGATGTCAAGGGTGAAATATTTATCGGTTCTATGTAAAATTTTGTATGGTCCATCATAAGGAGTGCAAAAAGTGTGTTTGTGGATCCCTGATTGTACAAAAACGTGTGTTGCTGAGACTAGTTCTTTGGATTGAAAGACAGGTCAGGAGGAGGGCATGCATGGGGGTTTGTGTACCAATGCATGCATGTCATACCTTAAATTTTGTATAAAATCACCTCTAGCAAGGGTGCCATGTTTGGGCATGAAGATATCTCCTGTTAGCCACAAAGTGGTAGCATACACCAATCTGCTGGTGAAGCTTGTAAATCTTCATTTATTGAACAGTGCAGAGCCAGCAGAACCAATGGAAGAGATGCACTCCAGTGCAGAGGATTGGCAGAAGACTTCAATGCAGCCTTAACCCATTAGTGCTCATAATTATTACTGTTATTTTCACTGTTAATTTTTACTGTTATTTTCCCTTCTGAATGGATGCTAGATTAAGGGAAAAATACTGAAAAAAATCTTTGTTGGGCCATTCTAAAAATAAACATGGCAGCTATAGTTGCCACTGAGCACTAACAATATCATATTATATTAATTCATATATATGGCAAAGATACGAGGTTCAAACGGTTTTGGTTTTAAATGAAAGAAGATGCTATGACTGTCAACTTACTTTGCAGTCAGGTTCTTTTTCATCATCATCTCACCCCTTTTCCCACCTGTGGCAGGAACTACAGCTTTTTATCCTCCACTCCCACCCATTGCCCATTAAGTCCTCTCCTATGCTGCATGCCTCCATTTCCCTCTGCACCACCTGCTCCCATGTTCATTTTGGTCATCCCCTACTTCTTGTAGTCAGGTTTTTGCCAAGACATCTTTTATGTTGAAGAGATGATGATATCCAGAATAAGTAATAATTTATGTGCATCCAATGGCAGAATAATTGTGTTCTTTAAAAAGTCAATGGTAGATGGCCCAATAGGATTCTTGCAATCTTCTGGTAAGACTCAGTTGGTTTGAGTTTTTTGAGACCATTTAGACTCTGAGTCTTAGCCTCTTGCCCCGTTTCTTTCTTTTGCATGAAGGCTCATTTGGTAAATTGTCTTTCAGTATTATTGTCAGAGTCATTCATTTCTTCAAATTCAAAACTAACATGTGCCTCTAATAATCGTCTGTGAAAATGTAGTACATCACCAATGACTTCATCATCTGACAAATCACAAATCTTATTATAACTGCAAATATAACTGCAATTATAACTGCAAATCTTATTTCTGTTGCACTTATTTCACCCTTATCCTCAATGTGGCTAATCCTTTAGATTCTATAAAAAGTATCTGAAGATGTCCTAAAAGTAGGCATTAGCCTGACTCCTGTTGCATTGTAGTTATTGTGCAACATGTCAGGCACCATGCAATATTATAACTGACAAAGCATTAATTTACCTGCCAAAATTTATATTTTGATTGTAAAACGTGGAGTTGGAACAGTGCAGCAGGCCGGCATTCCCCCACAGACATCCAGCCAATAGTCCTGCAGGTTTCAGATGCCTGACAATGGCGTCGCCAGTTAGAGGACCCATGGACACAACCCTGCCATAGTAGGGAAAGGGGTATGATGGCAATGATGATAGATGGCCTAAAATTACAATACACTGAATTATAAAGAGTACCAATAACATAGAAGAATTTTTTAACATAAAATCTCATTTGCTACTGCTTGTGCTTAGTGGCAACTTTAGTGGCCACCAAAGTTCAACCCACTGTTGCAGAAGTGTAAGTATTAAATTTTATTAAAAAGAAACACAATCTAATAGAAAATACATAAATCTAGTAAACTAATGCATAATAATTATCAGATTAACAAGAAAAGCTAAGAATACTTGCATGTTATTAGGGCAAAAGGATTGCACAACTTAGGGCATGGGGAAAAAATTAAAATTTTTCACAAAAACAAAATAGCACAGGGTTCAAACCATTAATACTGCTGCACAAGATGGCAACCTTGTTGCTAACAACTAAATTACTAAAAAAACAGTTAACTGCACTATTTTTAAAAGTTTTTGAAATGTGCTGGCAACTAAAGTTGCCAATGAGCACTCTTGGGTTAAGTTGACAATGGAATTGTTCAACTATGCCATTGGATGCAGGGTGATATGAAGTGGTTCGAATTTGTTTAGTCGCTATGATGTCACATAGATGGTTAAGTAAGAGAGAGTCAAATTGCTGGCCTCTATCAGTGGTAATTGAGGATGGTACACCGAAACAAGAAAACCAATGGCACAGCAGTGTTTGTGCAACTGTGGAGGCAGTACAGTCTGGTATTGCTATTGCTTCTGACCAACAAGTGAACCGATCAATACACGTGACGATGTACTGGTTGCCAAATGATGGAGGTAATGGTCCCACAATATCTATGTGAATGTTTTGAAAACGTGCAGTAAGTGGAGAGCAACTGGTTTGCACAGAGTAGATATGCCTGTGCACTTTGTTCTTCTGACACTGCAAACAACACTTTGCCCACTGTTGTACATCCTTCTTGAACGAAGGCCAAACAAAACGCTCGGATACAAGCTTCTGAGTAGCCAGGGTGCCTGGATGTGAAATATGCACACTAGGGATTTTGCAATTTCTTGGAACGTGGGCATTTCAGGACGAAAGACAAGAAGTAAAAAGCCTTCTCAACCTTCCCAGTCGTCTTCAATAAAATAAGGACGAGAGAATCACAAATAATCGCCCTCCTTTCTCAGATTTATTTATGATTTTTGCATCCTTATTGTATTGAAGATGGCTGGGAAGGACGAGAAGGCTTTTTACTTCTTGTCTTTCATCCTGAAATGACCACGTTACGAGAAATTGCAAAATCCCTACTGTGAAATAATTGCCTTCGGAAAATTTGTGGTATGATAGGCCAAGGTCGAGTTAGAGAAATATCGCAATACAGGCTTACTTGTGATCCAGGAACAGGAATCAGATGAATTTTTAATGACTGCGAATTTTGTAATAATTCTTGAATTTCACTGCCACAAAGTTGTTCATTATAAAGCTCATCTAAGTCAAGCTGTCCAGAATTTTACATTAATATGATGCAATGAAGTGCTAGACAAAGCGTCTGCAACGGTCTTGTCTACTCCTGTAATGTAATGCATGTCTGTGGTGAAATTTGAGATATACAGTAAAACACGTTTATAACGTTCATGGCTACAACGTTTTCATCGCTATAGTGTCTGTTTGGGCTGGTCGTGGCAGAGCCTATGGCTTTTTAATGGTAGCAGGTCATGGATATAGCATTTCCTTTCATGGCTATAACGTTTGCAAGGCCCTGGTGGGCAGCCAAGTTTTTCATATCCTGTCATGGATATTAAAAACTTCCAACCCGTATGTGCACATGTCCTGGTCAGGAATGTTGCATACGTGCAGAATGTACAACATAAGCTGTGCATTACATACATAGTACATGAACAGACCACTCAATCTTGCTAATGTATGGTTTTAGTAGTAATGACACAAGCGACCTAGAATTGAGGTAGTAAGACAATTCACAGTAAACTTGTGTCGAGGTCAGCCAAGATACCAAGAGGTTATGTGTGCCTCAACATCCACAGAGGGGGTGGCAAATTGCATTCGACACACCAGTTCTCGTCTGATCACTGATGTTAAGTAATGCAACCCCAGTTAGTACTGACATGGGTAGCCACTTGGGAAAACTGGGTACCAGAATTATCCAACAATCGTCGCATTAGTGTAGTATCGGTGCAGTCTCTGCATAAGAACTACACTATGGAAGGGGCTCTAATGACCTAGTAGTTGAAGGGTCCTAAAACACCAGCAAACAAACAACATCCAGAGGTGGAAGCAGCCATCCACTATGAAGTAATCATCAATTCTTGATTATTGTACACATAGGGAAATCATTTACAGTATGTACCCCAACATGACGTTTTACCACAATGCAGTATTATGGATGTAAAAGCACAAAAGGCACATCATGGCTATTGCGTTTTCATGGTTATATCGTTTGTTCCCTTTGGTCCCCACCAAAACGTTATAAGCATGTTTTACTGTAGTCAAGGTGCCGTGCTTCTCAAGGGCGATGATGATCAAGACTAGTATGCATTGCAAAAGTAAGTGGTTTGTGATCCGTGTAGATGGTGAAATTTTGGCCTTCTAGGAAATAATGAAAGTGTTTGACCGCTAAATACATGGCCAATAATTCTTGCCCAAAAGCACTATATTTTGTCTCTGTGGTTGGAGTTTACACCAGAAAAAGCCTAGTGATTGCCAATTATTATTTACTTTCTGCTGCAGTACAGCACCCATTGCTACATTGGATGCATCTGTGAACAGGGCAATTTTAGTCTCAGGTGCTGTGTTGGGATGTCTGAGTAGAATGGAGTGGGACAAAGCTTCTTTGGCTCTACTAAAGGCATTCTCCGTTAATTCATCCCATTGTAGAGGTGCATTCTTGCTAGCCTTGCCGATGAGCATCCCATTTAATGGTTGAAGTATCTCTGCACAGGGAGGAATAAATTTGTGGTAAAAATTGATGAGACCGAGAAAACGATGTAAAGATCTCCTGGACTTGGGTTTAGGATAGTCCTGTATGGCTTCAATTTTCTGATGTAGAGGGGCCATTCCATCTGCCAAAACCATGTGACCCAGAAATTTGAGTTCAGGAACTCCAAAAACGCATTTTGCAACATTAATAACACAGGTCGGCGATGAAAAAATTGTCTTCAAAACAATTATTGTTTTTTTACAGTTTTAAGGATGCTGATTACTAGAAAAATAATTAAATGTTCTATCACGTACAGTTTAATAACATATTCAACTTTTAGAAATTATTCATGTGATTATGTATTCATGAACTTATTAATGTTAGATGGTCTATATATGGTAAATACAAGCCAAGAAATAGTATGCTATTATTTATGGTGGACTATTGTCTAAATGTCCCTTGGACAGGATAGTTTGGCCCTTGAAATAGGTGGCTGAAAGATGATAGGGTTGTTGGCCATTCATAAAGGAAAGGGGCATTTTTAAATATTCAGAATCCCTTACTATAAATCTGGCTAGCAAGTAAAATAGGTCATCTACTGCCCCTTACACAATGTCCTATCTTCCGTGGTTTAGCCAACTACAGATTTGATTGCAAATGTTGGACTTGCAGGATAGAAATGTGGAAAGCAATGTAAAAGTGCTTCATCAGTTGCACCCCATTGAGGCACTGAGGGCTAGCAAATGATGCATTGCTCCCCACTTTGGATCCACCCCTG
The DNA here is from genome assembly GCA_013389805.1 of Trigoniulus corallinus. Classification (NCBI taxonomy): domain Eukaryota; kingdom Metazoa; phylum Arthropoda; class Diplopoda; order Spirobolida; family Trigoniulidae; genus Trigoniulus; species Trigoniulus corallinus. The sequence continues at coordinate 21,003,030 of JAAFCE010007744.1, forward strand.
GAAAGAGGCATTTGTCACTGTCTAGGCAGCTGGTGTTAGGCAGATCAGACAAAACACTATTGCACTGGTTGGTGGAGGTTGTACATAAGGAAATGGTGGTGTGTGGGGTGGATGGGGGCCTGGTGGGAGAAAATTGGGAGTGGAGAGATGCAACTCAGACATGACCCAGCCACAGGCAGGGAAAGGGTATGATGATGAATGGATGCATGTGGTATGGTCATGTAATGTGAAGAGGAAGGAAGAAGCATGGGGGAAAACCAAAACAAACTTGGGATTAGTTTGGAGGTAGGTCGTAGTGGTAAGGGTGGAACAGGGTAAGCACTTCAAATAAGTGCACTCTAAATATTTTTAAATATTCAGAATCCATTGTTACAACTCTAGCTAGCAATTCAATAGGTGCTCTACTGTTTCAGTGGTTTAGCCAACTGTGGACTGCACTGCAACTGTTGAACTGGCAGTATAGAAATGGGAATAGCAGTGTGAAAAGGTAAAGGTGAATCATGCATTAGTTGAAATATGTGCCTCATTGAGACACTGAGGGGAGAGAAATTGCTGCATTGCTCCCTCTCCTGGATCTGCCACTGTCTGGAACCCACCCCTGCCACAGGTGGGATAAGGATATGATGATAAAGCATAAGAGATTACCATTGTGTGGGACAGCAAATGCATGAAACAGGCGTCTTCAAATGTTCTACACAATGGATTTTTTGGTTGTTATGGAATTGAAAGGCTGGCTGCCTATGGTTGAAAGATTATAATAACACAATAGATAAAGACCATCCTGGGCCATCATGCATCAAGAAATATATAACTTCAAAAATACCTGCATGTCAAAACATGTGTGTGCCTCAATTCCATTTCATTCAATATGGAACTTTCTGGGTATTGACATAAGGGTTAAAAAGTGATCTCAAGGAACTCCACAAGAGGAAAATTAAATCATTATGTATTCAATCATTACTAGACCTATAACATAAATATAAAGTATGTATTTGTGGAGTGATAAAATGAGAAGTGAAATATCAAAATACTACAATTTCCTTTATTTCTTCCAAACAATGAAAATTTTTTGAGAGAAAACGTTGTGATAGAAAAAACGGAATTGCGTTTTTGGAATCAGCACACCTAATAATATAAAAAATCAGTTATCAAAAGTAAAACAATTTTTAAAAAGTATTTTTTTGCAGGCCTGTGTAATCAGTCCAAAATTGTTGTAAACATTCAAAAACTCTTCAAAGGTGTTGTTGATGTGTGGCATTGTCTGGACTTCCAACAAGGGTGTCGTCGATGTATGTCATATATGGCAGGTCAGCAAGAACAGTGTCCATAGAGCGTTGAAATGTCTGTGGTGCATTTTGCAAACCGAATGGCATTCTGGTATATTCGAAGAGGCCGAATGGGGTGGTCACAGCAGTTTTAGAGATATCCTCAGGTGCGACAGGTATTTGATGGTATGCCTTAACTAGGTCAATTTTGGAAAAGACCCACATCCCTTGAAGTTGTGCAGTAAAATATGTGATATGTGGGACAGAATATCTGTCAGGAACCATTCTCGCATTCAGCACACAGAAATCACCCACAACATGCCACTTGTCATATTTGTGTGCCAAATGTAAGGGACTAGACCATGGACTTGATGAAGACTGAAGGTAGCCAAGTTCATGGAGGTGTGTGAACTTCTCCTTGGTGACCTTCAGTTTGATAGGGTCTAGCCTCCTCATTTTAGCATGTTCTGGTGGCCAACAGTGGTGATAATGTGATGCATCACTGAATGGGTGACAGTGGGTGATGGCAGCCATGGAACTGTGATATCCACAAACTGTTGTAACAAAACTTTGTACTTAGAATTTGTCTCAGGCCCAATGCTAGATAATCTCTGGTAAGCATCAGGGCAACATACTTTGATACCAGAGATTTCGAAATCAGTGACTAGGTCTTGAAGCTTGTGATGACTGACATCAATGAGTAGGTTGTAAGTGGCTAGGATATCTGCTCCTAGAATGGCCTGAGGTATGTCCACACAAGAAACATCCATGGGAAAGAATGCACCAAACCCAATTCCAAATTTGTATGATAGACTTCAAATGTGTTTATCACTGTCTGATTGGTGGCATATAGTTTTAAGTCACTAGGTTTTAAAGATGCTGAATCCAGTCTAGAATGAGGAAAAACACTAAATTCTGCACCTGTGTTGACCTTTCTGGTCAACACAGGTGCAGAATGGCTGTCATCATCCTGCATCATTGAAGATGACAGACCTACTCGTCTTTTCTATCGCATGGGGGGGATCACATTTGTGAGCCTTGTTCCCAAATGTTCTGTCGTACCAACATGTACCATGAGTAGACTCTGAATTGCTTGCCAAACGTGGCCTGGAATGAGACCTACATTGTGAATGTGAAGAACTGTGAAGATGAGGATAGAAAGAGGATAGTACCTCTAGAAAGAGGATAGTACCTCTAATTGTTGAGCTACATTTGCTAACTGGGAACTCACTTGGTGGAAAAGAGTGTCTTCCTGAGGAGGGTTTGTTATGGCTTTCAGCTGATGAGCTGAAGGATCCAAAACCCTGAGGATTTTGTCACTCATCTCGGCTAATCTATCAAGTGGTGTAGATGAATCAGCTGTAGCTAAAATTAACCTAATCTGCTTTGGTAAACATGAAATAAACAATTCCTTCAACAGTGGCATATTATCTGGATTTGCTGCTGAGTTCCCTGCCAGCTGTTGCATTTGGGACAACAGCTGTGTAGGTTTGCGATCGCCTAGTCGTAAGTTAGTTAATAATTACTGCAACTTTTGTTGCTGAGTGGGAGAACTTCACAAACTGATTTACAGTCTTCAAAGATTCATATGCATTTGTAGCAGGTGGATTTAGTATTAAGTCGTGGACCTCAGTTATAATTTAGGGTGGTAAGGCGTCCACCATGAGGTCAAATTTATGAGTGTCACTCTGAACCTGGTAAGCTCGAAACCTGTGCTCTACTGTAGCAAACCAGGTTTCTGGATCATGAGGCCTAAAACCTGGCAATCTAATAACTTTTAGTCCAGACTGCTGTACAGCATTTAAACTTCCTTCATCTTCCATGACAACAAAAGGTATTTGGTCCACTAGATGACTGGGGCCTTCCATATTGTGTGAATTACGACTAGTAAAATATGTGAATGTATGCCTTACCATGAGGTGACTTCAACTACCAATGGGACACAAACACAGAAATGATCCAAATAGAAAATTCACTTGAGATATTATACCTCACAGATGCTACCAAAATAAAATCTTTGGTCTGAAGTAATCCAATCACTCACACAGATGTGAAGGAAAATGGCTACTCCTAAAAAACAATTATAGTCTGGCCAGAGAGGTAAGTGGATCACATCCGGGTCACCAATTGTAGCAAGTGACTTCTACCACTATGACGATTCAATTATTCTTCGGCCGTTGTGTGTGTCCATTACTCAATTTTTGGTTAGTCCTGTCAAAATTCGCAAATAGTCTTGTCAGGCTAATCATTATCATTCAACAAATAAATATTAATTTATTAATTATTAAGTAACATTTAAACTGTTAAAACTAACACATAGGATGGTGTGTAAAATGGCACAGGTCGCAAACCTACAAACACTGAGAGAAGACTGCTTTGTTTTTGAAAGAAATAGTTCAAAAGCAAAAACGATAATAGAAAAAAATTGAAATAAAATGTTCTATCTTTTGAAACTTGGCATCCCATGTACCTTGCTCATTTACAGAATGAGCAAAACGTAATAGAATGCAATCCATACACCTCTAAACATGATGTGTTGAACCGTTGAGGCACTTTTTTGCATTAATTTAGCCACTTCCCTAACTGATTTTCCACTTTTATAATTTTTAATAATAATTTCATGCTCATTTATAGTAGTGTGAGCACCCATTGCAAGCAAACAAAGCAATTCCTAACCCGTTTCCCGCCTGTGGCAGGGTCAGGTACCCACCTTGTCCTTCGGAATGTTCATAGGGTGATATATTGGTCATAGTTTTTCTGCAGCCAGTTGCTGACCAAAGCTGCACCCCTATTCTTATTTATCATTGGTCTAGTGTTCGGTGAGGAATGCTACCAACGCCAGGGGGAGCACCTACACCTGGAAATTTTACCTCATCTACCCGTTGCATAGAGAGGGTTCTTTTACGTGCAAGTGCCATCAAACACCAACACGGGACCTTGGTTTTACTTCTCAGAAGGCAGATGGCCTCTCTCTCACCTGAAAGAAGATGACCCACCTTGGTCCAATATCGAACTAGAACTATTGATGCTGTTGCTGAGCATGCTAACCACTATGCCACCATGGGGGGGTTCACCCTTGCAAATATTCAAGAAATAATTTGAATTATTAAGCGAAATTCTTTTGACAAAGCTTGAAAATGATACACCAGCTATAGCTGGTGTATCATTTTCACTTTGCCCTATAGCTGGTGTATCATTTTCACTTTGCCCTATAGCTGGTGTATCATTTATACATCGACATGATGTTCATTTGTTAATATATTTGCATGTTTAAACTATCAACATGATCATTGAACTCAATTTTACAAAATACTATAATTTAGTTATGCCAAAAAATGTTCTTTCTATTTTAAAATAAACTTAGAAGATGTGAGTACCAATGAAAAACGTGAGTGTATCATTTAGGGTTGGAGCCACTGTATGTATCAGTGTATCTATAAATACAAGGCAAATTATATTTGGATATGATAGTCAAAGTTAAGACTTCGATGTAAAATTTCTAATGAAATTTGAATTGTTTAGGCAATTGAACTCAAACGCCACAAAACTTCAAATTTCATTAGAAAATGGCTTAGAAGTACTAACCTAGACTATCATCGTCATCATACCTTATCCCGCCTGTGGTGGGGTCGGGTCTGTGGGTTCAAGCTCTCCACTCCCTCCTGTCTCCCACCAAGTCCCGATCCACCCTGCACACAGCCATGTCCACCGGACAACCTGTTCCCATGTCAGCTTCAGTATCCCCCTACCCCGGGTGCTGCTGACCACCTGATTCCTGGAATGCACCTAACGAGCTCCTCTTCTCATAACATGTCCATACCACCTCGGTCTATTTTCCGTCATCTTTTTGGTGACCACTCCCAAGCTACCTCTAATATATGCATTTCACACCGCACGTGTACTGCAGCATTTGCATCTCAGCTACTTGCAGTCTATTTACATGGCTTTTCTTCACTGCTCAACACTCTGATCCATATAACATAGTTGGCCTAACCACTGTCTGGTAAAACTTCCCTTTCTGCTTCATTGAGACCCTCCTGTCACACAGGACTCTGCTTGCCTGTTTCCATTTCAACCACCCCCTATGGATTCTATGGGTAACATCCGAGTCTATCTCCCAATTGCTGTTAAACGTTGATCCTAGGTACTTTGCCTCCTGCACCTTATTCACCAGCTTGCTCCTCGAGCATATGTCCCCATTGTTTTCCTCACCATCCCAATTGAAAGCTAAATACTCTGTCTTCCTCATGTTAATCTTTAACCCCCCCCTTTTCCATTGCTCCTCTTATATCGTTTAATCCCTTCTCTATCTGCTCTCTGCAGTTACTAATTTTCCTTAAATAGTCAGCAAATGCCAGGCACCGAGGGGCCCATTCTCCTATGCCCATCAGCAGTTCATCCAAAACCAGGATGAAAAGATATGGGCTAAGTGATGAACCTTGGAAAGCCCCTAGTCTTTCCCCAAGGTGTGCTTACCCTGGCTATGGAGCTGTCTTACATATCGTGGATTATTCTGATAAACCCTTCATCCACCCCCCTTTTCTGTAATACGTCCCAAGCTATCTGTCATTGAACACTGTCAAAGGCCTTCTCCAGGTCTATAAGGATGGCATGGAGGTCCTTCTTTGCTGCCCTGTACTTTTCTACCACCTGCCTAAGAATGAAGATTGGCTCCATTGTGGCCCTACCTAGCATAAACCCAAACTGATTTCTGCAGACACTAGTTCAACCGTGAGGCGACATTCCATTACTCTCTCCCAGAGCTTCATGGAGTGGCTCATTAGCTTTATACCTCTATATTTGCTACAGTCTTGGACATCCCCTTTACCCTTGTAGAGTGGTACTATCCAACTCTCATGCCATGCAGATGGCATTCTATCTCCACTGGCTGTCTTATTGAAAAGTTTCCCTAGCCACTTGGTGCCTGTCCTCCTCAGACTATGACATACTTGAATAGGGATTCTGTCTGGGACTACAGCTTTACCACCTTTCATCTTCTTAAGTACCCTGGCTACTTCCTCTTCTGTTACAAAGTTTACAGCCCCTGCTGGTGCAGGATTGGTGGTGACGTCCTCCTCTCTCCACCCCTGCTTCATTCAAGAGGCTTTGGAAGTGCTCCTCCCACCTCCTCTTTATCTTTGTTGGAGAGAGCAGGACCCCACCTATGCCATCTTCACTGTTATGGCTCGGGGCAAATCTTTTGCTGCCCTATCTCTAGCCTTGGTCTGTTTGAAAACTTCCTTCTCCCCTTCCCCATACTTCTGGTGCTTGGCCAGAGCAATCTTCCTCCCCGCAGTGGACTTATCCTGCCTGTACTGTGTCTTTGACTCCTGGTCCCCTATCTCCTGCCACCTGTGAAAAGCAGCCCTCTATTGTTTGATGGCTACTTCTACCTCCTCATTCCACCACCATGTCAGCCTGTTACCCTGGACTGTGCCTACCACTTTCCCCTGCCCCAATAAGGCTTTCCCACGTGCTCTAATTTTTTGGGCAACCCTGTCCCACATGGCCTCAGCTGTCCCCACCCAATCCCAGTCCACCTGCCTGTGCACTTCTTGTATAAATTCCTCTGTTTTGGTTGGTAGTTTCCACCACCTGATGGCCTTCTCTCCTTTTCAGGAATGTGCCTTGCCTGCCACTTTCCCTAATAGTTCTAGCGTAAGTAGCCCGTGTCCACTTTCCTTTTGAAGATTTTCCCTGGGGAGTGCCCAGCAATCATGGACCTCTGATCTATGCCATCCTGTAACCATAAAGAAATCTATATTGAGGTGACTTGTATGTAATTAGGTGCTTGTCCCTCTTCCTAAACCATGTATTTGCCAATGCAAGGCCAAGTCCATTTTCTGTGTCAAGGATTCACTGCCCCTCTATGCTAGCTGTTCCATAGCCCCATCCCCCATGGACCTCCCCATACCATCTTTGCCTATGTGGCCAGTAAAGTCACCCAATATCTAAGCACTCATTCCCTTGACCCTGCCCTACCTGAGCCCCCAGTGAGTGCACCAAATCCTCAAACTCTGTCATGAAGCCCTCCTTTGTGCATTCATCCTGACCCACCTGGGGGCATATGCACTGATGAGATGAACAACTACTCCTCTCCAAACTACTGGAACTAGTAGAAACCTACTGTTGACTTGTTTAACCTGGGTGACCCCTTTTTGCAGCTCATTATACAATACTATGCCCATCCCATTCCACCCTCCAACACTTGCTACATATATGAGCTTGTAACCCTCACCTAGGGTCCTTGAAGAAACGCTACCTGAATTCTCCATTGCTTTAGGGTGTTGACTAATTCCCCCGATTTGCCAATGAGGGTTCCCACGTTCCATGTACCGAATCTGAGACTTGCTCCTGTGTTGTCTGAGTGTGCCCTGACTGGGGTCACCCCAGCCAGGCGTCTGAAACCCATAGGAATGTTGGTGCTGCTTGCCATGGGGGGATGCCACATGGAGGACTCTTGATGCACTATCTGCCACAGGGTCCGAGGTCCCAACCCTCATGACATTGTGAGCTACTGATGGTGGCAGCCAAGGGCCAGCTTCCACACCCCCTATGGTCGCCAGAACTAGGATTTTGATTCCCTGTACTATAGGTTTTACAACTTTGGAATTCAGCATCATGCATGAGCACCCCTCACCCATACACTTACATCTAAAGATAAGAGGGATTATTAGTTGGAATGAGTTTAATTTGTGGAGTAGTAGAGGCACTGATAATTCCATAGAAATCACAAGTGTTGGCAGGCAAGGATCCCATACACACACAATGAACATGTGCCACCTCTAAACTAGACTATCATATCCAAATATATAGAAAACAATAGTGAATTATGGGATAAAATCCCAACAAATATCTTTGCATTATAAAAAAAAAGATGAAAAATACTAATAAAAAGCATATCCTAATCTTTATAACTATGCACATGTTACTTGTTTTTATAACATAAATAAGCAATTTTGTTATTTATTGCACTTCCAAATTGAACCTTAGTTGTTCCTGGAAATTTTATGAGTGCTGCATCTACAATTAGCGAACAATGAAAATCTGTTGTCTTATTTCATTTTTAATTAAAGACCTAAATACTCACTGTACAAGGCATCAACTTTTTGCTAATTAAGGGCTTCCTTGCAAGTACCATTTGAATAATTTTTATTTTTTCCTTCACATAAATTGCTTTTTAATAATACATCCAGTGGGAACTACAAAAGCACTCATAGACTTTGAATGGTTGGCAAAATTTAATGCCCCAGTGTCAACAAAAACTACAGATCCACCATATAATTCAGTCTGCAACAAAAAAAGTTAGTTCTAAGAATTCTAACTGGCAGCATTATTGAAATATAATCACGTGATGACTTGCTTTTGTTAATACAAAGACTAACCCCACATTTCTCATATTTTGTTTGACTAAAACCCATATAATTGGGATATTTACATCACAATTTCTGTTCTGTTACTATTAGTGAAAGACCAATTTGAGGAGGTACATCTTGAGGAGGCACACTTTGGGCATGGCCTTTTTTTCTTCTGATTTTGTGTATCATTTTCAATTGGACTGCTTCTGCTATGTTTCATATTACCACTCCCTACATTGCATAAACAATTTGCAACTTGTGCATGAAATTGAGCCTGGTTAAGTTTCAGAACTCTTTCTATAATGGCCATTCACTCTTTTGTACAGCAACCAAGAATTTACCACTACCATATCAAGTATATGGTAGAATATTCTCATATACAATTTTCTACTTTTTAATTTAATTTTGTAACTTTTTAATTTAATGTCTTATAAATCCTTGCCTCCCATGTGGCAATTATATTCATTTATGAAAAATGGACTGTCTACTGAAATAATTTTGTTTTCTTTCCTATCAAAACGTTTCACTTGACCCACTGGAATTTTGCCTGCAGAAGATGAAATCAATGTGACATATTTGTTGTCTTTCAATACCAGAGAAGATATATCAATACCATTTATTGTAGTTACATGCTCAGAGCTCATACCACGTTTCTCATTTTTTTTTAAATATCCGCAGTAGGCAATTTGCAATTTGGAATCCTATTTATTCTTACTGTACCCAATGAATAAATACCTTCCTTTGCTAAATGAACCATGAGTGGCAATGCAGTATAGTAATTGTAATGGTACAACTGGTAATTTTGATGTCTAGGAATGGTGCTGGCCAGTGGCAGCTCGTGAGAATTAACAATGGTGGGGCTGCACAGATAATGTTAAAGTTCTCTGGGGGTGGGGGGACTAGTCTATAACCCTTTTAAACATTCTTTTTTCTCCCTAGAGATCATTTTACCCATTTCCCGCCTATGGCAGGATCAGGTCTGTGGGTCCATTGAACATGCTCTGACTGGTGGCACTCCAGCCAGGCATCTGGAACCTGCTGGAATATTGGCTGGGTTATTTATGGAGGATTCCGGCCTACCCCACCTAAATAGAAACTTTGGCAGGTAAATTAATGCTTTGTTGGTTACAACATTGCACCTATTGCACAATAACAATTACACATGCATCTTGGGAAAAAATGGGATAAAGCTACTTTTTGTCTGAATCATTAATACATTTAAGGGCTCTCTATCAGCAATTCTGTTCAGTGATAACCACAGCAAGGTAGAAGGTAGTACATTGCCAGGAAAGGTGAAATAGAAAGATTAAGACGAATTAAAATGATATTAAAAAACTATGTATTCCTTTAAAATTAAATTCCAATCTCCTATCCTTAAGTTGCACAAATTTCTCAATTACTTTTGTATGAAAATCTGGTATAATCTCAATCATTTCTTTTTCTATACTGATCATAGCTAAAGCAGTTAATTGATTTTGCCCCATTGAATTCCTTCAGAATGTTTTTATTCTTTTCAGAGCTGAAAAGCATCTCTCTGGTTCTGCTGTAGTCATAGGTGTTGTGATAATAATTTTTAGGAGATTAAAAACTTCTACAAGTGAATTGCCAATACCTGTTTCTTGAAATAAATTATATATCTTAGTATAAATGGCCAAACTTTTAAATTCCAAAAGTTGATATAAGATGCAAAATTCTGCTTTTAGGCATTGTTTATCTAACATGGGGTATGCTTCCACAGTTCCATCAATTTTGAATGATAGGATTTGATCTGAATACAATTGACTATATATAAAAGGTTAAAATAAAGTTGCAGCAGACAGATGGTTTCTAAACTAAAAACGCTCTTCTATTTGATAAGGAAAATATTTTGTGAAGGAAAATATTCTTCATCATCAATTGATGGTAATTTATTCCTTTTTCCTCAAATGACTTTAATGAAATTATTTACCCCTTTGTGAACACTTATTGAATTTGCATCCCTATGTTGTAATTTACAGTATAACAAATCAATGTGAGGCATAATCTCATGAAAAGAATTTAACCAGAAATTAAAATTATCGTCCCTTAATGTTCTAAGGCCAGAGGCTCCTTGAACTGTTGCAGTGTTTTGGTTGACCTCGAGTGTTTTGAAACATTTAATTAATAATGGGTATCTTTATTTTCAAATACTGTGTTCATGAGTGTAATATTAAAATTACATCGAGTGTTTGAACCTCGAGGAAGTTTTTTAGATGCCTCTTCAAGAAATGCCAAACGTGATGGAGATTTGGCAAAAAAAACAGGTATTGCATCAAAACTACTAAAAAAAAATTCGTGCTTGCTGATTTTGTGATGCAGCTTTTTTAACAACTAAATTAAGTTGATGAGCATAACAGTGTTTTTTAAGCTTGCTTGTACACCTCCCCTCTTTCCACTCATTACAGCAGCACCATCATAAGTTTGATCAATGAGTTTGTCATTATCATTGTTTAAAACACGTTTTAATTGTTCAGTAATGCAATCAGCTAAACTTTTTGCATTTTGATTCTCTGGATTAAAAAAACAAAACCCAAAATCTTTCAAAACCTGCATTGCATTCATAACAAAAAACAATAACCTGTTGACAATGATCCAACTCATCTCTTGTGTCATCTGCCTTGACAGCTTGATAATTTGCCTATTGTATGTGTTGTGAAGACTAATGTATGATACTGGTCACATCCTAAAATGACGTTGCAATATAGTGACCAGTAAATCTTAAAAGTGTATTCCTCGTCAAATATGTAAATTACAGTCCTAACTAAATAAATCTTCTTACATGGATAACTTTAACAATAACAGTTCTTTTAATATTAACTATAGATTATTTTATATCTTATACAATTGGATTAATACTTAAACGGATTGAATTAGTAATTAAACGGAACCTCCAATTCACACGTCTGAACTGTTGTCTCTTCAAAACTGAATCTCATTAAACGAAGGTTAACATTCCAAAAATTCAAACAAAAAGAATACAAGTAATGTATTCTAATTTTCAAAGTTGAAAGTTTAAAACATAGGAACGTTGGTGACGTCATTCAGAGTATGCTCTCTGAACGTCACCAATGATCAGAACTCCACACTACCCCCCTGCAAGAAAAAAAACTACGGAAGAGAAAAATGAACACGTGCAGCATGGTTGCGGGAATGCGTGAGGACACCAGAAGGTGTATTGATAACTTCAGAAGTGGGAAGGTTGTGGGTGGAGGAATGATTAGAATCTGTACTTGTAGAAGTAGGGTTTGAAGAAGAAGAAAAGGGCA
>JAAFCE010007744.1:21030997-21046827 GCA_013389805.1 Trigoniulus corallinus
TTTGTAATTATTTTTGAATTATATGGCTTTTGCTTTTTGTGTCTGTATTCGTTTTGGCCTTTGCCACATTTATTGTAATGTCTGTTTTGGCTTTTGCCACAATTATTATTCTGTCTGTTTTGGCTTTTGCCTTTTTATTTCTGTGTTTGTCTTGGCTTTTGCCACATTTATTCTTCTCTCTGTTTTGGCTTTTGCCACTTTTATTGTTATGTATGTTTTGGCTTTTGCCTTTTATATGTCTGTTTTTGGCTTTTGCCTTTATTTATATGTCTGTTTTGGCTTTTGCCTTTTTATTGTTATTACTTTTATTGGCCTTTTGCCCTTTTTATTGCCATCATGGTGGGATGGCCATTTACACCCCCACCATGGTGATGTGTCTTTCTGGGCCCTAATGACCTTTGTAGTTGATGGGCCCTAAAGCAACAACAAAACAAACAAACAAAAACAAACAAAGCCAATGCCTCCCCGACCAATACTTCTGTGAAGTGACTCACTAGGTCGTTTACCCCATCAAAATCACACGGTGGGCAAAAGTAGATATGGCGGGCGAACTCCTCCCAGTCCACCCAAAGCAGACACCACCGTGGTGAGTGCTGGGGCAATGCCCCATCTCCACTGCTAATATTGATGGGGAAGTGATCACTTCCACAGGGGTCTGGCAAGACCTCCCACTGCAAACCTGGTGCCAACCCTGGTGAGCAGATGGAAAGGTCTATGCATGACAGGCCACCAGTGGCAGTCATCATATGTGTGGGGGCACCTGTGTTGAGAACAATGAGGCCATTGTGTGACACCCATTGTTCCACAAGGTGCCCTCGGGTGTTGTGACTGTCCGAGCCCCATTGGGGATTATGGGCATTAAAATCACCCATAATCAAGAATGGTCTTGGAAGCTGGGCGCTGAGGGAGTCAAGGTCTGCCCATGGGATATCAATCCCAGGTGGCATGTAGAGGGAACACAGAATGGTGGGCACAGCCAGTTGCAATGAGACCGCCACTGCTTGCAGAGGCGTCTGCAAAGCCACTAGCACATGTAAGCACCCATTCCGGTTAAGGATAGCCACCCCTCCCACAGGGTGGCTTCCCTGCTGCCGGGTATCTGCATATACAGGTTACCCCCATAACGAAATGGGGGTATTACTGCGCACACAGGATCTCCTGGAGGGAGATGCAGACAGGGATGTGCCTCGAGATCAGCAGTGCAATCTCATCCCTCTTGTGGGAAGACCCTCGACAGTTCCATTGTAGGAAATTTACCATCAAGTGGACTTAGGCAGCTTGTTTCTATTCCTCATTTTTCTCCGTCCCACCACAGAAAAGGGAGGCACGCCTTCAATTGGTTCGTCCTCCTCCATCTCGAAGGAGGAATCCCCATCTTGCCCCATTTGAAGCATGAAACCACCCTGCGTTCTCTGCCGTTGGCTAGAGAGCTTTGGTGGACGAACCAAGGACACCCGCCCCACTGTAAAAGTGGTAGGTGTCCCTACCCTCACCATGGAGGGGGCTGGCTGGGCTGAGACAGGGAGGGAGGCCTTCAAGGGAGATGTCTCTCTTTGATGAGTGGCATCTGGGGCCTCTGAAGAAGCTGGCACCGCCATCATTGGGGGGCCCATGCATGGGCCAGAGGCGGTGGTGAAGCCAGAAGAGGCCATGGAAATTGGGTCGGGGTCCGTCTGGCAGCCAATGCTGGCACAGACCGGCACCCCAGTAACCTCGTGGGCCCGAGGGGGCGTCAAATGAATGAGAGGGGGGAGCTGAGGTAGAGTGTCCGTCTGGGTACAGACAAAGAGCACAGCAGCTGCCTTGGCAGCACCTGCATAGGACACCCCACGACTGGGGGTCCCTGGCAAGGCTAGCAGCTGCTGCACATCCTGAAATTTGTTTGTTTGTTTTTGTTTCAGGGCCCATCGACTACAACGGTCATTAGGGCCCAGAGAGACAATCACCATGGCGGTGGTGTAAATGGCCATCCCACCATGATGGCAATAAATAAGGGCAAAAGCCCACTAAAACTAATAAAAATAAAAAAGGCAATAGCCAATTAAATATAGTATATAAGTACAGGAAAAATCCAAAACAGACATTAAAAATAACAGCAGCAAAAGCCAAAACAGACATAATAATAAAAGCAGCAAAAGCCAAAACAGAAATAACAATAAAAGCAGCAAAAGCCTAAACAGACATAACAATAAAAGTGGCAAAAGCCCAAACAGACAAAACAATAAAAGTGGGAAAAGCCAATAAGGACACAACAGTAAAAGTAGCAAAAGCAAAAACCAACACAGAGATAAAGAGGCAAAAGCAAAAACCAACACAGACATAAAAACGCAAAAGCCAAAACCAACACAGACATAAAATGGCAAAAGCCAAAACCAACACCGACATAAAAAGGCAAAAGCCATAACAATACAAGAATACTATAAATATGTCAGATTTGGTGAAAGCGGCTAGCCTCTTTCACAAATACAAGCGAGCTCTCCACCCCCTGAGGGTTATCCCGAAGTGAGGTGGAGAGCTCAAGACTGACTCCCAGATGGTATCTCATTTCACGGTATCTCTCACAGTGACTAAAGATGTGTCTGGGGTGTCCTTCAGTGTGCGGAGTTTGTTGGTGGTCTCCGCAAACCACTGGGCCCGCCATTGTTCATGGATGGCCCGCCGCACCATCGGGAGAGCATCGGAGGAGGGGAAAGCAGTGTTGGTATATCTGGCAAGTGGGCCACCTGACGGGCATGGGCATCCGCCCTCTCATTGCCCATGATGCCAACATGCCCCGGGACCCACATGAACCCCACTGTCTTGCCCTGCTTACGAATCACAAGCAGCAACCTGTGCACACCCTGGACGATGGCATGTCTGCCATATATGGTGTGCAACAGCTGAAGGGAGCATAAGGAGTCAGTCGCAACAACAAAGTGTCTCTCATTCAATACTTGGATGAGCTCCAGTGCCCTGTGCAGAGCTGTGAGTTCTGCAGTTAAGACACTGGCGATGCCTGGAAGGTGGCCCCCTACGTGATGACCAGTTGTAAATAACAGGAGCCATCCTTCGACCCATCCGTGTAAATAAAAACATGGCCTCAATAGGTCCAAGAGAGGCGTCCAAACTCTTGTTGGTATACTGACCTATCGGTACTGGTTTTGGGTAAGGCTGCAAGCAATAAATCGAAACTTGGCTCTGGCACTGTCCAGGGTGGCACAGAGGCCAGCAGTACAGGCTGCACCCTAGGCAGAGTCACACCCAGGCCGGTAAGACCGTCCATCCACCACACACCGAATAGAGGGGGAACCCCCGGGCGGCGGTCGAATGGCTGTCTCATAGCATTACTAAAGACGGCCAGGTGTGTCACATCCTGAAAGCTAATACACTTCTGGTAACACTCAACTCCTGGATCGCACGTTCCTGCAGCCAAGTGGGACAATCCCGAGAGAAGGCGGGGTGGTTGCCGTTACAGTTTATACAAAAAGGTGCAGTCTTACAAGACTCAGGGGGGTGGTCGCCCTGTCCACAAGTGCCACACATGGACTTGGCAGAACACGAATTCTATCCATGGCCATATCGCTGGCACTTGAAGCACCGGAGTGGGCTCGGGATGAAGGCACGTACAGGCAAGCAGAGGTAGCCAGTCATGATGTACTCTGGCAGCTTGGGCCTACCAAAGGTCAGCACCAAGGTGTCAGATGGGTGGGATTCTCCATCCCGTCGAACCGAGGTGCAGCGGACAGCCACCACACCCTGGTCCCTAAGCTCCTCCACTATTTGCTCTTCTGATTTCCTGCATAGGTCAGGGCACTGCACCACACCTCTACTGGTGTTTAAGGTGCGATGGGGTTCGACCACAATGGGGATGTCACTGAGCTTCCGCATTCTTAGTAATGCGTCGGTCTGGTGGGGGGCAGATGCCTCCACCAACAAGGTGCCTTTGCGCAGTTTCTTGACCGAGGTCACATCACCGGCAATGCCCTTGATGGCTTTGGCAATAAGGAAGGGTGACGCCTTCCTCAAGGCTGCACTATCCTCCCCAGAGATGGAAATAACCTGGGGTGGATAGGAAGAAGGTATGGATGGCTTTTTGACTGCACCTAAAATCTTAGATGCAGGAACATGCTGTGCATCGGTGGTGAAACCCTGCACCTTAAGGCTAAGAGGTCGTTGCCTCTTGTTAAGGGCAGGTGCCTATGCCATTGACGCCACAGGTTTGTTCCCTGATCCAGTTGGCTTACTGGGGAAATGCGGCCTCTTTGTTGGAGCAGTACATGTCTCCATCAGCTCAGTGGCAGCTGGCCCACTCAGTTGGGTGGGACCGAGCCCGCCATCTTCTGGCTCAACACAAGTAAATAAAAGTGAAGAAGGGGGAGGGGTGGGGCTATTTGTAGAGGCCCTCAGCCTCTGTTTTATAGTTGCCATATTTTGAAATAATTACGTATTCGCTGCCCGCAGGTCTTACCCACCACACGGAGCCCTACACGGGGAAGCCCATTCGGGTCGTACAGACTACTCGGACAGGATACCATTAGGGTGGCATAATCCCCGAGTACTGGACCATTGGTATCGGGGTTGATTGCCAGTCCACTTACAGTCACCCTAGGAGGCATAACCACTTATGCGCCCCCAGCCGATTGACCAAGACCGGGCTACTGCCTTGGCCTCCCGTTTTCCTTGGAAGCTGTGGCCAAAGTGATGTTTTGGAGACTGTGGGTCACAACCCTAGTCCCCAATGTCTGTCAGCCACCTCACCAATGTGGAGTGGCCAAGAGACATCGCAGGACATATGCCTCCTCAACCACCAGGATCCACTTTTCCCCGGGGCACGGGTCTCCATGCACGGCAAACACGTGGGTAGGCGTTTGTTTATGGTCACCTCAGTGAGGAGCCTACACCAACCGTGATCAAGTCAGTCATCCAGTAAAGGATGCAAGGACAATGACAACCACAATGATGATATCGTCCTGTCCAGGACACAAGTAATGGCCAATGACGATAGTGGTGTCATCCAATCAGGGGCTAGAAAAAGTCACCCCTTTTAGTCACCTCTTACGACAGGCAGGTATGCAGTGTGCCTATTCTACCCCGGGCACACACGGGTAAATAAAATAGCTCCCACACACCAAATCCCCAGTGTGTCTGGGGTAGAATAGGCACATGACGTTCTGGAGATGTAGAATGGATGAAACCACCGTCATGGATTCACACAACCGTCTTGTCTTCACCGGGATTGACAGTTGTGGTTTGACAGGTTTGTGGTTGGTGTAGGCTCCTCACAGAGGTGACCATAAAAAAAACGCCTACCCACGTTGACCGTGCGTGGAGACCCGTACCCCTGCAAAAAGTGGATCCTGGTGATTGAGGAGGCATATGCTCTGCGATGTCTCTGGGCAATTTCACACTTGTGACTTGGCTCACAGCCATCGAGGGCTTAGGTTGCGGCCTATAGTCTCCAATACTTAACTTTGACCACAGCTTCCAGGGAAAACGGGAGGCCAAAACAGAAACCCAGTCTTGGTCGAGAGCCAGGGGTGGATGTATGTGCGCCCTTGGTCACCTGACAGGTGGTCAGGTGGTGGGGGGGCGCATATTTATATGCCCCCCAGGGTTACTGTGAGTGGACCGGCAGTCAACCCTGATGCCTTTGGTCTGGTACTCAGGGATTATGCCACCCTTTTGGTATCCTGTCTGATCACCCGTGGCGACCCGAATGGGCGTCCCCTTGTTAGGCTCCGTGGTGGGTGAGGCCTGCGGGCAGTGAATTTCATAATTTAGTCAAATTATGGCTAATCAAAAACAGAGGTGGGGGCCTCATCAAATAACTTCACCCCTTTGTTTTCTTCTTCTTTGCTGTCTGGGACTAGTTCTTGTGTTGAGCCTGAAGACAATGGCCTCGGTTCAACCCAACTGAGTGGGCTGACTGCCGCTAAGCCTGTGGAGACGAGTAGTGCTCCAAACAGGAGGCCACGTTCCCCCAGTAAGCCGTCTAGACCCCAGAACGATTCTGTGCCTCCTACTGCATCGGCACCTGCCCTTAACAAGAGGCAACGACCTCTCAGTCTTAAGGTGCTGTTCTCCACCACTGATGCGAAGCATGTCCCTGCATCTAAGGAGGCCTTAGGTGCAGTTAAATCCCCTTCCACCCCTTCTTCCTATCCTATACGGGTTTCTTTCCATATCTGGGGAGAATGGTGCAGCTTTGGGGAAGGCGTTGCCCTTCCTTATTGCAAAAGCCATTAAGGGCGTTGCTGGTGACGTGACTTTGGTCAAGAAGCTTTGCAATGGCACCTTGTTGGTGGAGGCATCTGCCCCTTACCAGATTGAGGCATTGCTTAAAATGCAGGAACTTGGTGATTTCCCCATTATGGTTGAACACCATCGCAGCCTTAACACCACTAGAAGTGTGGTGCGGTGCACCGACCTACGTGGGGAGTCAGACGAGAACATAGTGGAGGAGCTCAAGGACCAGGATGTGGTGGATGTCTGCTGCACCTTGGTTCGAAGGGATGGAGAATCCCACCCCTCTGACACCTTGGTGCTGACCTTTGGTAGGCCCAAGTTGCCAGAATCCATCAGGGCTGGCTACCTCTGCTTGCCAGTACGACCTTTCATCCCAAGCACCCTTCGCTGCAACAAGTGCCAAAGGTAGGGTCATGGCCAGAATTCCTGTTCTGCCAGGGCCATGTATGGCACTTGTGGGCAGAGAGACTATTCTGCCACGCCTTGTAAGACTGCACCTTATTGCACCAACTGTAAGGGAAACCACCCTGCTTCTTCTTGAGATTGCCCCACCTGGTTGCAGGAACGTGCCATCCAGGAGTTGCGTGTCAAGAAGGGTGTCAGTTTTCAAGATGCGCAGTGGCTGCTAGCCTTGCCAGGGACGCCAAGGTGGCGGCCCAAGGTGGCAAAGGTGGCTGCTGTGTCATCTGTCTGCACCCAGATGGACATACTTCCACAAAAACCCCCACTCATCTGTTTTTTGCCCACTCAGGCCTGCAAAGTCGATGGGATACTGGTCTGTGCTAGCATTGGCTGCCAGACAGATCCCGACCCCATGCCAGAGGTTTCTTCTGGTTCCATCACTGCCTCTGGCCCAGCCTCCTTGGAGGCCACAGATGCCTCTCATCAAACAGAGGCATCTGCTTTGAGCAGCCCCCTTCCTTGCTCAGCCAAGTGGCCCCCTCCATAGCGGTGGTGGTGGGTGAGAGAGTAGGGAAGAAACCAGGGACACCCCTTGGCCTGCAGCGGGGCAAGTGTCCTTGGGTTGTCCACCCAGGCTCCTCAGAAAACAGCAGAAAGCACTGAGTGGCAGCATGCCACAACTGGGGCATGATGAGGATTCCTCCTTTGAGAGGGAGGAGGAAGACCCAATTGTAGGCACCCCTCCCTTTTCTGCTGTGGGATGGAAAAAAGGGAGGAATAGAAATAAACCTCCAAAGCCCACCTAATGGTGAATCTCCTTCAATGGAACTGTCGAGGATTTTCCCACAAGAGGGACGAGATCACAATGCTGATGTCAAGGCACAACCCCATCTGCATCTCCCTCCAGGAGATCCTCTGCCATAGTGATACCCCAATTTTGTTACAGGGCTACAACATGTATGCAGACACCCGGCAGCAGGGAAACCACCCTGTGGGAGGGGTAGCTATCCTTATCCGGAATGGATGCATCCACATCCCAGTGACTTTGCAGATGCCTCTCCAAGCCCCCACTCTATGTTCCCTCTACCTGCCTCCTGGGATTGATATCCCATGGGCAGACCTTGACTCCCTCACAGCCCAGCTTCCCAGACCCTTTCTGATTATGGGAAATTTAAATTCCCTTAACCCCAAATAGGGCTCAGACAGTCTAAACCCCCAAGGGCTCCTTGTGGAACAATGGGTGTCACACAATGGCCTCAATGTCCTCAACACAGGTGCCCCCACACATGTGATGACTGCCAGTGGTGGTCTTTCCTGTAATGACCTCTCCATCTGCTCTCCTGGGTTGGCGCCAGGCCTGCAATGGGAGGTTCTGTCTGACCCTTGTGGAAGTGACCACTTCCCCATCAGGATTAGCAGTGGAAGTGAGGCATTGCCCCAACAGCCACCACGGTGGTGTTTTCTCAGCGAATCCACTTTTGCCCACTGCGTGATTTTGATGGGGTCAATGATCTAGTGAGCCACTTCACAGAGGTGGTGATCAGGGCGGCATTGGCATCTGTTCTCCAGAGCTCATGGTGGATGGAGGTCTGTCGGAGTGCGATTCGGGCGCGCGAGTGCGCTGTCGGAGTGCGATACCTCAAGACACTTTGAGGTATGACACCAGTCTACCCCACTTTACTAACACCACATTATGCAACCAAAACAGAAATTTTGGCAGGTAAATTAATGATTTATCGGTTATATGTTGCATGGTGCTGTCCCATTGCATAACTCTTAAAACAAGTGTTATGTGCCTGCCGTACTTTAAATTTTCTGGACAGGAGACTTCCTGCTGGTTTGATGACAATGTAATTAGTAATTAAACTTTGTGATGATGATTTTATCAAATTTTTATACAATTCATGGTATCAAGAAACACTGTTCTGCAACTGTTTAAGAATTAGCATCATTAACACTAGCAAGTCATTTTTCTAATTCACTGCAAAGACGAAAACCATCGTGAATAAATGTTGCTGTGAGAGGGCCTGGTCTTCTTCAATATCATTTTCACTTTTGGGATCAGCTACTGCATCTAAAGTTAGTTTAATAATATCCTTCCGTCCACAAGGTGGGGTCTCGGCAAACCCCAGACCTACAAAATTGTGTCTACACATGTACCACTTTCTCCAATCTTAACCAGCCTTTAAGTGCCTGTTCTCGGATGTTTTCTTTACCTATCTAGGGAAGTTGGCAGGTCTCCTAAGTAATTAGCATATTTTATTTCTGGTTAAGCAATGCAACCCAAGTTAGTACCAACATGGTTGGCTGGTCAGAAACACTGGTTACTAATGCAGAAATGGGAGTAAGGATGTCCATAAGGATATGGTAGTGTCTGGGGTGGATGGGGACCTGGTGGGAGATAGGCAAGAGTGAAGGACTAGACTCTGCAGATCCGACCCTGTCATAGGTGGGATAAGGGTATGGGGATGATGATGTCTTGCCTTCTTGGGTAATACAGAATTTTTACAGCATGTTTCCAAATTATTTTAATTGCTAAAGCTTTATTTTAATCTGAATATTTAAGCCTTGAAAATCAAAAAGTCTATTTGTGGTAATGACAGACCCCACCTTGTAGTGTGTGCCAGAAATCGTCACCTTGTGGACGGAAGGATATCATCGTCATTTAAGGCATCAGCCACCAGCAGTTCTTCTATATCATCATGGTTAAAAATGTCCAACTCACCTCCAAAAGAAGTTTTAATTCTAGAGCATGTTCAGTGGACCTGCAGACCCTACCCTGCCACAGTCGGGGTAAGACTGTGATGATGATGGTGTGATCGTGAAGTGTCATGTACAAGTGCGGAACCTCCTATTGTGTATGAAAATTTCTCACAGATTACGACTACTTTGGCTAATACCATGTTCGGTGGATTTTATCAGTGTCTTGGGCCTTATACTGACTTATACTTCCGGAATAACCATACAGTATGCATATTTGGCCAATTTTTTTTATCAAATGCAAACCGCACAACATCAAAATCTCATAAAAATAAACCACATAAAGAGAGACCCAACTGTATACAGTTTTGAAAAAAATATTTAAAGTACAGTATGAATAATTTGCACAAATGATTAGTTGTATTTTGCCAATATATGACTCCCACACATAAAAATATGCCTAAAATGGCATATCATTATATACCCAAGGCCGCCAATGAAATGCTCTGAAAATAACATGATCCATATCTGGAAATACTCATCATCATTAGCCCTTATCCAGTCTGTGGCAGGGCCCGGGTTTGCTAGTTCTTATCCTCCACTCCCACCAGTTCTAACCCTCACCAGGCTCCCCTCCACCCTGAACGTCTCGATGTCCTGTTGTACCACCTGCTCCAACGTCCGTTTTGGTCTTGCCCTACTCCTGGCGCCAACAATCACCTACAGTCCCATAATGGAGAGAATAGCTTCCTCCTCATCGCATGCCTATACCACCTCAACCTACTTTCTCTAATCTTTTCTGCAATGTTTCCCACCACCAAGCTACCATTAATGTTTCAGATTCTTGTGGCTTGTGACACCTCACTGATGTAGCGCAACATTCACATCTCCGCCACTTGCATTCTCCTTTCAAGGTTCTTCATAACTGCCCAACAGTTGGCAACAGTCCCCAGTTGGCCTAACGACAGTTTTGAAAACTTTGCCTTTCAGTTTATTGGGACCCAATGGTGGTGCAGGACTTCACTTGCCTGTGTCCACTTTAACCATTTGTATGGGGAAATACTATAGAGGTTAAATTTATTTTGATAGATCACTAAACGAACTTTTAATTCTGGGATGCAAATCCATGTGGGGCAGAGAGCTGAAAATCCGGGACGAATGGTCACCCTATCCTAATGAGCTCCTCCTTCACTCTTCTCATTACATGTCCATACCACCTCAACCTACCCTCCCTCATTTTTTCCATGATGTCCACCACCTCCGAGCCACCCAGCATTCACATCTTGGCTACTTGCATTCCCAACACTACACCATATACTATAGCTCAGAGGTGGCAAACCTATGGCACGCATGCCAGGGATGGCACATAGAGCAATTTTGGTGGCACGTGGCAGTACATGTACAGGGTAACCTACAGTATATAAAGCTAAACCAATCAGCAACTCCTAACCCTTTTTCCGCCTATGACAGGGTCAGGTACCCATCTTGTCCCTCTGAATGGACACAAGGGTGGTATACTGGACTGCCGGTTGCTGACCAAAGCTGTGATCCCTACCTTTATCGTCGGTCTACTGTTCGTTGGGGCATTTCACCCACCAACACTAGGGGGCGAGCTCCTGCACCTGGAAATTTTTACCTCATTTTCCCGTTGCAAAGTAGAGAGGGTTGTTTTACATGCTAATGCCATCTTACACTACACGGGACCTCGGTTTTACTTGTCATCTGAAGGAGGCGCACTCGGGGCCTCTGCCCCCTCCCCAAAAGAAGCCACTCAGCTTTGGTCCATTATCGAACCTTGAACTACTGATGCAGTTGTCGAGCGTACTGCCAATCGATTGGTGAAGTGCCAATTTCCTGTAACAAACCTGGTAAGGGTACCTTACTACATACTGTACCCCTTTTACATACTACTGTATCTGGCACGTTAGTAAATCGAGAACTATAACTACTTAAATTTTTGGCATGCCAGCAGAAAAAGGTTCGCCACCCCTGCCATAGCTGGTCTAACCTCTGCACTGTAAAACTTCGTTTTCAAGTTTATTGGGACCCTCCTATCACACATGGCTACACTTGCCTGTCTCCATTTCAACCATCACCCATTAACTGTGGTGCTCCATGACCACATTGCTTTAAAAATGTCCAAGTGACGGATTAATAGCAAGGTTACACAGTTGGTAGGGACCTACCTGCATGGTAGGCATCAGCATCTTTTTTTAATGCCATCAGAGGAGAATGGATATGCTTTATGTTAATGTGATATAGGACTTGATATTAAATCCTTTGTTGAGAAATTTGCAGATGACAAATGCATTGCAAGAATGGTGGAAGAGGGATTATCTTCCTGTGCAGAACTGTAACAGGCAGTGTGGTCACTCAGTGTGGTGACACCCTGGTGTCACCCCCTCTCCCGAGTAGCTTTCTTAAGATATTCAGGTCTTGGAAGCAATGTAAAGAAGAATATTCAATATTGAATAAACCCTAGTCCCAAAATGGGGGTCACCAGTGACTCTATGCATCTTAAACTACATCATACCTTTATGATCAAGTTGACTGGCATGGTGGCACAGAAGCCAACAGTACAGGCTTTACCCCAGGAAGAGTCATACCCAGGCAGGCTAGACCATCTAACCACCACATACAGGTCGCTAAAAGCACCTGGGTAATTGGGAGACCAAAGCAAATGTGTGAGTGGGAGCAGGGAGCATGGTAGTGTGAGGGGTGGACAGGGACCAGGTGGGAGATTCATGGGAGTGGAATGGCTAGAACCTGCAGACCCAACCCTGCCACAGGCAAAATAGGGGTATGATGATGATATTTTATCATACTTTGGCACCTTTTCATTTCACCAGACATTTTCATTTAAGATTTTACCTTGTAAAGGCTTTGCATATAGTCAGAATATTTCTAAGCATGATATTTATACAAAATAATTTCATCTAAAAATTTGGCTGAATTGTGGAGTTGAGAAAAATTTTTATTTTGAAAAAAAAAGGAATTGAGAAGGTCTGATATTTTCTTAAACCTTCAAACCTTCTATATCTTCAAACCTTCAACCTCTCGTCAACCCTTAAACCTCACCTCAACCCTTCAACCTTTCAAAAACCTTAACTTTCTCAAACCCCCTATTTTTAGTTTTGGACTGTCCTACCTTTTACCTCCCATGTGTCATCTTTCGTGGTGAGCACTATAGCTGGGGTTGCACTGCTTAACTTCAGTGATCAGACGAGAACTGGTGTGTCCAATGCAATTTGCCACTCCCTATTCCTTCCCAAAAGCACTGCAAATTCCAGGGTTTGCACAAGGTACTAGAAAGTGAGTTTTTGAAATTCTACTAGATGATGTATAAATTTTGTGATTATTTTGTTTCTTTGATTTTGAATGTGTCACCATTAAACACAATACAGTTATAATAATAGATACTTTTCATATTTTGCTAATTGATGAAAAATGGATTGCAGCCCAAGGCATGCTCTCTTGGAGTGAATTGAAATTTTTTGCTTCCAAAGTGCTACAGGATTGGTATTAAATTTGGTTGCATAGTGATGTCATTTGGGTGTTGAATTTAAACAACTATCTAAAAATTGCATTTATTTCTCAGAAATGAAACTAATGCAATGCTTTTTAAGATAAAGTAATCCTCTTTGAAATAGAAAAGACTGGCATATCTGTTGAGAAACACCATTAGAGCTGTGAACCAAATTTAGAAGATTGGAATTAAATTTTTCAAAAACAAATACACATTGGCACCATAAGGGCCCCTACTTCCTAACACTGCTTGCTAAGTGATTACATAGATGAACATTAAAAGAAATATGTTCAGAACCATATAGTTTTGGAATTTGCACCACAAAGTTACTGAGCATATTGTCTGAATGCACAATATCACTATTCAATATTGAATCACATAACAGCAAAAACAATAGCATCACAAAGAAGAATCCAATGTTCCATAAATGGTTTCTGTAAAATACATACATACCATTCATGCGCATCCAATATTTCCTTAATGTTAAAGAATGAGGTATTCTTGAGATGTTTGAGGGGCTTTTAATTTGGAAAAGATGACTATCAAGTATTTGAATATATCCCCTAAGTAAAATGCTTGGCCCTTATTCTGTGGCTGAAACCACAATGTTGAAATCTGGTGAACAACTCCCAAAAGAACACAGTGCATGTAGTCTGGAACTACTCGATTATTAATATCAAAATCAGTAATACCTTGTAAAATGGATGGACCCTTTATTCCCTAAAAGTACCAAAAATTCACATAACTAACAAATCAATACCATATTTTCAAACATTAATCAATTCACCACTATTTTAAATCCATACTGACCTTAAAAGGTGTATTTAATCTCAAGGCATGCTGAGCATGCTGTAATACCATTGCTGATGTCCTTAATGCATATTCCTTAGCAGGATAGGTATTTACATTTCCTTTGTATTTCAATCTGTGCCCTGGATGCAGGCAGAAGCTAAAACCATATTTTCCATTAAATTGATTAAAAATTTTGTAGTAGGGGCCTAGCAATAGAATCACAAATGCTTAATACAGTTGAAACTTTACAGCTCATTATGCATTGACCATCACTCAATAAAATTCAATCTTTAAGCAGCTTATTGCATTCATCAACAAAACGTTTTATGTACTGATCCACTGCCGGCTTTTTATCACCAAACCAGAGGGATGCCATGATTACATGCTTTCTGCTAAGCTTTGGTGCATAAAAGTGGCCAAATGCAAAATTTTAATAACTTAAATACTGGAACCCTGTCACAATTGAATGATATAGATAGATGAAGATTTTCAGCATTACTGAGATATTTTATGTAGAGCACCCCATCAAAAATATCTTCTTTAGCATAGTAATTATGCTTTGTTCTTCTCCGGCAGTAATGCATTTCATCGAGCAAATTTTGATTTTCAAGCAGGTCATTAAGCTGAAGTACTTATGGCAAATAAATAAATAAATCCATTCCCACATTTTAAGTCACTTTCAGGGTTTACTGTAGCAAAACATGATTTGCATTATATTTGAAAAGAAATGGGCCCAATATACATTGTGTGGACAAAAGTTAATGTGGTTGTGAGGTACAATGGTGTTTGGTCAAATTTCTCATTGATTTTTGATAATAGAACCTGACAGAAAAGTTCAAACTACAAATTAAACCTCCCTTAAAAATCCTGTCAAAAGTGTCGCCCCTCTGCAATAAATGTAAGCAGTAATTAAAAAGAGCATCAATTTTTGGTGGGGCAAAAGTGAATGTGGTTATGAAAGCTGATGTTGATAATTGCTGAAACAAAGGAAAAGTGTTAAAGAATTGCATTTAACAACTTATGAATTTTGCATATTTAATACTTATGTGACAGCAATGTCTAAAAGAAGAGAGTTAGCAAAATAAGAAAAAGATGTTATAATTAGGTTACTTAGCAGGAGTCTTGGCCCTAAGAAAATAAGTTCAATCACTCAGGACTGTTGAGAGTGTCATTAAAAGATGGAGGACAACAGGAACTGTTATCAACAAACCCCAACAAGGGTGACCACAAAAAACCACAGTCAGGGAAGACAGAAAAATACTTAATATGGTTTGTGGTGCAAGAAGTATCACAGCTAATGGTGTTGAAAGAAAACTAAAAGAAGAAATTGGGATAGATGTATCGACATAGACTGTTAGGAGAAGACTATATTAAAATGGTTTTAGAGGGGGCAGACCCATTAAAAAGCCTCTACTGTCAAAGACGAATACAGTAAAACATGTTTATAACGTTCATGGCTACAACGTTTTCATGGCTATAGTGTCTGTTTGGACTGATCCTGGGAGAGCATATGGCTTTTTAATGGTAGCAGGTCATGGATGTAGCATTTCCTTTCATGGCTATAACGTTTGCAAGGCCCTGGTGGGCAGCCAAGTTTTTCATATCCTATCATGGATATGAAGAAATTCCAACCTGTATGTGCACATGTCCTGATTAGGAATGTTGCATATGTGCAGAATGTACAACATAAGCTGTGCATTACAAACATTGTATATGAACAGACCACTCAATCTTGCTAATGTGTGGTTTTAGTAGTAATGACACAAGCGACCTAGAATTGAAGTGGTAAAACAATTTACAATGCACTTGTGTAGAGGTCAGGCAAGATACCAAGAGGATATATGTGCCTCAACATCCACAGAGGGAGTGGCAAATTGCATTGGACACACCAGTACGCGTCTGATCAGTGAAGTTAAGCAACGCAACCCCAGTTAGTACTGACATGGGTGGCCACTTGGGAAAACTGGGTACCACTATTATCCAAAAATCGTCACATTAGTGTAGTATCTGTGCAGTCTCTGCATAAGAACTACACTATGGAAGGGGCTCTAATGACCTAGTAGTTGAAGGGCCCTAAAACACCAGCAGACAAACAACATCCAGAGGTGGAAGCAGCCATCCACCATGAAGCAATCATAAATTCTTGATTACTGTACACATAGGGAAGTCATTTACAGTATGTACT
>JAAFCE010007744.1:21061725-21089952 GCA_013389805.1 Trigoniulus corallinus
CTGGGTGACTTGTTGGAGGCAACTGGGTGACTTGTTGGAGGCAACTGAACAACTTGGTGGAAGCGACTGAATTCAACTCTTGGGTAGCAGCTGAACAACTTGATAGAAGCAACTGAGTCCAATTTCATAGAAACAACTGAGCCACTTGACAGAAGCAACTGAATTCAACTTCGTAGAAACAACTGAGCAACTTGACAGAGGCAACTGAATTCAGCTTCATAGAAACAACTGAGCAACTTGATGGAAGCAACTGAATTCAACTTCATAGAAGCAACTGAGCAACTTCATAGAAGCAACTGAATTCAACTTCGTGGAAACAACTGAACAACTTGATAGAAGCAACTGAATTCAGATGCCATTTTCTCTTTGTTCTCTTTGTATAGTCCACATTTGTGTATCACATAAAATCACGAAATCAGCCAATTTCTCTTCAAAACTCAACCAGTTCGTTCATTTATCAGTTCGTCAATCTAATCCCGGAGGCCCCCAAAATTATGTGGGATTTTAATTGACTGAACTAACTACAAAACCGGAAATTGCAAAAATGATACATAACAATTAAACACATGCAGAACTAACACAGAAAAACAAGCTACAGTACATGCTGGAGGTAAAACATAGCTGCCCAACACTACTCGTCTTCCATTCTTCTTCTTGTAGCCACCCCCCCTTCACCGTTGCTAACCCAGTCCACTTTCCAACTGTCTTCTTGCAACTGTTCTTGTCCAAGTCCTACTTTCCACTCTCCTTCCCACTTCAACTGCTTCGGGTTTTCCCCTGCTTTTCCTGCTCAGGCTTAAGGCGCCACCTATTGGGTGGATCCCTCTGTAATTATCTGCTATGCCTCTGTACATACATGCATCATTTGCTAATATCATGGCTATTCTGTACATTAGATACTGATTGCTGGATTTCAATTCTAAAAAGTAACCAATGATCATTCTTTTAAATCTTTTGAATACATCCAATATGAAAAATTTACATTTTTAATTTTCCTGCTGTACTGTGAGGAATATTCTCATCTGACTTATAAAAGAGGTATTGCTTATATATTCCTCTCTGTCTTGTTTGGACATTCCTGCCATTTTTGTTTAGTTGTTTCAAATAAGACAGGTAATATTTAGGGGAAGAGTAGGAGAGCAGAGATTTTCAGCACCCAACGTTCTTTGCCAACCACGCATGTTGGTATTAATGTGGGCTTACTCTGCTTAACTTCACTGATCTCCCAAAATCATGTGATCTTCACTCTTGAAGGATTTTATTATTTTGAACAGGAGACATCCTCTATTGTGCATTATCACATCATTCTCCACACAAGAATATCATTTTCATTCAGTTGGAAAAGGTATTTTAAACACTAGGTGCTAAGGCATAGATCCTAGGCCATTCTAGATGCTAGGATCCCCTAAAATCACTAGTAGCTGCTATAAATCACTAGGGGTTGTTAAAAATAACTTTGAGTATCTGTATAACATTGAGTGGGAACTTTCTATAAACAGTTTCAGAAATTGACATTGTAATACAGTTGTTCTTAAGGTCTACAGAAAGCAATTCTGCATTGTGTACTATATCAAGCCCTTAAAAATTTTGTTTGCCATGCTCTTAGCTCTAGTAAAGTGGATATCTGGAGTTGATAGTGGGAAGTATATGATTTTGGATTCAACATGGATAAGGAATTTTTGTTTTGAAGATTTTAAAACATCAAGGGATTAATGTTATCTGGTAGTTGCATAGCACAAAGAAACTACCAGGGAAATTGTATGATGCAGTAATTATATTTGTGACAGCTAAGAATTGATTTCTTATATTCCCAGATTTATATTTGTCATATAGCAAGGGACATAATTAACCAGGTAATGCTTTCAGAAACACGTTGTCATCTAGAGAGAAAATTAGAAAGTTTAGCTAGAGCTTCAATTAAGAAACTTACAAATAATTTAAGTGAACATGTAAGTTTTAAGGCATGTCTTATGATTTTTAAATTGTAAATGAAAATGTTTAGTATGTCATATATTTATCAAAGGAAGATAAGACTACTAAGAATGATACTACACATGCTCTAGAGACTATAACCACAACAAGTCAAGATGATATTTGTCATCTGTACAATGACATAGCTGTATGGAAAAGGAAATATCAGGAACTAAAGCAACAGAATAAATGTCTGAAAAAAAAATAATTGATGGTAAACTTTCAGCTATTCAATACTGTTATTCTGTATGTTCTGAAGTTTGAATTTTACACCTTTGTAGAACTGCCATTTGTACTGAATAAGAGAAAAGAATGTTGTCAGAACTCGTTTGGTAATTCAAATAATCAAGAAGTGCTTGAAAATAATGGTGGAGCTATGTTCACATCTACAGAAAGCTTTCAATATGGAGCACATAAGATAGAATTTTTGCATAAAAGTATTTCTCATGCTACTGTAGTCGCCTTGTGGTTTATATCTAATTACTGTATATTTCCAAGTGAATTATATATTCAGGATGTGTCATTTTTTTGACAGAGTAGCATTAAATATTGCTAACCATGCAAAGTCTATGAGTCTATGAGTCATATGTTTCCTTTGGACACATTGCTGAATAGCAATTTATGTGGAGGCAAAAATAGAAGTAATATGAATTCTAGTAGCAAAGAAGCTCTTAACCCAACAAAGGTTGAAGAACTCTACAGTAAGTCTTTTACACCTGTTCACACAAGGAGAAATTGAATTTCAATTGGTCTATCTGTTGAAGATGTAACAGTATTAAAATTTCCAGCAACAAAATCTCAGTTTGGAATTGCTATAAATAACAAAATTTTATTTCTGAGATATAAAAACAGATAACTGGATTGTTACCACCATGTCTTCTCTTTCTGAATCACAAATAAAAATGAGCACAATGTCTGTAAACAAGCTTTTCAAAGGACTTAATTGTTGTTTGAAATATAGTTATTAAAGTTATGTGTTTCCATAAAATGTGGCCATCTTTCTTAATATTACATAATTTAAACACAGTCAAACTGCCATGATTGCTGGATTTGCTGAATTTATTTCATGGGTTGGGGAGTAAGCCAAGCAGCCATAACAGGACAAACCCTTAGGAGGCTGCTTGCAGGATATGAGGGGGTAGGTGTAGAGGATGTAGGAGAGGGGAAATTTGCAGCACTCAACGTTCTTTACCAACCACCCATTTTGGTACTAACATGGGCTTGTGCTGGTTATATTCAGTTATCTCATGAGAACTGGTGAGTCCAATGCAATTTGGCTGCACTAGATTATTATGCAATAGATAGCAATGCAGTAGATTATTATTTATCATTAAGCAAATAAGATGATATATTTCAAAATGCAAGGCAGTGACGTCACTAGGGGGGTGCAGAGGGTGACACCAAAGCAGAAGAAGCTGCTATTATTCGGGAGAGGGGGTGACACCATGATGTCACCCCACCAGGTTACGCCAACCCTAATGATGCCACTGATGCAAGGTGATAAATGTTTCAAAATATTTGTGGTAATACATTGAAAAATGGTCTAAATATATATTATTATATGGGATTGAAGATTCAAATACATTTCAAAATATATTTTCCATATTTTTAATAGGGAATTTTGTGTTCCCATTTACGGTAATCAATGAAAGCAGGCGAAAATCAATATGCGCATGCTTTTCAAAAAGTTAACGTTTTTTTCTTAGTGTAGTGACGTGAACAGGGCTTTGTTCATGTTATATGCAAACCAGATACAGGAATTTCTTGCACATGTGCGTGCCACATTCTTGTATAAAAAATGGCAGCAATGGATTTGGGGACCTTCATTAGTAGGTGCCGCCACTGTGCATACTCCACTATGCATAACCCAAAACTATAACTCTACAATATTCCACTTTTCCCATATTGAATACCATATTTTGTATTTCGGTAACGGAAACACAAAGCTCACTAATGTCTCAATCTACATATATTTTCAAAAGCATTTTAAAATGAACTTTTACAGATGCATTTGCAAATGCATAACTTTTGCATGTGGGTGGTGCAGAGGGACATGGAGGCATGCAGGGTGAAGGGGGACTTGGTGTGGGGATAGGCAGAAGTGGATGATTAGAACCTGCAGACTGGAGAAGGGTGAGATGATTATAATTACATTTATTACATGTATTAGAGAAAGCATTTTGGCATGTATTGTTTGGTGCATTTTTAAAAATGTATTTCAAACAAGACATTTTAAAATGCATCATTTTTACTAATATACATTTACAATGTATTTGAAAATACATAACTTTTTTATATGGGTAGGAACAATAAATCAGGTTCAACTGTATAAACGGGATTTGAAAAAGGTGCAACATTTAATTTCTGTTACACAATTAGGGATCCACAGTGTGTGTCCAAACAGTTAATTCTGAAAACAATTAATAGTACAAAATTTGTACTACCCAGTAGTACCGAGTTCCTCACAATTTTCTGCCTCAGTGGTACAGAAGGTAGTGTGCTTGGTTTACTGTAGGGAGTGGGAAATTGCGTTGGGCACACCAGTTCTCACCTGATTACTGAAGTTAAGTAACACAACCCAGCTAGTACAAACATAGGTGGCCACTTGGGAAAACTGGGTACTGCTAATGCCCAAAAATTGTGTAGTCGCATTCGTGTAGTGTCTGTGCAGTCTGCATTAGAACTACACAGTGGATGGGGCTCTAAAGACCTTGTAGTTGAAGGGCCCTAAAGCACCAACAACAATTGGTTTACTGCATCAGTAGTTCCAGGTTTGATACTGGATTGAGAGAGTAGTCCCTGAGTGCTAATTCCATCAGATGAGGAGTAAAATTGAGATCCCATGGAGCATACAGTCCCAGGCCAAATTATTAGACGCACCTTGTTTTTTTACGATTTTTGCCATTTTAAGTTCAATTAGGATACTTTTTGAATTTAAAATTTTTTTTTAGCATCAACTAAAAACAACTTTCAACATTTTGGAAGGAAAAAAACAGTGTTTGATGGCTATAGAATTAATTATATTAAAAATAATAAATCTATCATTTTTTAAATCTATCATAATTTTAATGATTTATTTCACCTTGGCATACTCTCAGTACTCTTTTGCACTGTTTCTTGCATATATGAGTGATGATTCCACACATTAGTTATTTTTCTATCAGTTGTTCCTTGCTAGTAAAAACTTCTTTTGCAACTTCTCACTAAATGAACTAAACATTTTCTGTTGGATTGATATCTGGAAAATTACCTGGAAAAGGAAATACAGGAATATGTTTTCTTACTTAGAAATGCTTTTATATACTTGGCAGTATGACAGGACGCTCCATCTTGCATAAATGTAAATTTATTCACCATTTAGAAAAGAATCCTTTAACTGAGTGAAATGTCAGTTAATCAGCACTTGCTTGTATTGGTGCTTTCTTATGATGTCCTGTCCCACTTACAAACGTCCAGTGCCCTTTCCACTGATTACAGACCATATCTTCACTTTTGTAGGATTCTTGACAGTTTGAATAACACATTTATCAGAAAACTTTTCCTCTGGACTCCTTCTAACATCTTGAGATTTATTGGCTAAAATTTCACAAGTGCTTTTCGTGCTAAAGCAAATCTAAAACTTTTAACCCAGTGTTAAATAAGCACTGCCTTAACTTAAATATTTAATAAATAATGTTGATAAATGGAGCAATATAAATATTTACTGATGTATAGAAGTCTAAATTAAAATCCTGATGTTGTTTTGCCCATTTGAATCATTTGGCTTTCATGGCTACTGTAAATTTTAGCCTCCTGGCTGGTCTGAGTCCTTTTAAATTCATTTTGGCAAGTTGGCACATTGTTGTTCTTTCAGATGCAACAATACCACTACTTTCAAGTTTAGATTTTATCTGCTTCATAGTTGCAAACTGAATTTCATTGCAAATCTATTTTAAGAACCTTTGAGTTCTTGGAGCAGTTTTCAGTCACATTATCTTTTTTTTTTTTTTTGGTTTCAAATCTACACCTGATTCAATGTTCTTCTTATAGGAATACTCTGATAAGTCTACTTTTAGAGAAATTTCTGTGATTTGAGGACAGTTCTGATTTTAGAAGTGATTTAATTTCTGCAGTCTTCCTTGGTGTTAACTCAGCCACGTTACCCATTGTTCAAAATTAATAGACAATAATTGTTGACCAAAAACCAATTAGACACAACCTCTACCACTTTTAAGATCAAAATAATGATGTTAGCATTGCTTGTGAATGCACCACTATGAGCATGTTGAAACATACACAGACTTGTTTATTTGTAGCAACCAAAAGAATTAGCATAACTCATAGATCACATGACTCACAACTCTAAAATCTTACCTGAAACTGAAAGAGAAATAAGTAATGAACCTAAAAGTATTGAATTGTGGTCATCTAAATCAATTTAATTAATAAAATGGTCCTCCAAAGTTGAAAAATTTGAAAAACACATGGTGCGTCTAATAAATTTGCCAGGGACTGTACAATGGCACTTGTGTGTAAAAGAACCCTCTCGACTATGCAATGGGTAGATGAGGCAAAATTCCCAGGTGTAGACTGCAGCAGTGACAGCAGACAGACAAACAGCAGACTGATGAGAAATAAGTGTAAGGGATGCAATCACCCATGTGTCCATTCAAAAAGGGTTAGAAGCTGCTTCATACAGTTCACCATAACTATTTGCAAATTGACTCCTTGGTCCTATTCTAACATTTTGTTTCATGTTTTTGATTTCATGAAACATTGCTCAACATAAGAACAGTGTTATTTCTGAAAAGCGAATTAAACAAAGAAAAAAGAAAGGTCAATTCCTTTGTTATAATCTTAACCTTTATGTCAACAACCAACTTTCACTACGTTATTCAACAACCAGGGTACCCAGGTACCCAACTACTGAATTTATTGAATAACTAATGTTTTTTTCTTAAAGTGCTACTTTTTTGTTCTTTATGATAATTGGAAGCCTGATTTGTCATTCTAAGGCATACATAAGTTCTAAAAGTCAAAAATACTAATCCTGTACATTGCAATTTGCAGCACAAGTATTCATAATGTGTTTTGCATCCAACAGAAAGACCTCTGATTTCTTGAAAGGGAGTTGTGATTTAAATTTTGTATGGACCCTCATTGTCCAACGTCTAGAGAGATTATTCAGCTTACAATTGGGAAGGCCAGGATAATAATGGCGAGTAAGTGATTTGGTAACAAAGCTGCATGATGATAGTATGTTACATCAATGGGTTGGGGAGTCAGTCAAGCAGCCATAATGGGCTGCACCTTGTGAAGGCTGCCATAGGTGAGAGGGAGGTATGAGTGGGGGTTGTAGGAGAGGAGAAATTAACAGTACCCAATGTTCAGCCAACCACCCATGTCAGTACTAACTTGGGCTGCATTGCTTAACTTCCATGATCTGATGAGGACTGGTGTGTCCAATGCAACTCAGCTACTCCCACAGGATTGGGGAGATGGATTGGAATGTTTTTCATGAAATCAATGGGAGATGTTTGAAGTGGAGGCAGGCAAGCAGAGTCCTTTGTGATGGGGGAGTGTCCAATCAATTTGAAAACAAAGTATTACAGGGCTGTGGCTAGGCCAGCCATGCTATATGGATCAGTGTTGGGCATTGAGAAAGAGCCACATAAATGGAATGCAAGTAGCTGAGATGTGATTGTTGCACTACCGGAGTTGGGTGTCAAGAGCTGATAAAATTAGCAGAGTATTCTTGAGGTAGCCTGGGTTGGGGGACATTGCAGAAAGAATGGAAGAGAGTAGATTGATATGGTATGGACACATAATGAGAAATGGGGAGGGGGAGCTCATAGGTAAATTATAGGAATGTAAGTGGTTGGAAGCACTCAGGGCAGGGGGAGATCAAAGCAGATGTGGGAGCAGCTTGTCCATAAGGAAATGGTAGTGTATGGGGTGGATGGGGACGTGTTGGGAAATATGCAGCTGTGGAGGGTTAGAAGGTGCAAACCAGACCCTGCCACAGGGAGAATAAGGCTTGGTGGTTATTCTCCATTGTTGATATTACTGTGTGATCTGAAGGCAATTCCACTAGTGCTCATTGTTTGCATTACAGTAGGGAAAAAACACCCATAAAGAAACAGATAAACATGAAAGTCTTGCATGGAATGAGAACAACATTTTGTGATAATTCTGGGGAAAATGTCTTCACTGTAGCAAAATGTAAAGACTGTGCAGTTCTATGGTAATTATTGAATCACGATAGTGGCATAAATTATTTCTGGATAACTATCTTTAACGATTTATATTAAAAATAGCCACTGGCTACCCAGGTACCCTGGTTGTTGAAAATGCATAGGCAAATTCAAAACACAATTTAAATATGTTATGATGCTTGGCACTCAAAAATTATTACATATAATGAAAGATAAAAGGTGAAATAGAGATGATCCTGGAGGATGTAAAACAACTTTAATGATAAAATAGGGAGTTTTGTGTTCCCATTACAGGAATAGAAAATACAGTATTGAATACGGGAAAATTGCAATTCGGTAGAAAACCTAAAAAGAGTTTTAGTTTTGCCAAAGAGTCTATAAGGAGTACCAGCTCCGCCCCTTTCCCATTGACTTTTGTGACATAGTTTTATACGGTGGCGCCCCAAGTGGATGGTTTGCTACAACACCGATGCTACATGTATTTCAAGCATCTTAAACATGCAATTATGCACTTTCTTTGATTGTTCTTAATAAATAATGTCAACTGCTTGCTGCTAATTTGAACATATAAATAAATTGCTCAGTTTCACATGTTTTTAATGGAAAAAATAATTTTTTTATATATACACTTACTACAAGACATTAAGACAGCAATGGAAAGAGGTGGTCTTAAGGTGAACATGAAGAAGACTGAGCACCTAGCTTTGAAATGTTAGCGGCCAGGGGCAAGGAGGTGAGATTCGTTGTGGGGGAAAGGGAATTCCAGTGGTAGAACCGTCATCAGGCTCACTATGCTGTTTGGCTCAGTGTTTGGCAGTCCGGAAGAACCATGAATGGCAAATGCAAGTGGCTGAGATGCGAATGCTATGCTGAATGAGTGGGGTGTCACCATCTGGCAAATTAGAAATCATTACGTTAGAGGTAGCTTGGGGGTGAGACATTACAGAAAAATGAGAGGCAACCGGTTGAGGTGGTATGGGCATTAGATGAGGAGAGGAGAGGAGTGGCTTATTAGGTCCATTGTGGGACTGCAGGTAATTGGGGCACCAGAGATAGAGGAAGGCCAAAACGGACGTGGGAGCCAGTGGTGCAAGGGGATATGGATGTGTGCGGGGTGGAGGGGGACTAGGTGAGGGATAGGCGGGAGTGGAGGATTAGAACCCACAGTTTAGAAGCCTGAGGTGGGAGAAGGGTGAGATGATGATGATGATATGGAGTCCTGGAGTGGATTTCATGGAGTTTCAGCAATTTACAGCAGCACACACTATACTGCTGCTTTGCTCCATCCTGGTGATATATCCTAAGGTGATATATATTTCCAAAATGTTTACGTTACAGGTAGCTAGGGGTGGGGGACATCATGGAAAAGATGAGGGAGAAGCCGTTGAGATGGTATGGGCATGTGATGAGAGAGGAGGAGGAACGTATTAGGTTCATTATGGGTCCCCATGTGATTGGGAGCACCTGGGGTAGGGGAAGACCAAAACGGACGTGGGAGCAGGTGGTGCAGAGGCGCATGGAGACGTGCAGGATGGAGAGGGACTTGGTGGATGATAGGCGAGAGTGAAGGATAAGAACCCACAGGCCCGAACCTGCCACAGGCGTGAGGAGGGTGAGATAATGATGATGATGAAGGTTATATCTACTTGATATCACTTGATAGCTACTTTTAAATAATTCCAATTATTATTTATATTGTTGTAAATATGCAAGCTAATACATGTAAACAAGTAGTTTCAGCAAACCATCTACTAGGTGGCGCTCTTTCGGTATGAGGACACGAAAAGGGCGGAGCTGTCACTCCTTGTATTAGACTCCTTGGTTTTGCGTTACGCATAGTGGGGCACGCACAGTGGCGGCACCTACCGGTGAGGGTCCCCAAATCTATCGCCGCCATTTTTTATACAAGAATGTGGCACGCGCATGCGCCAGAAATTCCCGTATCTGGTTTGCGTACAACGTGAACGAAGCCCTGTTCACGTAGCTCCGGGAAGAAAAAAAAACGCTTACTTTTTGCGACGCATGCGCAGATGCATTTTCGTCTGCTAACATGCATTACGGTAAGCGGTTGACGGCAACACAAAACTCTCTAATTATAAATTTTAACTATATATTGTCAGGTGGGCACCCGGGTACCCAGTTGTTGACATAAGGGTTAAAATGAAAAGGGCATGTCAGAATAAAGGTCAGACTGCTAAAAGATGAAAGTTTGCTTTGATAGGTAGTTTTTGTAAATTTCCATCAAAGCTGCTGCCAATAAGCAGAGTTAAGGAACCCCTGCAACCTATAGCAATACAGCCATAGACCTATGTAACGTTTTGAATGAGAATTACTTCACATTGCATGTGTTACAATTACTTCAACTTAATTAAAT
The DNA here is from genome assembly GCA_013389805.1 of Trigoniulus corallinus. Lineage (NCBI taxonomy): Eukaryota > Metazoa > Arthropoda > Diplopoda > Spirobolida > Trigoniulidae > Trigoniulus > Trigoniulus corallinus. Next base: position 21,072,265 of record JAAFCE010007744.1, read on the forward strand.
TTTAACTATGCAGTGAGAAAAACTTTCTGGTGCTCAATATCACAAGGCAGCAAGGCAAGGTCTATGTTTAAATTCTTAAGGTTAAATTCTGTTTCTGATGGTGATAATGCATATACATGTATTGTAACAGCTGAATCTACACGTAATGTGACATTTACAGCTAGTGGCTCTAACAACAGTGATCAGCAGTGTGACACATCTTCAGTTTCCAGGCCTGAAGTGATAATGAATTTTACAAGCTAGATAATCCTGTATTGTGGTGAAATATCAGATGAAGTTTGTGTCCAGATAGTAAAGAGTGGGCTCAATCAACTAACTCCTAAGAGATTTCCAGCTAATAGTAATGGCAGATGGTTTAATACCAGACACTACAAATGACAATTGACCAATGGTGATGAAGTGAAACAACTTTGGCTAATTTATTCTGATCATCAAAACGCTATGTTCTGCCTGTGCTACAAGCTCTTCACAGGGATCATTGTCAAGTAATGGTTGTGTGGACTGGAAAAATTTAAGCACAATTCTCTCTGGTCATGAAAATTCATAGGGACATATCAAAGCCTGTATGCAGTGGAAAGAGCAGGAATCACATCTGAAAGAATTTAAAACTGTTGACATCATCAAATGTATTTAATAAATCAGGAAATGGAGCACTGGAAGCAAGTTCTACAAAGAATGATTGGTTTAGTTCAAGTTTTTGCTGAACAGAACCTTGCTTTTTTTGATGATTTTCAGACAAGCAATTTGTTGAGTATTTGTCTACTTAATGATGGAACATTTGCTATGTATCAGAAATGATGAAATTCAGTTCCATTATGCTGGAAAAAACATTCAAAATGAAAATATTGCTTTGCTGGATTTTCAATCATCTTGGACTGTACACCAGATTGTAGTCATGTTGAGCAGATGGCATTACTCATTCATTTTGTCAACTGCTCTTCATCAACAACCATTGATATTTGGGAACATTTTATAGACTTTGTACCAATGAAAGATACTATAGGAGCTGGAATGACAGACACAATCCTCTGGACAACCTCAGGGGTCACGCTTATGACAACAGAGCAAATATGAAAGGTAAAAAATAATGGTGTACAGAGGACAATTTTGGACAAGAACAACTGTGCATTCTTTGCCCCATGTTGTGCTCACAGCCTAAAGCCTTGTCATTAATGATGTACAATATCTCATTGTTGTTCAGATGCTGTTAACTTATTTGGTATAATTGAAAGTGTATATCTCTATTTCTCATCTTCCACTAAACGTTGGGTTATTCTGAAACATTACATTGCTTCATTAACTGTGAATCCACTATGCAAAACTAGATGGTCAAGTGAAGTTGATGCTGTTTGGTTTTTGCGTTATTATGTGAGAGTTTGCATTATTTCAATAGTGGAAGATGACAGCATACACAGTGCAAATGCTGCAAAAGCACGAAATGATGCAGGAAACACTGCCAGAAAGCTGCTGAATTTAACAGTTTTTGGTCTAGTTTTCTGGTATAAAATATTGTTTGAAAGAAAGGTTTCAAGTAAACTGCTGCAAGACAAGTCACTTGACTTATTAATGCTGTAAATCAGGTTATGAAAATGCTGGACTTTCTCTATGATTTAAGGTAAGACATTGGATTTCAAACAACAGTGACAGAACCAAAGGCTGTAGCAGAGCAGTTGCAGTTACAGCCACATTTCACTGCCAAAACGTGTTTATGGAAAAAAAAGGACAATGTTTGATTATGATTCAGGTGATGAGCCATTAATTGATGCTGAGCACAGTTACAAGATTAATTTTTATTACTCTTATTAATTTTTATTTCAACTATCGTTGAACAATATCTGTTGAGCAACTAGCCAAAGTCCAGTTGATGAAAAGAAGTCATTCCCACATTTCAACTAAAGTTGAAAGAAAACAGCAAATCAAGCAACAGTGAATGCATGCTGTAATGTTCTTGCAAATGAAATTCAGAAAATATTAACTGATTCTGCCAAAAAGTGCAGAAAGCCCCATTTGTGGGTGAGAAGTTGAATTCAAAGGAGGAATCATAGGGGCTTCACAGACATTGTTGAAAGAATTAGCATTTGAAGATTTGCAGGGATTCACAAATCATTTAAGGATGGATAGTGAGAATTTTAACAAACAGCTCATAATAATAGAGTACAGAATTCAAAAGCAAGATACAGTTTTGTGAGAAATGGCAAATAACATTACGATATTTTCATCATTAGCCTTCATGTACAGAGTGCCAAAGAATTCCATTTCAACTTTGATTGCAACAGTCTGTTATGAAATCTATAAAGCACTGCAAGATTTTATAAAAGTAAGTATTGCATAAACTCATAAATAATTACTTGTTAAGTAATGAGACTCCACCTGCCAGTAGAAAGATAGCTTTAATGTTGCCAATACATCATTTTAATACAATACAGCTGATAGAAATAAAATGCACTTTAATTTACAGTTTGATAAGCTTCAATCAGAATGTCCCGTTTTTTTGACAAATTCTAGACTGCTGTCAATTCTGATGAACTGCTATTGGAGTGATGTTGAGATGATGATGCTGCAGTTCTATCATCAGGTGATGAGTGTGCACTATAATCACATGTGAGGGAACTACTGGATTGAGGTGGTTGATGTGTTGCAGTTAGCTACTGCAGACGTTCTTGTCTAATCACACATTGAATTGCATCCTGGCATAATATTGCATTATATAATGGCCTTTGGTTCAGCTGTGAAGCAATTAATTTTCAAAATACTGTACAGTGAAACTCGCTTAACACGAAACTAACGGGACTAAAATATTTTTTCGTGTTAAAAGAATTTCATGCTAAGCGATTCATGCAGAAAGCCCATCATTGTTTTGTATGTCGTCATATTTTAATAATTGGATTTATTGCTAAAAGTTACACTTAAAATTTTTAGTAATATAACCAACAAAGCATTAATTTACCTGCCAAAGTTTCTATTTTGGTTATATAATGCAATGTTGGAACAAATGGGGTTGGTCATCATCCCCCACAGACAACCCAGCCAATATTCCTTTGGGTTCCAGATGCCTGGCTGGGGTGCCCCCAGTCCACGGCATGTTCACTGGGCCCACAGATCCGACCATGCTGCAGGTGGGATGAGGGTGTGATGATGTTTACTAAAAGTTACATTTGTGGGCATCATATTAGATTCAATATTTTCTATTTAAATAATGATGTAGGCTACAAATGCATAATTTAAAAAAAAAAAGCCTAAAAGAATTATTGTTTTTGGGATAAAATGTGCTTTATTTTTCAGTGTCTTTTTGAGCATAAGTTGTCAATAAAGAGGCCCTCCTCCCCATAGTTTGAAAGGTAGTCAATGGAATGCGTCTACCATCCTGAACCCAGGCTGTAATCTAGCAACAGTGGCAACCATTGTTTATTTGTTTAGTTTAATGAAAACTCCAGTATATGTTGTATATCCAGTATTTTGTTAGCTGAGAAGGAAAAGAATTTCGTGTTAAGCGGATTTTCTTTCGTGTTAAAAGAAAAAAAAATTGTATGGAATTACAGAGTATTTTGTTCGGACCACAGTGTTGTGTCGTGTTAACCGTTATTTCGTGTTAAACGGATTTCACTGTATTTCAAATTCATTACAGCCATTGTTGTTCTTTGTCACAACTTCATCCACCATATTAATGACATTTGAAATAGAACATAGGGCATCATTCATAGGGTATCTCAAAACTACTTTGCAATTCTGGAAAATCATTTGCATTCTTTCCTACATCTTTATTTTCCATGGCATTCCGTGAACTAGTCTGAAACAAAATATGTATTTTAAGTGCCATCCAGTGAAAATGAATGGAAGGCAATACAGCAAGAATTTAATCAATGTTGGATCAATCATTGATGTTGGAAGTACTACCGATGGTAACTTGTGCAAGCGTTTACATGAGTAGCAAAAATGTGTGCAAGTAGTGTCTGAAAAAACTATCCAGAGAGCACTTCCCAGCTAATTATTGCACTGATGTTTACACCATATAGTGGATAGTGTGATTGCTTGCTTGCAATGCTCAGAAACAGAAAAATATCATTATAAACAATTTTAATGTGGTGGTTAAAGCAAATTAATGTTTTGCTCTTTATGCGCGGCATATGGTATTTCCTGCACTTCGTATGGCCATTTAAACTTTACACAGTCTTTACACAAACTTTACACAGGGGTACAGGAGTACCCCATCCAACCTTATTCGAATAATGAAAAGCAATTAACCACCCATCAGTGACTTATTAGGAAGTTCAACCTATCATGTGAAAATACTGTGAATTGCATTGCACCAGGGTCACCCACAGAAGAGAGAGGAGGAAGAAAAACCCTAGGGTACACCAGTACCTCTGTTCGGGCATGAGCCTGATTCCTTATTGCATTATAGTTATTGTGCAATAGGTCAGACACCATGCAATATTAAAACTGACAAAGCATTAATTTACCTGCCAAAATTTATATTTTGTTTGTAAAATGTGGTGTCGGAACAGTGGGGTAGGCCGGCATCCCCCCACAGACAACCAGCCAATATTCCTGTGGGTTCCATACCTGGCTGGGGTGTTCCTTGTAATAAGATGTTCAATGGACCCATGGCTCAACCCTGCCACAGGCTGGATAAGGGTGTGATGATGATACCAGTGCCCCTGTGTAGCATTAAATGGTTAATCATTAAAATTCAAGTTAACTTGCATGATCACTTCCAGACAGTTTTGAAATAAATGGCATGCCGTTTATTAGAGGGCGCCATTTATTATTTTTTTCAGCTGAAAGGTGCACCGGTTATTGGAGGGCGCCGTTTATTAGAATAACTATGGTATTTTAAAATCACTATATAAATTACTAAATCATCTTCAAAATTCAACTTGTTGAAATAACACTGATTACTCAACGTTTTGTGATGCTAGTTGATCAACAACAGTTGAAGCCCTTTCAAATTCGGCTGTTTCAACTAACCAGTTGTTCAACTATGTGGAATCAAAGTTGACATGATTCAATGTATGTTCAACTGACCTTCAACTGGACATTGGTCAACAGTAGTTGAATCATGTGAATGTGACTTTAGATGTAACTATTCAATCGATTGAGGAGTGTTTTACTCAGTTGATGGCATACTATGACAAGTTTGGATTCTTGTTTATTTCAAGTAAATTTCGATGAGATGATAGTGGTGAGCTAATGGCAAACTGTGTGACATTGGAGAATTCATTGTCTCAGGACTATAATGCAGATATTTGGATAGATGGAAATAAGAGTGCAATAGAATCACTACAGCTTATCTGTGATAACCATATGTATGAAAGTTTTCGAAATTTAACAATAGCCCTGAAAATATTACTTCCAATTCCTGTGATTGTGGCATAAGGGGAAAGAAGTTTCTCTAAATTAAAACTTATCAAAAGCTATTTAAGATCATCAATGTGCTATGAATGATTAAATGGCCTAGCCATTCTCCCAATTGAAAGTTAGGAATCAAGCAAAGTAGATGTTGCTGATATTGCCAGAGAATTTGCCTCAGTCAAAGTTTGTTGCATTGGTCATTTAAGTTTTTAATGTCACATTCAATAAACATATTTCAAGTTATGTTGCAAAGAATTATTCAATTACAACTTCGGCCTTATGTAAGATGATTAACTGTTCGTTTGCTTATATATACATGATACCATAACATGTGTTTTCCAAAATACATTAAATGTAGGGGGCGGCGGTGGACCCACTTGCCTAGGGCACCTGAAACTCACCAACCAGGCCTGCCTGGCCTGGTGGTCCTTCCAATGGGTGGCTGTTGGCCCACCTGCATTTAATTTTCCCTAGTTATAAACATTATGCTAAAAAACATTTTGAAATTTTGGAATGATAACCTGTCGTTTATGGTGCATGCAATTAATTGTCCTGTAACCCCAATCAGAGTACCATTTCTGGGTTCAATGATCTAGGGATCATATCTCATCCTTGATTGTTCAGTTTGCCCACCCTCTGTGGACGCCTATTATCGTATCCTTACCATCGCTAAAGTAAGGTGGTTCACAACGGGTCTATGACAAGTGGAAGGAAGACAATTATTAGGGGCACAGAAGGCAGGTACAGTAAATGGAGTCCTGTATGTTTGGAGGATCGCAATAAAGTTGAAAGAGAAGTTTGATAGGGCAGTGGTTAGGCCATGCAGTCTCCACAGACACTTTGCTGTCCCTTTGACCTCTGGGGTTGCATTGCTTAATTTCAGTAATCAGACAAGAACTGGTGTGTCCAATGCAATACAGCCACTCCCAATGAGTGATGAGCAGGATCCTGGCCGCCTGCATCTAGGCCCTCAGTCAGCTTAGCACTGGTTGAGCTAGCATTTTGCTGTCACTTGTAAAAATTGCATTCAGACCCATCATTATGCATTTTTTAGGGCAAAGCTTAAACATGCTTACACATTTGTCCACAAAGAAAATGAAGCTAGAACAAAAGAGTAAGAGAAATAAAATCGCCAAATTCAAACAAAATCATTAAGGTGCAAGGATGAGGTGCAGAGCCAGGGTGAGCAGAACAGAGAAGGGCCAGATTAAAAAATATTTTGCAGGGTCTTTTGTAGAAAAATACATTTTACATTTTGTAATATATACTGTAGGTCCGCGCAAAACTGGGTCATGGTGAATGTGGTGAGCCTGCTTTCTTTGCATTTTTGCAGGTCCACGGGCAGAGTAAACTGGTGCATGATGCATCCCCAGATGGTGGATAGGGGAGTTCAAGGAGTCTACAAGGAGTACCAGCTCCGCCCCTTTCCCATTGACTTTTCTGTCACAGTTTTAGACGGTGGCGCCCCAAGTGGATGGAGTTTACAAAAGAGATGCTACATATATTTTAACCATCTTAATCACTTCATTTGAATTTTCTTAATAATAATTTAAAACTGCTTGCTGCACAATTTTAACATATACATAAATTATTCAGTTTAACATGACTTGAAAGTTGAAAATAATTTTATATGGGGATGACATCAGTCATGGCTGAGCTGCTGGCAGGAGTAGGGGAATGGGCCCCTCAGTGCTTGATATTTGCCGAAGATGTGGGAAAGCTTGCAGAGTCCAAAGAGGAGGAACAAAGCCTACAAGACGAGGGTGCAACAAGAAGTGCTACAAGAGGAGGCACAAGGCTGACAAGCCTACAACCAGGCCCCCATCCGGGGTGGATGGGGTGAAGGATTGGAACCCGCAGACTCGACCTAGCCACAGGCTTGAGTAGGGTGTGATGATGATTTCACGGTACAGTACAGTACATTCTGCATAGCAGTGGTCTTCAAACATTGCCGACTCACGGAACCCTTTGAACTATGGTTTGGGGGAGCCCCACTCCAGCTTAAGAAAAGTATATCTTGTCATTGCTAACGAATCGGCTACGAATTTTTATTTTGACTTGCAGAACCCCAAGAGGTGTACTGCGGAACTCTGGGGTTCCATGGAACACAGTTTGAAGACCGCTGCTGTATAGCTTACTCAACTTATGACTAAATCGTGTTACGACCGGTCTGTCGGAACCAATTGCAGTCGTAAGTCGATGACTACCTGTATTAGGGGTAGCCTGGGTGTGGTGGACATCGCCGAAAAAAATGAGGGAGAATAGGCTGAGGTGGTATGGACACGTAATGAGGAGAGGAGACGAGGAGCTCGTTAGGGCCATCCTAGGAATGCGGGTGGTCGGTAGCACTTGGGGCAGGGGGAGACCGAAGGAGACGTGGGAGCAGGTTGTTCACAAGAATATGGGGATGTGTGGGGCGGACGGAGACCTGGTGGCGGACAGACGGGAGTGGATGGCCAGAACCCGCAGACCCGACCCTCCCGCAGGCGGGATGAGGGTATGATGATGATGACGTAAACTTGTAAATAAGCAAGCTAGCATGCAAAATCAAGTGGCTTGTAAACTCCATCTACTAGATGGCGCTCTTCAGGTGTGAAGACAAGAAATGGGCGGAGCTGTCACTCCTTGTATTAGACTCCTTGGGGAGTCCTTGCAGCATGCATTAGGAGGTTGGCTATTTAGCTAGTCCTTGGTTGCATTGAGGGGAGGAGTGAATTAAAATAGCTGCCATGCACTAAATCCCCTGTGTGTGCCTGTGGTAGAATTGGCACACTGTATCCTTGCATGTTGTAAAAGGCAACTAAAAGGAGCGACATGCTTGAGTCTCTGCTTAGGCACTGGTCAAGTCATGGTTGGACGTTTTTGGTCCCCCATGTGCCTCGAGTAGAATAGGCACACTGCATTCCTGCATGTCATAAGAGGCGACTAAAGTGGGCGACTTGCTTGCATACTAGTAAGCACGTTACCACCGTCTTAGTTTGACTGGTTCTCAGTTGATGTAGGCTCCTCACTGATGTGACCATAACCCAAAGAATACCCACCTGTTAACGTGTGTGGAGACCCAAACCCCTGGGAAAAGTGGATCCCGGTAGGTTAGGGGCACATTCCCTGCAATGTATCTTGGTCGCCTAACACTCCTGAGATGGCTCTGGCACGTTGAGGGGTAAGGTTGTGACATTCAGTCTCCAATACGTCACTTTGGCTGCAGATTCCAGGGATAATGGGTGGCCAGGTCGGTACCTGGTCTGGTCAACCAGTCAGGGGCTTATTTTTGAATTCCCCTAGAGTTACTATCAGTGGACTGGCAGTCAACCACGATGCCACTGGTCTGGTTTGTTTGTTTGTTTGTTGGTCTTTTAGGGCCCTTCAACTACAAGGTCATTAGAGCCCCATCCACAGTGTAGTTCTTATGCAGAGACTGCACAGACACTACACTAATGGGACAATTTTTGAGCATTAGCAGTACCCAGTTTTCCCAAGCAGCCACCCATGTCAGTACTAGCTGGGGTTGCACTGCTTAACTTCAGTGATCGGATGAGAACTGGTGTGTCCAGCACAATTTGCCACTCCCCACTGGTCTGTTACTCAGGGGTTATGCCACAGGTCTGGTACTCAGACCCTATTCCACAGGTCTGGTACTCAGGGGTTATGCCACAGGTCTGGTACTCAAGGGTATGCCACCCTAGCAGTTACCTGCTCAAGCAACCTGGGTGATCCAAAAGAGGGTCCCCTTGTTGGGCTCTGTAGCAGACAGGGAATAACTGGATTAATTTCATGGGTTGAGGAGTAAGCCAAGCAGCCATAACAGAACGAACCCTTATGAGGCTGCTTGCAAGAGATGAGGAGGTAGGTGAAGTGCAATAGGAAAGGGTAGATTTGCAGTACCCAACATTCTTTCCCAACCACCCATGGTTGGAGGTCTTAAGCTGCAATTCCACCAAGGCAACACTGAACAGCATGAGGCATACTACTTGTTGCCTAGTTTTGCATGCAAATCTGTGTGCAACTATGTCGCACAGAATTCAAAAATGTTGCATGCGGATTTTGTTTCTTCAACTCACATGTGCTTTGTCGTCCATGCTTGTAGTATGCAACTTCAACAATTCCATCCAGGCAACACAAACACCTTCAGTTTTGTTCATCATGTCTTTGAGAACAGTCGCAGCAGATGCATATTTGGTTATAGCATTAAATGACAAAAAGAGAAGGAGAAAGCAAAGGTGGTGGAGAAGAGAGCTGTATGATAATCATCAAGAAAGTCAGCAGAATTTATATAATAACTTGGTTGCATGTATGCAGGGCTTTGATCGACGTTCTGTCTGACTTTGTCAGGGTAAGTAATCAAATTCAGTTATCATTTTTATTGCATGTTTTACTAAGAGCTATTTAAGCCAGACATTATTACATGACTTCATCATCATAATCATCATCATGTCACCATTCTCCCACCTTAGGCAGGGATGGATCTCTAGGTTCTAATCCTCACTTCAACCTATCCCCCTCCTCCTGCACACCTCCATGACCACCTGCTCCCATGTCCGTTTGGGTCTCTCTCTACCTCTGGTGCCCCCAATTAAATGCAGTCCTGCCAACCTGTATATTGAAATTTGCAGTGTTCCCCCATGCTGTCCTCACCCTAGGGATAGAACCATCATTCATATCCTGTACTATCCTAATGTGGCCTTCATCAACCCCTTTCTTCCTTAAAACATAATACCTGTTGAGGGACACTATTGTATGCCTTCTGTCATCTGATGTAGAATAAAGATGGGTTCCATGGTGAACCTACCAGGCATACATCCAAATTGATTTAAAGTATGTGATTTCAACTAAAGACATTTATTAAATATTTTAGTAACAAACATTTCAAGTACACTTTTCTGAGCTAGCAATGGTTAGCATTTTGGAAGATACTGGCAAGTACAAAACGTTTTCAGGGTGTCTGGGTGTTCCAATGTGGGGAAACGTCAATGCTGATGCCTCATCAGATGGTAGAACAACGTTATGATAGTTGTGAAGAGGTGTATTTGAGCCTGCACAACAACTTGGAATACCAGAAGTGGTACTGCCAGAGCTACTATTTCCATTGTTGTGAAGAGGTGTACTGGCAAGCTTTGGTGCATTCTCAACATCATATTTGCTCATAGCTGCTTCAATTAATATATTATTTATGATGTGCTTCACAATTGTTCTTTCCCCAGAGCTTAAATTTTGCAGCTCATTACCAACATGCTCTCCATATGTGGAGCAATCATCTCTTTGGCATGAATTTTTTAAAATACTGTATACCTCCTCTTCTTGATCCAAATGCAATTTATCTCTCCTCTGTGTCTTTTTATGTGCAATTAACTTCCCAGATTCCTCTTGATAGCATTCCAAGTTGCACTTCTTGCCCACATCATCTGGCTTTTGAGACTCAAGAACTACTTGAGCATGTTGGCTTTCTTGATCATCTTCCTGCAATTTCAAAAATGGAATTACTAAATAAATATATTTATTTCAATTTTTGTCAGATGCCAAGCTCTGAAGATGAGTGGAAAAAGATAGCTAAAGATTTTGAAGTTTCCTGGAATTATCCGCATTGTATTGGATCTTGTGATGGGAAACATGTTGTCATCCAAAACACAAAAAACAGTAGAGGCATGTTTTTTTAACTACAAAGGGATCTTCAGTATTGTTTTGATGGCCATTGCTGGTGCAAATTATAATTTCATATATGCCAATATTGGCTGTCAAGGCAGGATATCCGATGGAGGTATTTTTAGAGAAACATCATTTTATAAGAAGTTGGACAAATACATTATCACCATATGTACTCTTGACAGATGATGCATTCTCTCTACAGCACTTGTCAAAGATTATACAATTATAGGCATTCACATGCTCATAGGGTTGTCGAAAATACTTTTGGGTTGCTAGCAAGTGTGTTTCATGTGTTTAGAAAACCCCTAATGATTAATGCAGAAAATGCTGAAATTGTCACAAAAGCATGCATTTATCTACATACCTTTTTAAGAAAGAGTACACCATCATGATTGGTTCACTGTCCTCCAGGAACATTGGACAATGTAACACAAGATGGAAATATTATTCCTGGGTCATGGAGGGCAGTTATCCAAGGTGATACTGGTCTACAGGATTTAGCAAACAAAGCTCGAAAGTCAACTTTTGAAGCTAAAGAAGTAATAAATGAATTTATGAGGTATTTTCAATCAGGTGAAGGATGTGTGCCTTGGCAGGACCGGTATGCCTAACTTGTATAGGCTATATTACTACTTTATTTGTGTACTTCAACTATGTTAACTTTTTACCTGTACATTTTTATGTATAAGACTTCAATGAAGTTGTAATGCATTTGTTACATACATTAAAAATGATGATAATAGTAACACCTGAAAGTCCTCCTCATCATTGCCAGTAGTTGACAATGTTAATTTTGGTACATCAACATCTTTTAAGAAACTTAAAAATTCAAAAGCAAACCACTCTTTTGTTTGGTTTTTTTCCTCTCCCAATGGAATGCTGAATGCAAATTCTTAATTTTATTTTTTATATCAATACAGTACAATTACATTTAATTGATAAATTCTTCAATTTATCATTTTAAATTTTATTATCTTTGTAGTCCATAATTTTGTTGTCCATAATTCAGGTGAAATATGGTAATCCTAAATAAATAGGGTAATTTTTTCATTGTTCCATTCCATGCCGCACAAGACAAGATGCACCAATCCACCAACCATTCGATAACAACGACACTGTTCGACATGTTGAATCATGCCAAGAAATGGCAAATGCAACCTGGTAACATCAAACAACAAGTGGTGTGTGGCAAAGAGACTTATTTATTGTTGCCTCGAGTTCCTTCAGTGGAAAGACAACAGTAGCATGCATCAATGTCGCATGCTACATGTTGCCTCAAAAGTTGACTCAGTGGAATTGCAGCTTTAGGTGCAGTCAAAGTACCTGGCATGCTTTGTGCTTATCCTCCCCGGTTTCTTTCCATCTCTGGGGAGGATAGTTCAGCTTTGGGGAAGGTGTCGCCCTTCCCATCAAGGGCATTACCGGTGATGAGACTTCAGTCAAGAAACTGCACAATGGTACTTTTCTGGTGGAGTCATCCCCCCCCCCCCCCCACCAGATTGAAGCATTGTTGAAAATGCAGAAAGTCAATGACTTCCCCATGGTTGTGGAGCCCCACTGCACACTTAATACCAGTAAAGGTGTGGTGCCCTGACCTATGTGGGGAAGCTGAGAAGAAATAGGTGATGATGGACTCTCCATCACATCAGACCACTTTGAGGGTTGAGTAAGAGGTCCATAAGAAGGATGAGATGAAGCTGCTGATCTTGCAGCACACTCCCTTATGTATATCCCTGCAGGGGATCCTGTGCCATAGTGCTACCCCCATTTCGACCTGGGGTACACTATATACACCGACACCAGGCAGCAGGGAAGCCATCCTGTAGGAGGGGTGTCCATCCTTATCAGGAATGGGTGTGTGCATGTGCCTGTGACTTTGCAGATGTCCCTGCAGGCAGTGGCTGTCTCACTGCAGCCTGACGTGCACACCACTCTGTGTTCCCTCTTCATGCCCCTCCAGGAGTGATTTTCTGCCAGCAGACCTTGACTCTCTTACAGCCCAGCTTCCCAGACCATTTTGATTGTGGGTGATTTTAATGCCCACAATCCAGTATGGGGCCCAGATAGTCGATCCCCATAGGGATCCTAGTTGAACCACTTCCCCATCAGGATTAGCAGTGGAGGTGGGGCACAGCCCCAGCATCCACCATGTTGGCAATCTGGAAGGAGTTTGCCCATTACATCTCCTTTTGCCCACTGTGATTTTGATAGGGTGAATGACCTAGTGTGTCACTTCACAGAGGTGGTTTGTGGGGTAGCCTTGGCATCAGCCCCCCCCCAAAGGTGTCGACAGGTGCAATGGTGGACAGAAGGCTGTCAGTGTGATTCAGGCTCACAGATGGGCCCTTTAAATCTTCTGGTCCCATCCCACTGATGCCAACAATGTAGACCAGCAATTCTCAACCTCCTTTTTCATCACGGTAGATTTTAATAATTTAAAAATTTGGCGGCACACTCACAACGACACAAACGCCAAACCCTATGCAAAAACAAATGCTGGACCAAGGTGGGTTAGTTTTTTTTTTGGGCAAGAGAAAGAAGCCCTAAGTCAGACTTCTTTCAGATGAGGAGTAAACCCGAGATCCAGTGTGGTGTACGATGGAATCTGCACGTTAAAGAACCCTCTCGATTATGCAACAGGTAGAGGAAGCAAAATTTCCAGTTGTAGGAGCTCGTCCCTAGCTTTGGTGGAATGTTCGAACGAACAGTAGAAAGACGATAAATAGCATAGGGGTTGCAGCTTTGGCCGGCAACTGGCTGTGGGAAAACACTGTCCAACATATTGCCCTTGTTTCCACTCAGAGGGACAAAATGGGTACCCGACCCTGCCATAGGCAGGAAGAGGGTTAGAAGTTCCCGTACTTGTAACGTAGCCCAATGCACACATCAAGCGGGCGACTAGTAGACTAAACTACTACATAGGTTTGTTAGCCTGTAGTGAGAACTGTAATATTAATGCCCATTGGTTCAGCCAGTCCCTCCTCGGAAGGCAGAACCGATTGAACTACTCGCCTGACGTCACTTCTGCATGGGCATTCGAAGTGGCGGCACATTTCATGAATCTCGTGGCACAGTGGTTGAGAATCGCTGATGTAGACTATCTCCAAGCCTGGGCATGTGCAAGGCGGGTAATAATGGAGGCAAATGCTCATCCTGGAGTCAGTATGTCTCCTTGCATACCTGTCATGTAGCCTCCAAACACGTTTGGGATAAGCTGCAGAAAATCCAGGGAAGATATTTACCATCATGTGGCTCCAGTCTCATTGTGGAAGGTAGACACGTACTGCTGCCACGTGAGGTGACTGAGGAATGGGGTTGGACGTTTGAAGCTGTATTTAGTTCCCAGCACTACATGGCAGCTTTTGTTAAACATAAACAGGCTGCTGAACAAATTTTACTTAACTTATCTGTGGGCAGCTCTGGCAAGGGCCAGGAACACGGCCCCTGGTCCTGATAACATCCATTATCAACTGCTATGGCATCTACCAGAGAAGGATTTTTACCTACCTCCTTGAAGTTTTTAATTATATTTGCAGCAGCATGAAGTCCCTACAGGCTGGCAGGAGGCTATCATAATCTCCCAAAACGTGGGGAGGATAGTAGCCTCTGAAGGAATTACAGACCCATTTCTTTAATGAGCTGTCTCTGTAAAGCCATGGATTCTGGATTCATTTAATGGGTTGGGTTGGTTGGTTGGGGAGTTAGCCAGTAGTAATGGATTGGGGAGTTAGCCAAGCAGCCATAACAGGATTAACCCTTAGGAGGCTGCTCATGGGAGATGAGAAGGTAGGTAGTGGACATAGGAGAGGGGAACTTTGCAGTGCCCAACGTTCTTTATTAAACACTCATGTTGGTACTAACGTAGGCTTGCACTGCTTAACTTCAGTGATCTCATGAGAACTGGTGTGTCCAACGCAACATTGCTGCACAGTTGCATGGTTAACTGGCGCCTGGTGTAGTGTCTGGAATGGCACCATATTTCGGCTGATGCCCAATGTGGCATCCATGCTGGCAGATCTGTTGTGGATCACTTGATGTCACTGGAGACTACAATGGCTGTGGTGTGTATGGCCTGGCTGCTCTGTCTTCCCTGTGGATGCTGGACAGGGTGCATCATGCTGGCATCCAGTTGTCCATTGGGGCTTTAAACTCAAGTCCAGTGCTCACAGTGCCACTGACTGTGCAATGGCAGCACTGGGCAGTGATACATATTTTGCAACTGAAAAGTCAGCCACAGCAACCTACACACTTGGCCATTTTAGTTGCACTTTGTGACAGTAATGTGATCACCACCCAGGGGTCCCCTCTCCCTTTGGCATGTGGTGGTTGGATTCTGTCATGGCCTGGATGTGACTTCCTAGGGTGAAGCCTGTACTGCCAGCTTTGGTGTCATCTAGGACAGTGCCAAAGCCTCATTTCATTTGGATTCTCACAGCCTTCCCGAATGCCAGTACCGATAGGTCAGTGTACCAACAGGAGTTTGGACACCTCTCCCTGACCTATTGGGGCCACTCTTTCAACTTTACACATGCGCCAAAGAATGACAATGCTTTGGGCTGGTTGGTCTTTACAACTGGTCAGCTCATAGGATGCCGCCTCCCAGGCGATCCCAGTGTCTCAACTGCAGAGCTCTGCATAGGGCTCTGGAACTGATCCATAGTTTGAAAATTAGACACTATGTTGTCATGATTGATTCCCTCTCCTCCCTTCAGTTGTTGAACACCCTTTATGGCAAACATTCCATCATCCAGGATGTGCACAAATTGCTTCTTGTAATTCATATGCAGGGCAAGAAAGTGGTGTTTGTGTGGGTTCTGGGACATGTTGGCATCATGGGCAATGAGAGGGCGGATGCCAATACCCGTCAGGTGCCCCACCTGCCAGATGAACCTGACACTGCTGCCCCCGTGTTTGGCGCTCTCCAGATGGTGCAGTGGGCCTTCCGTGGTCAATGGAGGTCCCAGTGGTTTGCAGAGACCACCAACAAACTGCACAATCAAGGACCATCTAGCGCACTGGGTGTCCTCATGCCATGAGATCATGGAGGGAGGAGTTTGCACTTGCCTGGTTGCAAATCGGTCACACCTTCACCATCTCCCACATCTTTAGTCAGTGTGAGATAATGTGAGTTAAGATATAGACTGGGAGTCAGTCCAGAGCTCTCCAACTCCCTTGGGGACGACCCCCCAGGGGGTTGGGAGATCACTTGTCTTTGGGAAAGAAGGGGTCTTTTCACCAAATTTAATACATTGCCTTTTTTAATGGGTTTTTGGCATTTTGCCTTTCATCGTTTTCCATCATGGCTTTTGCCGTTTTACCTTTGTGTCAGTTTTGGCGTTTGCCTATATTTATTTGTTCCTTTTGGCCTAGCATACACATAATCAGTCTACATCAACGAATTGCACTATTCTCAAATACAAGGAGTGTTTTTGACAAAGAGTGCATTATCCCATTTCACATTGACACGAAAAACGCAACTCCTAACTTTTTCCCGCCTTTGGCAGGGTCGAGTATTCCTCCTGTCTTTCTGAATTGACACAAGGGTGATACATTGGAGAGCGTTTTTCCGCAGCCTGTTACCGACCAAAACTGCAAACCCTACGTTTACTTATCGTCGGTTTAGTGGTCGGTATTGGGGAGGCTGAATTGCACTGACGCCACAAGGGCGAGTTCGTATACCTGAAAATTTTGCCTAATTTACCCGTTGCATACAACTGCCACCATACAACACATGGGACCTCGGTTTACTTCTCATTCGAAGAAAGGCACACTGGGGGCTTCTCTCTCTCTCCCTCTCCCCTCTCTCTACCTCTCTACAGCCATTTAGACAATATCCTATCTTCAGGGGTTTAGCCAACTGCAGATTGGACTGGCAGTAAAGAAATGGGAATTGTGCATCAGCTGAAATATGCGCCCCAATGAGGCCTCTGGATCCGCCCCTGCCTTGCACAGACACTATACTAATGCGACGATTATTGGGTATTACCGGTATTAGTACCCAATTTTCCCAAGCGGCCATCCATGTAAGTATTAGATGAGGTTGCGTTGCTTCACTTCAGTGATCAGACGAGAACTCGTGTGCCCAAGAATATAGGGATAAGGTAGTGTGAGAGGTGTACAGGGATCTGGTGGGAAATTAGGGAATAGAGAGCTAGAATTCGTAGACCCGACCCTGCCCCAGGTTGGATAAGGGTTGACGATGCCGAAGCTCTACAGGTGGTTCACCTTAGGTATGAAGTATCGAAACCAGGGACAAGCTGCTCCATCTGTCAATCGTGCAGATGTACTCATCGATTTTTTCACTCCACGTAGAAAGGGTTCTTCTTCGTGTTATAGTGACACCGTATAAACCACTCTAAGTGACGACTTTTTGCGGTATTAGACGGAAGGCGCACATCGGGTTTCTCATCTGTTTTATCAGGATCGATCCTGCATCCATGACTCACTGAGACAGGCATGAAGATCGCCAACATATGGTCATAAATCATTAGTTTAAGCGACATATTTTGTTACAGCCTGCAAAACAATATATTTTCTGTTGACTTTAAACAGAATACTGATAGACTTTTGATGCGACGTTAGGCAACAAGTCTGAAGATCATCCTGCAGCTCTGCTTGTAGTTCTTGTAGTGGAAGTAGTTGTTGGCCTTGTTGTAACAGTTGAGGGCCTAGTGGTGGTCCTTGTTGTAACAG
>JAAFCE010007744.1:21089962-21131426 GCA_013389805.1 Trigoniulus corallinus
CCTTGTTGTAACAGTTGAGGGCCTAGTGGTGGTCCTTGTTGTAACAGTTGAGGGCCTGGTGGTCGTTCTGGTTGTAATAGTTGAGGGCCTGGTGGTCGTTCTTGTTGTAACAGTTGAGGGCCTGGTGGTCGTTCTTGTTGTAACAGTTGAGGGCCTGGAGGTCGTTCTTGTTGCAACAGTTGAAGGCCTGGTGGTGGTCCTTGTTGTAACAATTGAGGGCCTGGAGGTCGTTCTTGTTGTAGCAGTAGAGGGTATGGTGGTGATTCTTGTTGTAACAGTTGAGGGCCTGGTGGTGGTCCTTGTTGTATCAGTTGAGGGCCTGACGGTCGTTCTTGTAGCAGTTGTTGGCGTTCTTGCTGTAGCAGTTGTTGGCGTTCTTGCTGTAGCAGTTGTTGGTCTTGCAGTTGTGGCAGATTGGGTGGTGGCTCTGGTAGTAGTGGTGGAGGCGGTAGTAGTGGTGGAGGCGATAGTAGTGGAAGATGATGTGGATGTAGTGGCAACTGTCAGAATGCGACTACTGCGAATTATAGCTGCTGCGGTGGCACCTACAAAATGATAGGATCAATTTACTCCTCATTTTTTAACATCAAGATGGATCTCCACGGGATACGCAAAACGTTTGCAGGAACTTGATACCGAACATGGTGAATACTTGTAGAGCAAACACAATTTGTTACAACTGGTCCTTTTTTTGTTTTGTTGATATTTAAGGACCCTTCAACTCCAATGTCATTAGAGCCCCGTCCACTGCCTTGGGAAAACTGGGTACTGCTAATACCCAAAAATCGTCGCATTAGTGTAGTGTCTGTGCATTCTCTGCATAAGAAATATGCTGTGGACGGGGCTCTAATGACCTTGTAGTTGAAGGGCCCTAAAGCACCAACAAACAACAACAACCCGTCCAATGCGTAGTTGTAATGGGTACTGCAGACACTACGCCAATGAAATGATTTTTGGGTATTAGCGGTACTCAGTTTTCCGAAAAAGCCACTCATGCTAGTACTAGCTGGGGTTGTGTTGCTTAACTTCAGTGATCAGACTGGTGTGTCCAACGCAATACAACCGCTTCCTACAACTGTACCCAACTACAAAGCAAAACACAACTCTAACGTTAGAGAACCATTGACGTCCTCACAAAATTTTCCAGGACTAGGTAAAGTTTGTACATAATGTTCGATGGATCCGATAAATGTGAATATCGACGATGTACATTTTCCCCAGTTCAACTTCGGTTTTACATCCTTATTTTGAACATCAGGGAGAGGCGGTCAAGTGCCTCATTCACTTCATTCATTTACTCACTCATTCATTTACTTGTGGGATGAAAATGGTGAACTTGAGCATAATTTGTGGATAATTGAGAACAATTGTGGATAACGGCTTTTCATGTCTTTAGTAGTTCCATGTTCGATCTTGCATCGAGGTTGTTGGCTGCTTTCGCCTCCAAAATCTTCCTTACATAGAATGAGAAGTAAAACAGTGACCCCGTGTGATGCGTGCAATGCCACTTACACGAAAAAGAAACCTCTCTGCAATGCAAAGAATAGATGGGCAAAGTTTCCAGGTTTAGCAGCTCGACCCTGGCGTCATTGGAGGATAAATATATCCCAACGAAAAACAACACCCCGCCGAAAAATAGGCATTGGGGTTGTTGCAGTAATTTGGCGGGGAGTAACTCTCCACTTCATCAGTGTATATCCCCCTCAAGTCGGTCTTGATCATTTCGGACTCTGTCAACTCGTGACACCCCAGTCATGGAGCGCAGCATTCGCATCTCAGCCACTTGCATTCTCCTTTCATGGTTCTTCCTTGCTGCCCAACACTCTGAACCATACAGCATAGCGGGCATAACGACCGTTCTGTAAACTTTGCCTTTTAACTTTATTGGGACCCGGCGGTCACACAGGACTCCACTTGCCTGTCTCCACTTCAGCCATCCTGCATTAATCCGATGGGTAACGTCGGGATCTATCTCCCCATTGCTCTGAAAAAGTGATCCTAAGTACTGAAACTGTTACACTACTGGCACACCCTCACCCCCACAACGGATGTCACCCTCTTGTCCCTGGCCACTAAAATTGAAAGCTAGGTACTCCATCATCTTCATGTTTACTTTAAGACCCCGTCTTTCCATTGCTGTCTTAATGTCCTGTAGGCCGTTTTGTGCATCCTCTTTGGACCGCTCAAGCTTTCCCACATCATCAGAAAATACCAAACACTGAGGGGCACATTCCCCAATTCCCGCCAGCAGCTCATTCATTCCTAGAGTGAATAGGTATGGGCTAAGTGCTGACCCTTGTTTCCCCAAGCTGTCCCTACCCTAGCAATGGAACCCTCATACAATGGGAAAGGACAGGAAAATATTGGTGACGTACTCTTTAGGGGGGAACTTGTGAAAATTTTGCAAGAGGTAAAGTACTTAGGATCAACATTCCAAAGCAATCAGGAGATAGACTCGGATGTGACCCAGGCAAGTGGAGTCCTGTGTGATAGGATAGTCCCAATAAAGTTTAAGGGGAAGTTTTACAGGACAGTGGTGAGACCAGCTATGCTATATGGATCAGTGCGGAGTTGAGGAAGAGCCGCGAAAATAGGAATGCAAGTAGTGGAGATGCAAATGCTGAGGTACATGAGTGGGGTGTCGAGAGCAGATAGAATTACGAATAAGTATATTAAAGGTAGCGTGGTGGGTGGGGGGAGGTGGTGGGTTTAATGCAGCTGGGTAGGGAATGACCAAAGTAGACGTGGGAGAAGGCTGTTGTGTGTAAGGATATGGTGATGTGTGGGTTGGACGGGGATCTGGCGGGAGTAGAGGGCTAGAACCCGCAGACCCGACCCTGCCACAGGCGGGGTAAGGGTATGATGATAATGTTGGTAATGGTAAGCAGCCATAGAAGTAGGTCCAAAGGGGAGCGTCGAATTGCGTTGGGCACACCAGTTCTCGTCCGATCACTGAACCCCAGTAAGTACTGACAACGAACCCCAGTTAGTACTACTGCTACTACCTGCTAATACTGCTACTACCCAAAAATCATGTGCAAAATGCAGTGGACAGGGCTCTAATGACCTCGTAGTTGAAGGGCTCTAAAACACCAACAAACAAACAACAGGTCCATGGGAGCTGGGAGCCTAGAGGAGCAGTCAATCTTCAACAGTGTGTGGCCTTACATAACCATATACAGTACGTGGTTCAGGAAGGGGGACAAGCATCTTATCACTTTGGAGCCGCCTCAGGTGGGGGTTTGAAATAGATTTCTTTATGGTGAGAGGGCAGTATTGGGCGTGAGGGACATCGGACTTAGGAGTGAGGGACATCGCAAAAAGATGCGGGAGAATAGACTGAGGAGGTATAGGCATGTGGGAGATAGGCGGGAGTGGAGGGCCCTGTCACAAGCGGGATAAGGGGATGATATCTGTTAATTACCTGGCAATGTTGCCATAGGCGAGGAAATTATTGATATGGTAATAATAGGAATGA
Source organism: Trigoniulus corallinus (assembly GCA_013389805.1). Taxonomy (NCBI): domain Eukaryota; kingdom Metazoa; phylum Arthropoda; class Diplopoda; order Spirobolida; family Trigoniulidae; genus Trigoniulus; species Trigoniulus corallinus. The sequence continues at coordinate 21,093,441 of JAAFCE010007744.1, forward strand.
AAGATAATGACATGAAATTTTTAGAGGTCAGAGCCGAAGCAAATCAAAGCATGCCGAAATGGTTTTGAAAGCTTACTACAAGATGTTCTGGCGATAAAACTGATAAGATGTTGGCAGAATAATACTTGGGAAAAGTTACAAACACATTTCACCAGAGTCCTTCATTATCTAAGAAAAACAACAAACAGCGGGTGAATGCGAATTTCTACACCTGGCAATTTTGCCGATCTACTCGTTGCATAGAGTGAACTAGTATTTTCTGAGGGGGGATATGACTCGGTAGGGTGTATAGCGCTTCGTTATATTCGAGGCCCAAGGGGGGTTAACCCCCCCCCCCCCCGTTGGCTACGCCACTGGGGCCACTTCTTTTACGTCCGACCCGGCAGAACGCGCGCTCTGCTGAATGAAGCCATCTCACACCGATCCAATATTGAACCTGGAAACACTGAAACAATAGTTGTGAATGCTACCTCTGCGTCACAGAGGCGAACCCAGCCTCAGATCTGTAATCGCAGAAGGCTAAACGATTGATTGACCGACAATTTGAAACGCAATAAATTGATTTTATAACACCACTTAGTACAGGTGTGACGGATTTTGTCGATATAAAGAGATGCCTTAATTTATTTGTCATCTAGGCTTCAAATACAGTACCTCTGTACTGTCCTCAGTGGGCTGGCTAGCATTCTGCAATATTTTAGATTTTCGCAAAATTTTGAGTTTGTAAGATGAAATACTGTATTAATGATGAAATTGTTACTTACAGCAAAGTCCGTTGGTACTACAACAGTAGCCAACATTCAAGCCGTTGCACCACAAACAGAGAGAAAGCGTCGGTCGATTGTTGACTACTACACCGCCACCCAAAATTCCAAACCTTTTGAACCGCCACCGGAGAGAGTTGAATGGCAGCTCGTCTAAACAGCAAAGTTTGACATAATTCAATGCAAGAAGAACTAGGAAGAATTCTATAGTATTATTCATATTTATTTTTAGTATGATGTAGCAACTTCTGCCTATTTTATACCGATTATCTAGGATACTACCCCTTTAGGCTCCTCCTTTTGCTTTTCTACTCTAGTTATGCAGGCTTTAAATAGTAATCGTTAATGATAAAAACTGATTTGTTTGGAATTACAGGACGTTCTCCCCGATGTAATGGTCTTACATGGTTGACTTCCTGCTATAATGACAAAGGTAAATACATTATAAGTTGATTATTCTTAATATCCGCGTATTAATTTGGCACATCCACATTCTGCTTCAGCATTTCAAAGTACGATGCATCCTATATTGGCAAATCTTTTATTATTTGACACTTTGCCATTCTGCTTTTGATTCCAATAACTCTTCTTTTTTGATATTTGACAAACTTTCACATCCGACAAGTCGCCATTTTGAGTAGCGTTCGTTTTACTTTCTAAAATTTCCATTTGGGGCAATTCGGATTCTACGCTGAAACGTTTTCCTTCCTGAAGAGGGTGAATTTGCGAATCCAACATCCGCCAAACTGAAAAACAAATAGTAAATAATTTCTTCAATAAACATTCAATAGGTTTTAGATGTTGAGTGGCTAATGTCAGTGCCGGATTTAGATATTGAGAGGCCCTAGGCTATTTCAATTTTGAGGCCCTTTTCAAGCCCTTTGGAAGCCCTTTGGAGGCCCTTTTCAAGCCCTTTGCAGGCCCTTTTCAAGCCCTTTGGAGGCCCTTTTCAAGCCCTTTGGAGGCCCGTTTCAAGCCCTTTGGAGGCCCTTTTCAAGCCCTTTGGAGGCCCTTTTCAAACCCTTTGGAGGCCCTTTTCAAGCCCTTAGGAGTCCCTTTTCCTAAGTTTTGAGGCCCGCTAAATGATGAGGCCCTAGGCTTCAGCCTAATTAGCCTAATGGTAAATCGGGCACTGGCTAATGTACACTAGGAAGAAAAAGTCTGCATAAACATACTGTAAGTTGTGTGCAATCACTTTAGGCACAGCCTAACATGTACAGTATGTCTAGTTGTAAAGAACCAGGACAATGTACTAAAACGGTTCGTTATATCCGAAGTTCATTATGACGGATGAAAGATTTCATTGGGAAAGATTTCAATGAGAAACTTTCGTTGTCGAAACAAAGTACGTTATAGCCAAGAGTTCGTTAATAATGGGTTCGCTATTCTTTGAACAATTATTATTATTATTAATTTATTAAACGTGCATATACACAAAACCATAATTAACACGGGCAAATAAAATAACATGGCACAGATGTCCCAAGTCAACTCAGTGAAAGATAGTACTTTAAGAGTGCACGTTTGAAGTGCAAACAATTATGGATAAACCTGTATTCAGAACAGTTTAAGACAGAAGACTGAACTAGAAAGGGTTAAGAGGTTCCATTGTTGGAAACCGCAAATAGGAAAGAATCAATGCCAGAGGTCATTACAGGAAAGAGCTGAGACAATGATGAAACGATGGGTAGCATGCAGTAATGGGGAGGCCTGGAAAGAAGAAATGGAGTGACAGGGATGAGGGGAAAACCATAGGGCAGCTGCTAAGTGCAGCATATTAAAGTACATCATACAATGTTGGAAAGAAAGCAGCTTGAAGGGAGGGGGAGCAGCGAATTGAATTGGACACACCAGTTCTCGTCTGATCACTGAAGTTAAGCAGCACAATCCCAGCTAGTAATGACATGGGTGGTTGCTTAGGAAAACTGGATATTGCTAATACCCAAAAATCGTTGCATTAGAGTAGTGTCTGTGCAGTCTTTGCATAAGAACAATGCTGTGGATGGGGCTCTAATGACCTTGTAGTTGAAGAGCCCTAAAACACCTGCAAAAAACAACAAATTGAAGGGAGGTAGGGAGGAAGCTACAGATCTATGAACAAGAATGCAGAAAGTCACCCATAGTAGATTAACAGATACCAGAGTTAACAGATACAGTTGACAGATGGAGTTAACAGACAGAGAGAGTTGACAGACAGAGTTGACAGATGGAGTTAACAGATACCAGGACAGGCCTGCAAGGAAAGCAGAGGCAAAACCAAGTACTGGGAGGACCTTATTTCAGAAAATAACTACAAGCTTGGAGGGGATGACAAATGTTTGCAAGTGACAGAACACGTAAGAAATGGCATTAGCTTTGGCAACAAGGTAGTCCTGGTACTTCAAGAAAGAGAGAGGGGTCAAACAAGACACCCAAAATCCATGTAGAGTCAAAAGAGAATGAAGAGGGAAGAGAGAGAGATGGTAGAGAAAAAACTAGTATTTGGGTTTTTTCTACATTCAAACGCATTCTCATCATTGAGTACCAGCAGGCCAGGTCAGAGATGAAAGAGGGAATAGAATCAAGGACTTCTGACAAGTTAGCATGATCCACAGAGCGACCAAAATGATTATTATCAGCAAAAGACCAGAGACACCAGGGTGCACACATACCTGGGAGGGGGGGCCAAAACTAGATTGAAAAGCAGAGGGCCTAAAACTGAGCCCTGAGGAAAACCACACACTAGAGCATGGGAAAAAGAGATGGACCTCATGGTGACGCTGCCTTTCTCCAGGTAGGCAAACTAAGGCCAAGGTATATAGCAGCAAGTGATGGTCAACTGAAACAATTACAATGTTCAGAATGTAGATTTCACACATTTAAATGCATATTGAACTGAAATCAACAATGGAAAAAAAGAATTCCTAAATTTTGGACAGATAACGTCTGCATACAAATACATAACTTGTTTAATGCAACTCCTAACCCTTTTCCCACCTATGGCAGGGTCGGGTACCCATGTTGCCCCTCTGGACGGATATAGGGCAATATATTGGTCAGTTTTTTTTCTGCAGCCGGTTGTCGACCAAAGCTGGACCCCTACACTTATTTATCATCATTCTGGTGTTCATTGGGGAAAGAACTGACGCCAAGGGGTGAGCTCCTACACCTGGAAATTTTGCCTCATCTACCCATTGCATAGTAGAGGGGGTTCTTTTACTTGCAAGTGCCATCGTACACCCACACAGGACCTTGGTATTACTTCTCATCTGAAAGAAGGCACACTTGAGGCCTCTCTCTCGCTGAAAGAAGCCAACCCACGTTGGTCCAGCATCGAACCTAGAACTGTGGATGCAGCTGCTGAGCGTGCTAACCACTATGCCAAAGTGGCAGGTCAGCTACATAACTTGTTTATTCCCTATAATTAAATTTTGGAATAATGCCTTTAAACCCATATTCTAATAGTATATAATGTACAATTAGGCTGGGGGCACACTATACCCAAGAGACAAGCCGTCTAATACAGTGATCAAAAAAAGTATTTGAACACCCCCTAATTTTTCAATATCTCCTATATTATGCAATATTTTACAAAAAATCTTTTTTCAGCTATTGCTTTACGCAAAATACTGCACTTCAGAATAAAAATTAATAATAAATGTTGTATAATAACATTTGTATTATGAAATTTAAGTAAGCCTAACACAAAAAAGTATTTGAGCACTTCTAAAAATTAATGAATGTCAGGAAATAAAATACACAAAAATGTGTCTAAAGGTTAAATTCTACTTAAAGTAACTTAATTACACATTAGTATTATATGTTGGTTTGGAGAAACAACAGTCATTTTTAAATGGGGCCTAAAAAAGTGAATTGCCAGAAGTTAAAACCAACATCATTTTAGGGCCTACTGTATAAACAAGGGAGCAGTTAGAGGGAAATTGCTAAAAAGATAACATTGCGTCTACAGCTCATTATATTGTACAGAAACATAAAGTGACTGGAACAACTCAAAATAAAGAAAGAAGTGGATGTCCAAAAGTGGATAGTGCTCAGAATGTGAGACTCCTCAGAACACAAGGGGACAAAAATCATTTTGAGAAAAGTGAAAATTTAGCCAGAGACCTATCAACATATTCTGGAGTATCAGTCACACCCCAAACAAAAATGAATTATTTGCATAAAGAAGGCATTAAAGACAGAGTTCCTTGGAAAAAGCATTTCATAAGTGAAGTAAACTGAGTTAAAAGACTTGAATTCACCAAAAACTATGTGAACTATCCAGTTGATATTTTCAGATAAAATTATCTTTAGTGATGGATCTAAATTGATTTATTCAAGTAGTGATTGAAATCAGTGGGTGGGGTGGCCCAAAAACACAGAACTGACAGCCTCAAACTTGAAGCCAACTGTGAAGCATGGAGTTGGTCATCTTATGGTTTGGGGCTGTATAGCAGCCTGTGGTGTAGGCAAATTGGCATTTATAATTCTATTAATGGTATTATGAATGCTAGACAGTATAGAGACGTTTTGGCAGGCAACCTTAAAGAATCAGCAATTAAATTAAATTTAAAGGAGAAATTTATTTCCAACAGGATAATGATCCAAAACATACAGCTAATCTTACAAGAGATTGGCTGTTGTACAATGCACTAAGATGGCTTATAACTACTCCACAGACACCACACTTAAACCCCATTGAGACTCTATGGGGTATTTTAGACTCAAAGATTAGAAATCGTAACATTTCTAATAAAAATGCCTTGAAGATGGTTATTCTTGAAGAATGGGCAAAAATTAATGCTGAAACCACCAAAAAACTTCTCCAGTCAATGGCAAGAAGTCTTCAATATGTTAATGATGCAAAAGAAGTGCATACAAAATACTAAATACAGTCTACTGTATATTTCTTTTACATTTATTTGAAAGTGTTCAAATACTTTTTTTGTGTTAGGCTTACTTAAATTTCATAATACAAATGATATTACACAACATTTATTATTAATTTTTATTCTGAAGTCCAGTATTTTGTGTAAAGCAATAGAGGAAAAAAGATTTTTTGTAAAATATTGCATTATATAGGAGATATTGAAAAATTTGGGGTGTTCAAATACCTTTTTTGATCACTGTATATCACACTTGTGCCCATTCAGAGTTACAAGATGGATGCCAGACCCAGCATTACTGATGGGTACTGAACCAGCATTACATGCTAAACGGTGGAAACTGAAAGGTAAAGAATGTGCAAGGGGAAGACCGAAGCAGACGTGGGGGCAGGTTGTCTGTAAGGATATGGTTGTGTGTGGGGTGGACGGGGACCTGGTGGGAGATAAACGGGAGTGGAGGGTTAGAACCCACTGACCCGACGGTGCCACAGGTGGGATAAGAGCAGGATGATGACGATGATGATATAGGTTACCCCGTATATATACAAGCCCCGTGGCAGCAAAACTGTTCTGCATTCCGTTTATATAAAAATTAAGCGCAAAATGGGATAACGTCTCAAATGATAAGTAAATACTGTAGAAATGCCTACTTACCTCTCCGCAAAGCATGCATTTTTTCAAGAATTTCCTTGTCTTCTTCTTGTTCTCTGAAAGTACATGGCTCATTAGCTAAAATCTGTAATTTATTATAGTTAAAAACGGTAAACGAACCTTAGTTTTTCAGTATCCAAATCAGTGAGCAATTCATTCCTGATACAAGTTATTTCCATCATTTCTTGGCAAATTCGTGCCTCTTTCTGCTGATTGATATCATTGCCAGGTTCGCCATCTAAATTTTCAATTAAAAATATTCGTAAGATTAGAAATCATATTTTTCTCGAGAAAGCAACTAAATGACCATTAACATCATCATGAATATGATACCTTTGACTTATAAAAGATAACACATCATCATTATAATACCTTCAACCCGCCTGTGCCGGAATCGGACCCTCCACTCCCGCTTATCACCTACGAGGTTCTCATTCACTCCACACACTAGCATATCAGTTCGTACAACCTGCTAATACGTCTTTTATGTCTTTCTCTGCCCTGGGCGCTTCCAAAAACCTGCATCCCTGTGATGGGCCTATCCAACTCCTCCTTCCCTCTTCTCATTACATGTGCATACCACCTCAATTTAATCCCTCTAATCTTTTCCGCGATGTCCCCACCCTCAAGTTACCACTAACAAACTCATTCCTAATTTTATTTACTACACGCTCCATGTAGATGGGCTCTTTTCAGTACTGGTACGCGCCACATGGTGACTTCCCTTTATTTCCCATCTGAAGAAACGGCGCACTCGGGACCTCTCTCTTGCCAGAAAAAAGCCACTTCACCTCGGTCCTGCATCGAAGTTTGAGCCACTAATGTAGTAATCGAACAAGAGCCTCCCGCGAGACTGAGGAGGGTTACACCCTTCTCCATAGTGTAAGCAACTCCTAACTATTTTCTCGCCTATAGGAGGATCGGGTACCGATATTGTCCCTCTGAATGAACTCAAGGGTGATCTATTGAACAGTGTTTTTCCGCAGCCGGCTGCCTACCAAAGCTGCAACTCCTTTGCTTATTTATCAATGGTCTGTCCGTTACATAGTAGAGAGGGTTCTTTAACGTGCAAATGCATCATTCACCACACGGGACCTCGGTTTTACTTCTCATCCGAAGGAAGGCGCAATCGGGACTCTTCCCTCGCCTGAGAGAAGCCAACCACCCTCGATCCAGAGTCCAATCTGGAACCATTGGCGCAGTAAATCCAGCATGCTAAATTAACCCCACGAATTGATGAGGTGGAGCCAAACTACCAAACTGCCAAACTACTGCTGATGCCATGTGGGACAGGGTCGCCAGAAAAATTAGCAAATGTGGGAAAGCCATTTTAGACCTGGCTAGAGCAGGAGGTATATTCCAGGGCAGGCAGACATTCTCATGGAGATAGGGGACCAGAGGTCTAAAATACAATATAGCAGGTGAAGACCACAGGTAGGAGGTCATTGCCATGGCTAAACACCAGAAGTATGAGGCCGTCTGTGCAGTGGCATACCAAGGGTATTCTGCGCCCAGGGACAAAGACCGAAATCTGCTCCCTCTGGCAACCGCTAAACTTAATGTGATCCGCATTTTTGCGCCCACTGTCTTCTGCACTCTTGGAAATCTAAATCCCCCCCCTCGGTACACCTCTACATTTGTGATCAGTTAGAGGGAAAGCAAGGGAAGAGAGAAGAGTTTAACTGGCCAAGGCTAGTGAAGGATAGCAAAGATAGGGTTCTGTTCCCCCATCTGAGGTAAGGAGGAGGTGGGAAGAGTATTTCCACAGCCTCTTGAATGTCGCCAGGGGAGAGGATGGCATTAACACCCATTCTACTTCTTCTGGTGTGGTGGGCAGGGTAACGGTGGTGGAAGTAGTCAGGGCCCTTAGGAAGATGAAAGTCAAAAATCTGTAGGCCCAGACAGAGTCCCATATGTGGGCTTCCCATTGAAGGTTGGGGTCCACCAAGGTTCAGCAATAAGTCCATACCTTTTCATTTTGGCCCCTCAATGCTCCTCATTGCATAGTATTTGCCTACAATATTGGAACACTTTGTGACTCCAGAGAACAAGTAGAGAATGGCCAAAACGATATTAGAGGGGCAATAGGAAAGGTAGGGCTGAAGATAAACGTGAAAGATCAACGTTCCAAAGTAATGGGGAGACAGACTCAAATGTGACCCACATAATCAATGGGGGATGATTGAAGTGGAGAAAGGCAAGTGAAGTCCTGTGTGTGAGAAGGGCTCCTATCAAGGTGAAAGGGAAGTGTTACAGAGCAGTGGTTAGACTCTCTATGCTATATACATAGATCAGAGTGTAGGGCACTGAGGAAGAGCCACGTTAATAAAATGCAAACAGAGTGCGAATGCTGCAGTATATGAGTGGGGTGTTGAGAGCTGATAGTTAAGGGTGAGTATCAAGGGTGGATTCTAATTCTAATTCACTACACCGCTTTTTTTTGTTTGTTTTGTTGTTGCTTTAGGGCCCATCAACTACAAAGGTCATTAGGGCCCAGAAAGACACATCACCATGGTGGGGGTGTAAATGGCCATCCCACCATGATGGCAATAAAAAGGGCAAAAGGCCAATAAAAGTAATAACAATAAAAAGGCAAAAGCCAAAACAGACATATAAATAAAGGCAAAAGCCAAAAACAGACATATAAAAGGCAAAAGCCAAAACATACATAACAATAAAAGTGGCAAAAGCCAAATCACAGAGAAGAATAAATGTGGCAAAAGCCAAGACAAACACAGAGATAAAAAGGCAAAACACTACACCGCAAGCAGCCTTATATGGCCAATGTGGCAGTGGAGAAACCAACTCTCATTCCTACATATACAGTAGAATCTCGTTATATCGAACCTCAGGGGACCGTGAAAAATAGTTCGATATATCCAAATCTGGAATTATATGTAACGCTAAAATTTACAGACGGGCGGGACTGGCGCTCAAGCTTCGATATAAGCGGGAATAAGCAGGATTTAGATAAAAGCGAGTTCGATATACCGAAGATCTACTGTAATACCATAAATCTCCTAAAACCCTAAGCTATAATTCTAGTGCCCCTCTCTACAATACTGGCAATGGTGGACTTTCCTTTGAGGAAGCCCTCCACTCTATCCTCTGGAAGGCTATTCCATTGCCAAATACAGTGAAACCTGTCAACTGGACCACCTCCAGACAGTGGCAAATCCATGGGGGGGTGATCAGGGTGATCACCCCCCCCCGTGGCAGGGCTGAAGGCCTGGCTACAGGTAGAGTACGTCTTGTAAAGGAAGCCAAACAGAAAAATTTAAAAGGATGTGCAGCAAACATTTGACTTCATTCTCTATCTCAAACAATCCAGCAAGCATCAATGCTGTGTCAGTATTAATTTACGCTTGCTGGTACCTTGAATAAAATATCAATTAGACACATTGTAAACAAATTTTCAAAGAAACCTTCGTGGCTTCCCTGCAGTCCTGTCACAGCTCCCCGGGGAGCCATGGTGCACAAATTGAGAACTACTGCGATACACTATTACTGTAGGATTTGAGATTCACACTGGTAATGATCAGCCAATGATAGCATACCCGCGAGTTAGGAGAGAGTGGCATATGCCCAAATAAGGAGTTGTTGTAAAGAAGAGCATGGGTTGTGTTGAGTAGTGACTGTGTTGTACGTTGAGTTGCTTCTGCATTGTATATTACGTTGTTACTGAGTTGTTCATTGTGTCGTTACTGCATTGGAAATTGTGCCATCTGTGTTGTACTGTACTGTTAGTTGTGCTGTGCCATTCGAGTTGTGAATTGCATGCATGTTGTGTTCAGTGTCCTGTGATGTCTTCATTAAACTACTTACTACTTCTCTCATAACTCTGCCCTCCTCATTCCCTACATTATAGTCATCGATATAGGATGACAGGTTATTCTGGTTATCGCTCAAACGTTTTGTAACGTTTTTAGTAGTGCACCATGTCAAAAGAACCCCCAGAAAGAAACAGGCAACTCTGTTACAACTGTTTAATCAACCTTCAACCAGCCATTCTGGTGTGACCACCAGTTCTTCCGTGGGCCCGAGTTTTACTTGTAGTGTGACTTCGCTTCCAGATGCAGCTCTGACACATGGCATGATAGCAGCCCAGAGTGTGTGCTCATCATCATCAATCGTTGCCTCAGTGACATGCAGTACAACTTTGACTCGCAGTGCATCTGAACAAGTGTTCAGTCAGCAAGTCAATGTCATGGATTTGGAGTCAGAGTCAGAGATGATGCAGAGTCGTGCAATAGCAGTATCTTCACAGCCAGACCCCAAGCAAGTCCCAATGGTCTTAGACGTTGTTTATTTTGGTAACATCATACAAAACAACAACTCTGTGCTCGACGACTTTACAAAGTATCAAGTGCTGCAACATCATTGGAAACCACCTCCATCTTACAACTTTCCGTTCTCTGAACACACAAAAGCAAGAAGTGACAAGAAAGAAAAACGATATGCTAGTCACAAGCATCTGAAATCCTTCAAGTGGCTTGTGTTTTCACTGTTCAAGCAAGGCTACTTTTGTACAGTGTGTCCATTATTTGTGGTTTGTCAAACTCGTGGGTTTAAAAAAAAGCACTTCTCTGAAAAAGCTTGTGACAATGCTGCTTACCAATTTTTCGAAGCTTACAGGAAAAGATGGTGACCTGACATTGCATGAAGAACATCATTACCATAAAGCCGCCATAGAGGCAGCACAAAACTTTGTGCATGCATATGAAAACCCTCATTCTGCAGTGCAGAACATGGTTTCCACTGCACGCCAACAGCAAGTGGACGAAAACCGTCAGATTATTAGCACTGTGGCAGAAACGGTGATTCTCTGCGGACATCAAAATTTGCCTTTACAAGGTCTTCAAGACGATGGTAAATTAAAATCGGATGGGAACCAAGGAAACTTCAGGGCACTTTTGAGCTACTGCATAGGTGCCGGTGATTTGAACATTCAAAAACATTTTGCTACAGTTTCAAAGCGCAGCACATATGTCAGTAAGACTGTGCAGAACGAAATTATTGATTGCTGCAAAGGTGAGATTCAGTTGATCATAATCAGCCGAATTCGCTCTGCCGGATATTATAGCATCATGTTTGATGAAACAACTCATGCAGCTCATGTGTCCCAGCTGTCTTTATGTTTTCAGTACGCCCACAAGGGCCGACAAATTCGTGAAGATTTTTTTCAGTTTATGGATGTGTTTGCTTCAATACAGGCATCTCGTCTTCATGAAGCAACTGGGGAAGGTCTTGAACAGGAGCTACGTGCATCAGGTGCAGCAATTGCTTCAGAGGCTCTCAAGGTGTTGGAATCTGTGAGTGTTGACCTTAGACAGTGTGTGGGGATTTCAACTGATGGGTGTTCTGTCATGACGTCATAAAACTGTGGGGCTGTTCACAAACTTCAGGAGCAGCTTGTGAATGCTGTACACTGTTGGTGTTTCAACCACAAGTTGATTTATCTGTTTCTAAGCATTAGAAATGCATGCACACAAGTCAAAGAATGTGTGTTGCTTTTCAATAGTTCTTCCAAGCGTCATCAAGTTCTCCTCAAACACCTTGGATCGAGTTTACTTAGCTTATGTGACACTAGATGGGTGGAACGCCATGACAGCATCATGCACTTTTACGATTCACTTCCCAAGATTATACTGGGCTTAGAGGAAATATCTCGCTGGGTTGATGTTAACAGTGCCACCAACGCCAGAAGTGTCCACTGCATTGTTAGAGTCGGAGTTCCTTGTTGGAATTGCATCTCTGTCTCACATGCTGCAAATAACACAACATTTAAGTCACTTACTGCAAAAAAGGACACCGATGTCATCGAGGCCAAAAATATCGTGGCAGACACAATCACTGTACTGAAGGATTTGTGATTAACATGTGACAAACATTTTGACAAAATTTTCAAGACTGCTGCAGAATCAGCCAACGACATGGGCATGTAGGTGACTATGCCTCGCATCACCAAACGACAGCTCTATCATTCCAATATAGAGGGCGGGTCAGCTGTAGAATATTACTGCAGAAATGTTTTTGTGCCTCTGCTCGACAATGTGTTGATCAATCTCAAGACAAGATTTTTGGATGACTCCCTGATAGTTTGTATTTGCATCATTTAATTCCCAGCAACTTGGCATGGAAAACAGAACAGGAAACTGAAATTGCAGCAGGTGTCATAGTGGCCAAATTCCAAAATCTGGTTGATCAAGAAATTTCGATTAAACGTGCATTGACCATCAAACTAGCACTCTGGAGGCAAAAGTGGAGCAAACAAGGTGCAGTGCTTCCAGAAACGGGCCTAAAATCGCTCGAAAATTGCAATGCAGAAGTGTATCCAACAATTCACAGCCTTTTAAAAGTGCTTGTCACTTTGCCCATTAGTGTCGCAACTGCGGAAAGAAGTTTCTCGGCTCTTAAAAGGTTGAAGACTTGGCTTCGAACAACAATGTCGGTGGATCAACTCCTAGGTCTTGCCCTCCTCCACATTCACCATGACATCAACCTCTCCTTACCCGTGGTGGTAGATGGATTTGCCACACAAAAGTCCCATCGTCTACAACTTGTTTTGTAAATATGACATGTCACTTCTGTTTAACTGAAACTGTTTGTAATAAAATATTGTTGTTGTGTATATTATTGATTCAATGATAAGACTGTTTTGGTCGCAAATTAATTCCTTGTCATAAATTTTAAATATTATAAAATGGTATATTGATGATAGAGGTGATTTGGGAATTCGGAATGGCTGAAACTTGCAATTTGCTTCAGAATCATAATCACCCCCCCTTCCCCACGAGCCAGCCTCTGGATCAGCCCTTGCCTCCAGAAGTGGACCACCTGTATTAGCAGACCTGACCTGTCTGGCACCAAATAGGGCTCCATAGACTTAACCTATAAATTTTCTCTCTAAGCGGACCATGTGTCTAACGTGACCGGGACCACTGCAAATTCGGTCGCAAACCTTAGCAAACCCTGCATAAGAGGAAAAAAAGTAAATTTCGCCAGAAGTTGTGCTTCTGCTTTGACAAGTTTGTTTGCAGGGGTGAGTCAAAAATGTTTGTAGCAAACAGCTGCTTCAGTGCCCATTTCTTGCCTGCACTGGCTCTGATTGGTTGGTTGGTTGTTGGTGTTTAAGGTCCCGTCAACTACAAGGTCATTAGAGACCCGTCCACTGCATAGTTCTAATGCATAGACTGCACAGACACTACACTAATGTGACGATTATTGGGTATTAGCAGTTCCCAGCTTTCCTGAACGACCACCCATGTCAGCACTAACAGGGGTTGCACTGCTTAACTTCAGTGATCAGACGAGAACTGGTGTGCCCAATGCAACTCGCTGCTCACCCACAGGCTCTGATACATTTGCTCAGCAGCAGAGATGAAGACCTTAACATTGAAAGAAACAAAATTGATCTACATATATGTATGCATATTGGTGTGCATTCATGAAGTGTAAGGAGATACCTCCACAAGCGGACCACCTGTGTAAGGGGACAGCCTGTAAGGGGTCCTGCACGTTGTCTGCTTATACAGGTTTCACTGTAGTCTTTGTTAAGAAAGACCAGTAGTATGAGTCTGTCTGTGCCTTAATCGCCCTCCCAACCAATTTACTAATATGATCCTTGCAGGTACCTTGACTATTTAAAATAATTCCAAGGTGCTTATGGGTCATGACCCTCTTGACCCTCACTAAACCTATTCATGGTTATAAGTTGAACACTAGCTAGATATCTTGATATCTGCTACATAGTAGGGAGAGTTCTTTTATGTGTTAATGCCATTAAACAGCACATGGGACTCCTCTCAAGAGGCACCTCTCTCCCCCAAAGAAGGCAACCCACCTTTATCAAGTATCTAATTCTAATTCTATTTCACTTGTTTGTTTGCTTGTTGGTGTTTAAGGTCCCATCAACTATGAGGTCATTAGAGACCCATCCACTGCATAGTGCCAATGCATATACTGCACAGACACTACACTAATGTGACGATTATTGGGTATCAGCAGCACCCAGCTTTCCCAAGCGACCACCCATGTCAGTACTAACTGGGCTTGCGTTGCTTAACTTCAGTGATCAGACGAGAACTGGTGTGCCCAATGCAACTCGCCGCTCCTCTATTTCCCTGCAAGCAGCCACTATGGTCAATTTGGCAGTGGAGAGACTAACTCTCATTGCTACATAAGAACCCAGAAAACTTTTCAGACCCCAAGCTATAGTTATTGTGTCCACACTACAAAATTTGCAAAGGTGGCCTTCCCTTTCAGTAAGCCCTCCACCCTATTTTCCCCAAGGGTATTCCATTGTCAAATGGTCCTTGGCAAGAAAGACCAGTAGTATGTGTCTGTTTGTGCCCTTAGTTTCTTCAATTTATATGAATGATCCCTTCTCCCCTTTTACCCAGCCTGGGACACACTTCCAGCCAGAGGTCCATTACACCCCATCAGCAAAAGTCCTGTGAAAAGACCAATGCTGTGAGATAAACGCCTCTGGCTAAGTGTGTACCACCCTAATTCCCTAATCATTTCAGACACACTTTCCCTTCGTGAAAACCTGTGGAGCATTATTCTTGCTGCCCTCCTTTGGATTCTTTCAATTTCCCATGGTAAGTCCTGCCTGAAGGGAGACCAAATTGGGCTACAATACTCTAAAATTAGTCGCACCATTGAAGTATAGTCTGTTTCTTTAACCTCCTTTGTGCTGTCCCCAAGAACCCTACTAATCAGGCAGAGAAACTGCCCAGCCCTCACAATCAATTTCCCAATATGATCCTTCCAGTTACCTTTACTATTTAAAATAAGTCCAAGATGTTTATGGGTCACCACCCTGTTCACCAACACACCACAAATGTAGTAATCAAAATCAACAGGGTTACTTGATCTGGATATCCTAAGGCAGTGGTTCTCAAAGTGTGTTCTGTGAAACCACTTCATGTTGCACAAAAAAATTTAATACACAAATAACTGTGTTGGAAAAAAATCGATACAATTTAAGAAAAATGTTTGGATGGGATTGTAATCAGCAAATGCAAATACCATACTGTAGTTTTTAGTTTTATAGTTACATAAAGTGGTAGTAAGTACCAAGGCAGTTCCGAGGTATTGCAAAAAACGGGGTGGAAGAAGGGCTTCTTTGAATTGTCCAGGATATGTATGACGGCTCCAAAGCCAAGGTAAGGACACCTTGGGGGAATACTGGGGGCTTTCTAGTACGAGTTAGGGTGCACCAAAGTTCAGCACTTAGCCCATACCTTTTCACCCTGATATTAGACGAATTGCTGACGGAAGTAGGAGAATAGAGCCCCTAGTCAGTGGCGTCACTAGGGGGTGCGGAGGGTGCGGGTCACACCGGGTGACACCACTCACACCATGAGAAATGACATGACACCAAAACATAAGAAGCGGCTTTTTTCGAGAGATGGTGTTGACACCATGGTGTCATCACACTGAGTGACGCCAACCCTAGCGACGCCACTGCCCCTAGTGCTTGGCATTTGCCAACAACATAGGAAAACTTGGTGACTGCAGAGAACAGATGGAGAATGGACTAAGACAGAGTATTTAGCTTTCAGTTGGGGAGGTCAGTAAAATAACGGTGACGTATGTTCGAGGGGCAAACTGGTGACAAAGTTGCAAGAGGTAAAGTACTTAACCCTCAAACGACAAGGCTACGTGTTAGGACAATTTAAACAAATAGGTGTCATGTATGACACCTATCATTTTTTGGCTTCTATCTTACCCAAAATTAATTACATTTTCATAAAATTAGTTTGAATGATTGCAGACAACAATATCCCATTTTATAATGCTGAAAAAAGAATGCAATTCTTCAATGAAATAACATTTAATTGCAATTTAGTCCACACAAATGTTAACAAAAAACATGGACAACGGTAAGGACACATGAGCTGTTAACTTCATGATTCTTCATTTCCAAAACAATCTGGACAACGAAAGTACTTTATATGTTCACCACAGATGTTTCTTTGGCATTTGCAGAAATCTGTGATTTTTTTTTTTGTAATCACAGAATGCAAATTTTTCTAACCCTCCTGACAATGGGATGTTCCAGGCTGAAGAAATGAAAAGTGGGGACACAATCAACTACCTATATATGTAGCTAAAGAGTGGGTTAGAGGGTATATGACGTGAGAAATTGTGTCAGAGGTGATTCAGAGAAAACATGTGCAAATAAAGACTGTAGGTGTCACACATGACACAGACTAGTCGTTTGAGGGTTAAGATCAACGTTCCAAAGCAATGGAGAGCTAGACTCTGATGTGACCCTCAGAATCAATGGGGAGGGGGTGGCTGAAGTGGAGATAGGCGGAGTCCATTGATAAGTGATAGGATAAGTGGATTCCATTGTGATAGGAGGATCCCAATCTAGTTGAAAGGGAAGTTCTACAAGACAGTGGTTAGACCAGCTATGCTGTATGTTTCAGAGTGCTAGGCAGTAAGGAAGAGCCACATCAATAGAATGCAAATGGCCGAGTTGCAAATGCTGTGGCACATGTGTGGCGTGTCGACAGCTGATAGAATTAGAAATGAGCATACTAGAGGTAGCCTGGGGTAGTGGACATTGCCAAAAAGATGAGGAAGAGTATGCTGAGATGGTATGGACCCTTCATGCAAAGAGGGGAAGAGGAGCTCGTCCGGTTAATTCCAAAATGCAGGTGGTCAGTAGCACCGGGTGCACATGGGGACAGGTTGTCCACAAGGATATGACAGTGTGTGGGGTGAGCGGGGAACAGGGCGAGAGATAGATGGCAGTTGAGGGCTAGAACCCACACACTCTACCCTGCTATAGGCGGGATAAGGGTATGATGATGAGGATGTAGTAAGTACCAAGTGTACAAAGTGTACAACCTGCTTTAAAGTTTATGTTGAATTAGTGTTCCATACCAGTTAAAATCACAGTTTAGTGTTCCATGACTTCAAAAAGATTGAGAACCACTGTCCTAAGATATCTACACTTTTGGAGGTTCAAAAGGAATTCCCCGCTAATGCACCAGTCATAAATTTTTTCTAGATCCTGCTGTAATTGTGCATAGGATGATAACCCCTCATCCAATACCCAAGCAATACATGTGTCATCTGCAAGTAGCTCAAGGAAGCAGTTAATATCAAGTCCTACATCATTCACATAGAATATGTACAGCAAAGGACCCTATACACTTCCCTGAGGGACCTCAGATGTGGCGGGTTTCCATTCAGATGTATTACCCTTGAACAGGACCCTCTGTTGTCTACCAAGGAGATCAAACCAAGGTGTCAACCTAGAACCACTGCTGCAGTGACCAAGCATACTACCCACTGCATCACTGTGATGGGATGTACCCATTACAGAGATGGGTTTCTGAAAATGGTGACATGTATTAAGTGTACCAATGGAGGGGTGTACCGATTACAGAGGGGGTTTTCTTAACACTACAGGACTCATGCAGATTACTGTTGTAATCCATTAGTGATTTTTTTAAATATCTTTCATACTAGGTCACTTTTATTTATCAGCTCTTCAGTACCTTCTTAGTAGTGTTTAGTGCAAATATCCTACAAGTTTGGTGACTGTACTGTTTGAAGTTCTTTTTGTTTCAGCATTTTTCCCACCACTGGATTACGATTGCATGCCATGAGACTATTTAAGTGATGATTAATTTAAGTTCTGAACTCAAGCCATTGGTCTAATATATTTCCATAAGGAGCTGAAACATAATTTCATATAGTCTGTATGTATGTTACACTGGAATTTGATTGCCCCATTTATCTTATTACAAATGCTAGCTGTGCCAAGCCACTCATTGCTGTGGCTCAGAAAAGAAAAGTGCACGTTTCTCCATCATCATCATCTGACCCTTCTCCAGCCAGTGGCTAGGTCGGGTCTGAGGGGTGTGGCGAATTGTTTTGGACACACCACTTCTCGTCTGATCACTGAAGTTAAGCAGCACAACCCCAGCTTGTACTGACATAGGTGGTGACTTGGGAAAACTGGGTACTGCTAATATCCAAAAATCGTCACATCAGTGTAGTGTTTGTGTAATCTCTGCATAAGAACTATGCTGTGGATGGGGCTCTAATGACATGGTAGTTGAGGGGCCCTAAAAACCAACAAACAAACAACCATTAGGGTCTGTGGGTTCCAATCCTCCACCCCCACCTATTTCCAACCATGCCCTCATCCACCCTGCACACAAGCAATGTCTTTTTGTACCACATGTTCCCACGTCTGTTTTGGTCTTCTCCTCCTGGAGCTCCCAATCACCTGCAGTCCCAGGATGGACCAAATTAGTTCCTCCCCCTTACTCCCCTAGTTTCTCCCCTGGATCTGCAGATCCTTAACCTCAACTCCAGCCTATCCCCCACTAGGTCCCTCGCCAGCCCGCATGTCTCCATGTACCTCTGCACAACCTGCTCCCATGTCAGAATTAGTCTTCCCCTACCCCTGGTGTCCCCAATCACATGCATACCCATAATGGACCTAATGAGCTCCTCCTCCTCTCTACTCATTGCATGCCCATACCACCTCAACCTATTCTCCTTCATTTTTTTCTACAATGCATCCAGCCCCCAGACTACCTGTAACATGATCATTTTGGATCTTAGCTACTTGCTTTCAATTTACATGGCCATGTTCTCTTCCTCATGGCCCAACACAGTAAAGCATATAGCATAGCTGGCCTAACCATAGTTCTGTAAACTTTGCCTTTTCGCTTTATTGGAAACTGGCAGTTGCACAGGACTCCACTTGTCTGTCACCACTTTAGCCATCCTGCTTTGATCCTATGGGTCACATTGAGTATTTCACAGTTTCCCTGGAACACTGATCCTAAATATCTAAGCTCCTGCATTGCTGATATCACCTCACTTCCAGAGCGAACGTCACCCTCTGGATCCTGACCATTGCATATTGATCTTCAGCCCCCCCCTTTCTATTGCCATGGAAAGAAAAATTATTTGGAATGAAGTAAAGCACATTAATTGCAGTGAAACAGAAGAAAGAAAGTTATAACAAATACATATAAATACAAATACGTACTTTGTAGGTGAATAAAAAATAATAGTAATATAAAATTGCAAAACATTAAAAAAAGGGAAAAACACAAACTAAAAGACAACAGAAAGAATACTAACGAAGTATTGCAATTTAACCACAAATCAATCGACACAGCACAATTGCAGAGAAAAGTAATAACAGTTAAACGATATAAAAGAAGGAAAAAAACTATACTCACAAAATGAACTATGGTAAATGACAGCTGAATTCCAACTGAATGTCACACAAAATATTGAAATCATCAAATCAAAGTGAAAACAAATTGAAATTATTGAAATTCAACTAACAATGCAATTGGAAACATTGAATTGGAATAGGAAATGGAATGGCAAATGGAATATTAAAATAGAATATTGAAATAGAATATTAAAGTAGTAAATGGAATATTAAATTGCATATTTGTAAATTAGAATAGCTTATGTTGCTTTGACGTCCAAAAGATGGCGTTTTACAAATTAGCATGTTTTTACCTTATTTTTTTACCTGTCACAGGTGTGACATCTATATAATCGTTATATAAAAACCTGGCTCTATTGGAATGAAATGTTGGATCAAAATTTCAAAGCAATCGATGAAGAACTTTCAGAGATTTGCAGTTTTGAACAAACTAATTTACATTTTTATTTATATAGATATTGGCCCATAAAAGATCCAATAAATGAATTTAGTTTGTAGCAAGGAAACTGGACATTTGGAGAGATTCACAAGACTAAACCATTCACCTCAGCTTTTCGAATGATAACACAGAACAACAAATTTAAAGTTTCTTTCTTCCCCCCATACAGTTTTATGTGATTCTGGGTCAAATTTTCATGCTGATTCAGAATATGTTGTCAGATTTTGTCCTTCACGTCAGGATTTTTAGATATATGTGAACATTGATTTACTCAGGTTATATATGCATCCCACACAGAAAATGGTAACAGCACACAATAAAAAATAAAATTAAATTCGTTTTTGTTTTGATTTTCTCTTGATTTCAACATCTGGAGCATCCCTAATTAGTCCCCAGCAATAATCGGCCAAAATATGAGGACTCTACCTGCCCTGATAATGCTTTTCCATGATGGAAATGTCCTGGTGAAATCTTTTTCACCATGTTCGTCACTAACATCACCAAGGTTCGATGGAAAAAAGTCCAAATGACAGTTTAAAAAATGAATTTTTAAGGACATATTGCATCCAAGTTGTTGGTAGGCTTTCAAAAGTTCATCAGTTAGTTGGACATACTTTTCTTTTTCTTATTGCTCAAAAAACTCATTACTACATTCTTTAAAGCAATCCATGCATGACTTTCAATTTCATCTAATGAAAAATCTAAGTCACTGTCCTTCATCAGTTTGTGAATATCAGGCCCAACCAATATACCCTGTTTTATTTTTGTTTCACTGATCTGGGGAAATTTGTTGGCTAATATTCAAATCCCATACCACCTCAATTAAGTGCCTTTACAAAGTTTTTCATGAGGCCTAGTTTAATGTGCAAAGGTGGCAAAAAATCATTTTAGGGTCGACTAAGGGTAAGTACAAAATATTCTTTTGACCAGGAATAAATGCATGTTGGGTTGGCCAATTTTTTTGAACATAGTGCAATTGTGTTGCCTGGCTGTCCCATTCACAAAGGAAACAGGGAAATTTCATGTTGCCCAATTGCATTCCAAGAAGTAGACCTATAACTTTCAAATGTCCACATATGTGCCATTTGAAGACATAATATAGAATATGTAAAATTCTTGTTGAAATTTAGAAAATATGTCAATCATTAACCAAGAACACAAAGTTAAGTATGCTATTGC
This sequence comes from Trigoniulus corallinus, assembly GCA_013389805.1. Taxonomy (NCBI): domain Eukaryota; kingdom Metazoa; phylum Arthropoda; class Diplopoda; order Spirobolida; family Trigoniulidae; genus Trigoniulus; species Trigoniulus corallinus. The sequence continues at coordinate 21,114,567 of JAAFCE010007744.1, forward strand.
ATGATATAAACTTATAAAAATTAAAATCAAAATACCTTGGAAATTCGGCATGATGAAAAAATTCTGAAAGCAGATTTGAATTCAGTGCAAAAAATTGATCTAAGAACACCTAAAACCGTTTTGGGGGAAAAAATGTTGTTGACCAGTGTAATTTTCTTGGTATACTCAAAGGTATTTTTATTAAAAGCATGTGGAATAGTATCACATCTTTTATTTAATCATTTTTAAATTATTATTATGAAAAATAAAGAAACTTTGCCCAAATTTCAATGGAAATACATGGACTACATATGTAATCCATGCAACTACTGGTGTTACATTTCCTTGTGCAAGTCATGTAGTGTTAAAATGGTGACCTGTATTTAGTTTACCAATAGAGGGGTGTTGCATTTAGAGGTTTAGTAATAACATAAAGCCTATGGGAAAAAAGTCAGTGTCTGAATTTGTTGTTGTTTTTGTTTGTTGGAGTTTAAGGTCCCGTCAACTACAAGGTCATTAGAGACCCGTCCACTGTGTAGTTCTAATGCATATACTGCACAGACACTACACTAATGCGACGATTATTGGGTATTAGCAGTACCCAGCTTTCCCAAGCGGCCACCCATGTCAGTACTAACTGGGCTTGCGTTGCTTCAGTGTCTGAAGACCTGTACAGGGGTACCTCAGTTCACAAACATAATCCATTCTTTGGTTCCATTCATGAACAAAAAATTTCGTGATCTGAATCAATGCTTCCCATCAGAATTAATGTAAATCCAAATAATACGTTCTTTGTCCCAGAAAATTATTTTTACATGTTATAGCTTTATGTGTGGGAATACAGAAAGGAAATAAATACAGTCCAACCCCGATAATGAAGACCCCTAAGGGACCAACCATAAGTGTCTTCATTAACCGAGTGTCTTCATTATCCAGAATGTACAATTTTAGGTCTAATTCATGCCCATGATAGCTTCTTAGCATTTGTTTGTGTTTTTTTTTCACTTAAAACGTACAACATAACGTTTCTAAATGAAATTTCAATAATCAAATTGATAAATTTAATGAAAACATCAGAATATACTGAAACATCCCTTAATGGACACCTCTCTATAGTGGTATATGGCATTTTGTCCCAAAGTTCACTTACACTGGTTAGATAACATTTGGATTAGTTTGCGGGTTGGGGTGTAAGCCAGGCAGCCATAACAGGTCAACCCCTTACGAGGCTGCCCACGGGAGAAGAGAGGAGGAAGGTGACAGGATGAGAAAGATGGTGAATTTGCAGCACCCAACGTTCTTGACCAGCCACCCAAGTTGGTATTGACGTGGGTGTGCGCTGCTTAACTTCAGTGATCTAACGGGAACTGGTGTGTCCAACGCAACTTGGCCGCACGGTAAATCGTTATTCCCAATAGCAGACACCTAATAGTGGACAGACTTAATTCCCCATGGCTGTCCAATAATGAGAGTATACTGTATGTAAAAGATGGGCTTTTACAAATGTAACTAGCTATCCAATTACAAGGGCAGGTATGTAATACTGTACACCCTTTACTAAAATCTTTACGTCTCAGTAGTGGGTTGAATGTTAGAGCTTTCTGCTCCAACAAAATCCCTAACCACCCTCTTATAACTGCTTAAAGCTAGCTAGACTATGTCGTTTTAAAATTTTTATAAGGCTGTCTTCATTATCCAGAGTGAAATTATATTGTAGCACATATACAGAAAAAGCATAAGTTGTCTTCATTATGCATTATCCGAGTCTTCATTATCCAAGGTACAGTTACATGTATTGTCATATACCTTTGGCTGGGACCTACCTAACTGTCTTCATTAACCAGAAAATTTCATTATCTAGGGTTTTCATTATCGGAGTTGGACTGTATAACAGTAATACTAGAAGAAAGCTGTTTAATTACCAAAATAAAACTGATTTTACAGGACATATCGACACCTTTTCAGTAAAACATCCTAAGTGACATTTTTTGACATTTTCACTTTTTAATTTCATCAAATTCTGCACATTAGGTCTTTATTAATACTGTAATCCGTTTACCCCACTTTAGCATGAATATTTATTCCTTTGTGATGGATACCTTGCTAGCTAGATTTTTTTCATGCTAAACCCATATGCCTAGATCTCCACCAGCACCCCAGCAACACCTTTGCCATTTGCACCCATTCCAGCCACTCCACCCCAGAACCCCAGTTCCCCAACCCCTTCTGCAGTGATCCAGTGCTGGGCAGACCAGTATCACATGCCTGACGTCCTACACCTGATCCCCACATAATCCACAGCCCTCCTCTCCACCTGTGGTCTTTGCCATCCTCTGTTTTGTCTCCAGTGATCCAGCTCTTGCCCTAAACAGAAGTGAGCTCTCCTACGTTTTGTCATAGATTACCTCCCTCTCTATGTTAAGCTTGTTCCCATGCACCCTCTGCATTTTCTTTGCAGCCTTTCCCTCCATACTCTGTCGCCACTGCCCTAACCACATTCCTTCACTTTGTCTTGTACGAGTCTTTGCTGTGTTACTGCCCCACCCTTGCCCTCCCTGGGGTGCAGTGTTATGCCTATCTTCTTTGGCATCCTCTTTACCCTCCTCTCCCAGTTGGTAGATACCCTCATGTTATTTACCCATGCATTTACCTGCCATACTGGATTTTCCTTCTCTAGTCCCCATATCCTGCATAGGTATACCAACTTACTAATTGCAGTGGGCTGCGAGTGAATTTATTAATAATGTTGATTTCTTGAATAAAGAAGATGGAATAATATTGCAGTATCAGAAGGCTTAATATTTTCTGGACGCTGTGTTTCAGTTAGAACACTCGAATTATTCTTGCAGATTTCTAATGTCTTCTTAACTGGATTACTTTTCAATGAAAATTTAAATATTTATAAAAAAATATGAAATTCATAGAACTGGGAGACGATGACAGATTAACAAAACTATTTAATAGTTGATAAACGACATAAATAACGTATATATTGATTGTTGATTACACTGTTGTAAAACGGAAAAACTTCTGGAGAAGAAACACGTCTGTTTTGTCCCTTGTATCTAAATCCCTCTCTTTTTTTGAGTTCTAGTTTTTAAACTTTTAAAACTGACTGTTAAGAGTACATACATTGTTTTGGCGCACACGCAACAATTAAAAATAAGAAATAACGTTTCGTTACAATTTGAAATTTAAATTTTAAATGTCAGAACGATTGCTAAAAATAATGGAATGACTGTTGCATCTCTTCATTCTCTTGCATTGCTATGGCATGCAGAGTTATGAGAGAATGAACAGTAAACCATGCAGTGAAGCCCAAGAGATAATGCAGCGAAAACATCACAACAGGGGCTGTACAAAAAGGAGATGCAACAATACCACCCTGGAAGAAGTAAAACCATGGGAATGTGTAAATGTGCTGACTAGATATGTATGGGTGGAGAAAATCAGAGATGAGAGGCACGAGTACGAGCTCGTGTAATGATCCCTGAGGATGGAAGAGTCTGTGAAGTAGACAGTTGAGGGGAGGGTGAACAAGTATGGTTGGTAGAAAGAGGTGTAGTGGTGCTAGAAGGTGAAACTTCTACCGAATCAGGAGGTGATTGATTTGTAGGATCTGAATTGGAAACAACAGTGCGAATAGAAACGTGTGTTGCTTCATCGAAACTGGGGTTGTGAAACAGTGGTCGCACAGGTGAGGTGCGTGGTGGCTCATGTAACAATGCATGCATGGAATACCACAAATTTTGGAGGAAGTCACTCCTGGTCAAGGCATTGTATTCTGGAGCGAAAATATCTCTGGGAAGACATAGAGCGACACCGTACACTAGTTCAGCCGGTGATGCTTGCAAATCTTCCTTGATAGTGCGTAAGAGGGCTAGGAGTATAATAGGTAAGTTGACACTCCAGTGTCCTGGATCATCCGTAACTTTCAGAGCCATCTTGAGTTGTCGGTGGAATCTTTATATGATTCTGTTAGACTCTGGATGGTATCAGGTGGTGAGGATGTGTTTGGTTCCCAGGATCTACACAGATTATTGAACAGCAGGGAGTTAAACTGACGACCTCTAGCTGTAGTGATAGTTGATGGGATTCCAAAACATGCAAACCAATGTCGCAGTAAGGTTCGTGCAACTGTAGATGCAGTACAGTCTGCAATAGGTATGGCCTCAGGCCAATGTGTGAAACGGTCAATACAGGTTAGTATGCATTGATTGCATTGAGATGGTGGCAATGGACCAACGATATCAATATGTATCTTTTCAAACCATGTGGTCAGAGGAGTACAGCTGGCAAGTGCTGAATAAGTGTGATGATGTACTTTACTCTTCTGGCAAGAAATGCAAGTTCTTGTTCACGATCGTACATCTTTATTTATGGATGACCAGACGAAACGTTCCATTACCATTTTTTGAGTTGCAGTGATGCCCGGATGCGAAACATTGTGGATGTTGTCAAAAACTTGTCGTCTAAAGCATTGTGGAACCAGATGTCATTGTTGTGACAAAGAAGTGTCACAAAACAAATTAAAAGATGAGACTGATATTGGACCAAATGAAATATTTAATAATTGTGAATTTTGCAGGAGGTTTTGAATTTCAGCATCAACTAACTGCTCTTCATAGAAACGTTCTAGATCTAGCGAGCTTGGTGATGTAGACAATTGCTGTAACATCGTCCTGGACAACGTGTCTGTGACTGTATTAGCAGTGCCCGTTATGTATTGGATGTCGGTGGTAAATGCCGATATGAAATTCAGATGGTGTGCTTATCGTGGTGAATGCTTGTCCAAGCTTGTACTCATGGCATAAGTAAGAGGTTTATGGTTGGTGTAAATGGTAAAAGGTCTACCTTCAAGGAAATAGTGAAAATGTTTTATTGCTTGGTAGATAGCGAGAGATTCTCTGCCGAACACACTGCACCTGAAATTTTTGGGAAAAGAACCCTAGTGGCTGCCAGATGTCATCCACTAATTGTTGGAGCACTGCTCCTGCTGCACTGTTTGAAGCGTCAGTGCACAGTGCGATTTTGACCTCGGGTGCTGAGCTGGGATGGTATAGTAGTACGTAATGTTAGAGAATGGTTTTGGCCTTTTGGAATGCTTGTTCAGTTGTTTCATCCCATTGAAGAGGTGTAGTTTTACTGGATTTCCCGACCAACAATGCATGTAATGCTTGTAGGATGTCCACACAGTTTGTAATGAACTGGTAATAAAAGTTGATCAATCCCAGGAAATGGCATAATGAACGTTTAGATTCTGGCCGTGGGAAATTTTATAGACTTTCAACTTTCTGAGGCAGAGGAGCTATCCCTGAAGAGGTAACAGTGTGTCCCAAAGATTCCAGGTTTGGCACTCTGAAAAAGGCATTTGGAACCGTTGATAACTAGTCCGTATTGACACAATCTCTCAAATACCAAATGGAGGTGTCGTTGGTGTTCGGCATCATTGGTACTGCCTGCAAGTGGATCATCGAAGTAGGTGAATGTAAAAGGCAAATCTGTAAGGACCATATCCATAAATCGCTGCAAGGTCTGTGCTGCATTGTGGAGGCCAAACAGCATTCTAGCAACTCGATAGGTGTCGTGACTGCTGTCTTTGAGATATCTTTGCTTGCTACTGGTATGTGATGGTATGCCTTGACCAGATCAATTTTGGTAAGACTTGCTTACGATGGAGTTGTGAAGTGAAGTCTTTGATGTGGGGAATTGGGTATCAATCAGGCACTGTACATGCACTAAGTGCCCTAAAATCCCCCACCACTCGCCATTTTTGTTGACCAAATGTAGAGGGCTGGACCATCGGCTTGCTGAAGGTCTCAGGTAGCCTAGTTTATGGAGGTGACAAAATTCCTCATTGGCTACCTTGAGTTTTGAAGGGTCCAACCATCTAGTTTTGGCATGAACAGTTGGTCCGTCTGCAGTAACTATGTGATGTACTACAGTGTGGGTCACATCAGCTGAAGCTAGTCGAGGAATTGTGATGTCCACAAATTCCTGTAGTAGTTCCTTGTATTGCAGGGACATGCTTGGGCTGATGCTGGATAATCTTTGGTAGGTATCCAGTTGATGAATTTTGGTTCTGGTCACCTCTAGGTCCATGACACGGTCACATAATTGATGACAGTCTATGTCGACTACCAAACTGTAATGTGCCAAAAAATCTGCCCCCAAAATTGGATGGGTACAATCAGCAATTACAAAGGTCCATGCGCAGGGACCGCCTCAAACCAATGTCTACCTTAATCCTACGGATACCAAATGTATTAATAATTGTTTGGTTTGTGGCACCTGTATCGATGAGAAACTTAAATTTATTACAATTGTCATAGATGAAAAAGAGGTGGCTGTTTGTGAGGCCCTTTTCTACCTCCACCTTCCAGGAAGTGCGGTGGTACCAACAATAGTTGTTGTTCTGGCTGGTAGAACTGTTTGGCTTGAATCTTGGTGCAGACTGGGATCTGGAATGTGTGTTATGTCTATCTGTTGAAATGGATTGGACTTTGGTGCTATGATCTTCCATTTGTTTCATCAGTTCGGACATCTAGGTATTCAGTTGCTGGAAGGGGTCAAAGGTAGTTGGTGAAACAGACTTGGCAGTTGGTGCATCAGTAGTTGCTTCTGCTACAACATTGAGCTGGTGTAACGATGGATTGAAGACCTCCATGATTTTGTTGGCCATCTAAGCCAGTTTTTCCAGCAGAGTTGCTGGATTCATGGTGGCTAAGATGAGCCATATTTGCCTGGGTAGCCGCGTTACAAAGAGTTCCCTGAGTAACAGTACATTATCGTGGGTCGGAATTATTCTTCCAGCCAGCTGTTGCATGTGCTGCAACAGCTGTGTTGGTTTTCGGTCCCCAAGTTGCAACCCGTGTAAGAGTTGTTGTAGTTTTTGTTGTTGGGTGGGGAACTTCTTTGTGTTATGGCTAATTTCAGAGATGCATAGGCATCTGTTACAGGTGGCTGGAGTATGAGGTCCCAAACCTCTGCTTTGACTTCAAGTCGAACTTCTGAGCATCGGCCTTGATTTGTTGAGCCCGAAATTGTTGCTCAATGGCTGCGGACCATGCTTCTGGGTCATGAGACCAATAAGAAGGCAGCTTAAAATATTTTAAACTTAGGTGGTGTATGGCATTTGAGTTATCCTCATCTTAAAGAAGGATCGATGGGTTGAGATCTGGAAGTGTGTTGGGTCACTCCATAATGTAAAGAACTCGATGTCCGATTTGGAGAAAAAGAAATAAGGAAAAGGAACCTTACCGTAATGGTAAATGACTTAGCATGATTGTGGTGGTTGCAGTAATGGTGCTACATAGCAATGTAAAAAAACGTGTGTTGAACAAAAAACGGAGATAGTTTAAGTTATGTTAATCCTGTTAAGTGAATGTGTAGTGACATGTAATCCAAACTGTGAAATGATGCATAATCTGAATATGCACATGGTACACACAGGCAAACGAAAAAAATAATTTGTAGTGGGAAGCGCCCTAAGTCCTCTGTTGTTTCCTCTTTTTATTAATGACATATTTTTGGCTATATCCCCTTTATTAGATGTCCTTGCATTCACAGATGACATTAAACTCTCTAAACAAATCCATACAATTGAAGATGCATCCACCCTCCAGGCAGGCTTGAAGGCTATGGAAGACTGGTGTGTGGCAAATGCATTGACAATAAATTATTCTAAAACTCACACTATTTCCTTTACTTGGAAGCATAATCCCATTTGCTACAATTACCATTTTACAAATGGTGAGTTGATAAACCGTGTTTCTGTGATAAAAGATTTGGGAATTCTCCTTGATACTAATGTCGTCTCCTGACTTAAATTAGTTGCTCCCGCCGAGGTGGTTGGGACAGGGATGACGATTTTGAGGTTCGAGCACCATTGCGGGTGTTATAGTAAGGGTAGGTCTGGAGTGTGCATAACAATATCCAAGGAAATCTCGTTCCACAGAGGCCTTATTGCTTGAAGTTAAAAGAGTATAATTTTTATTCTCATAATATTCTAGTTAAATCGAACATAAACTTTTAGGAAGCACAAGGTGTTACTTTTGTCAACAATGGTGTGATTTCTGGTTCAATCACTAATACCTTCACTACAATCACTTAAATTGACTCTTCCTTCTTCCTTCAAATTGGTCTGGCTCCCTCCAAAAGCACTCAGATACAGGGTTAGCGAGATTACAATAATAATATTTCAATAAAAGCGAATATGTCTTATTGGATCCAACCATGCAAACAAAAGAAAGGAAAAAAATATTTAATAATAAAGGGATTAATATATGGTATAAAGATATGTGAGATGCAAGGTCAATAATGCTCATAAAAATTCCAATCCCTGAATTAACAATAAGCAAGGTGAACCATAACCTTCTTGGGGGGTGTACATTGAAATTAGGGATCTATTGTTCAGTGGTGTACATTTTTTCTGGGTTTGCAATGCAATTCAATAACAAGGGTTCTAGATTACTCAAACTATATCGGTATCCATCTGAAACGAATAAAACATGATGGTGTTTTGGCATAAAAATTATTCATGACTTGGAGTTTTTATTTCAATGAGAAAGAAATTGTCAATTCCGAATGGCATGGTAAACACGTTCTAAGTTCTATTAGAATCTTCCTATTTTCTTCTTTTTCTTCTTTCCTCTCTCTAGGTATATGATCCTTGTGGAAATCGGATTAAGATTCTGCAGTACCATAGGTACTTTTAAGGGGGAAGTTAAGGAAAACATTGTTCCTACCTCTGGCTCCACCAGTTGACTTTACCGTCTGGTCACACTGGTCCACGTTGTCAAGTGAAATAGAAATGGCCACCATCATTTGATCACACGTTGTACGGAGTAATCTTTGTAAGTTCCTTTGATTTCTTTCAGTTCCTTTTAGTTTTTCGTTTGAAGAACACTGTTTATTTTAGTTCAGAGATAGCAATCTTGAGGCGCTGAAAGGTGGATTTACACTTCACTTAGTCCTTTCTTGGGAATTACAGTCCACACATTGTAAGTTGAAGTCGGTCAGTATTTATTTTCTTTTAATTTTCCGTTTGTTGTTTTTAGTTCTCTTTTTGTTTTTTCTTCTCCCTGTCCTCCTTTTCCCCTAAGAAAAATTGTCTTTTCTCGTTGTCTTCCTCTTATATATACCTTCTCCTTGAGGGCGTTACATTTTTAATATTGGGTTACCATCTCAATTTTTCTAGGAAGAAGGATTTATTGCTTTCCTTAGTTGGGGGATTAATTGTTTGATGGCTGGGGTAATTTAAGTATTTACTATTTATTTTTCTTTTGTTTTTATTTCTAGGCTTTCGGAAGTTTTTCTTTTCTCATGGGTATCAGGTTTCGGACATGTCAGGGACATTGGAGGGCGTTTTCTTGATGGCAAGTTATTTTATTATATCTACTCTTTCTTTTTTATTTTCTTTTGCTGTTTACTTCTATTTCCCTCTTTGTAATGGTTCCTACACTTTTTTCTTTTCTAGGTTACAGGGCAAGCATGAGGTTTGGACTTGTTGTAATTTGACTGGTGAAACCAATTGTACTGTCCAATAGAAATAAAAAGAGATCTTCTATTCTTTTTCCTCCCTTCTTTATTGAATTTTTCCCCTCTTACTGTTATGCAACATAACACTAAACTGACTTTTGAAACGCACATGTATCATCTGTTGACTGATACCAAAAGATCATTAGCCATATTGAAAGGGATGGGGGGATATTTACCAATTCAAATTCTGTTTACCTTCTTAATAAGACCGAAAATTACTTACTGTTTAAATATTTGGGCAACCTGTCGCCCCTCACACCATAAGAAAGTCTCCTTACTACATGATTGCCTAACCAATTTTTGTTTAAAATCTGGCAGAGCAGGCATTGTTACACAGGAGTCCCTTATATGTGTGAAGGACTATAGGGGTCCCTTGGAAAATCTCCGAGTATATGGAACCCTCCCGTTTGAACTCACTATCCTCCTCTCTTGGCTAGCTTTGCTTCACCGTATTGTTCACAACAATGTGAACTGTATCCCTTTATTGGCTGAACTCAACTTCTGTGTACCCCGCCTACAGTCACGCTCTGGAGCAGTTTTTTCTCCAGTTAGGCAACCACGATGGTCTGTTCATTTGGCCCAAGTAGACTTTAATATTCTTAATTTGAGCATTGATGACCTCCTATTACCTGCTAAGGCTTTTAAAAGGAATATTGCATTATTACTTGTATTAGTATTAATTGATTGTAATGTACATTCTACCCTATGATTCTTATGGACTAATATAATATCTTTCCATAGTAATTGACTTCTACTAAGTTGTATCCTTTTTGGTAAGTACAGGGTTAAATGGAGGTAGGTATAGAATCATTGCACCTAGCTAGGTAAGTATTTAGCATCTCACTCTTATTACCCTTCCAAGAATGAAGGTGGTGCTTAGTTTTTTTTTGATCTCTACTATGAGGTCTTGCTCATGGATTAACAAGACTGGAAGACAATTAAGTTCTTGGATTGCTGGATTGTTACTGTTCGAATTTGCTATCCCAATTCTGCTTGAAGATATCATACATGTGACACTGCATTTGGAACTCTCCTACTTTGTAAGGACCTGGAATGCACTGGTTAGCCTTTGAATAGGAGGACATTTTCTACTGTATGCTCTTGTTCATCTATTGGAACTCACCAATCTGAAGACTTAAAATTTGGGAGTGCCTGTCTAAATTTTAGTTATATTCTTTGTACTTATTTGTTTGTTGTCTATCTGTGTAAATTAATCTTAGTGTTTACTTGCTGTTCACCAAACTTTGTTAAACCTAATATTGTTTTGCTTGCCTTTGCAAATGTATCCCAACCCCACCCTCCCCAATTTGTATTTCCCTTTCCCACGGGTTACCTCTTTCGGGAAACTGTTATGGCAACCTGGCGTCCCCAACCCATATTGTCAAATAAACAATAAACTGTCGAGAATCACGTCCGGGTCACAAAAAATGTAGCGGGCTGCAAGTGAATTTATTAATAATGTTGATTTCTTGAATAAAGAAGATGAAATAATATTGTAGTATCAGAAGGCTTAATATTTTCTGGACGCTGTGTTACGGTTACAACACTTGAATTATTCTCACAGATTTCTAATGTCTTCTTAACTGGATTACTGTTCAATGAAAATTTGAATATTTATAAAAAAAAAATGTGAAATTCACAGAACTGGGAGACGATGACAGATTAACGAACCTATTTAATAGTTGATAAACGACATAAATAACATATATATTGATTGTTGATTACACTGTTGTAAAACGGAAAAACTACTGAAGAAGTAACACGTCTGTTTTGTCCCTTGTATCTAAATCCCTCACTTTTTTTGAGTTCTAGTTGTTAAACTTTTAAAACTGACTGTTAAGGCCCCCATACACGTTCAGTTTTATCTTCAGATGTAACTGTTCAGTTCGATCGCCACGTGTGTGGGGGAATCTCATCGAATCTTCAGTTAAAACTTTTAAACCGAAGATCTTTTGGATTGAACAAAGATTTAACTGAATAGTTGAACTGAACTGAACGTGTGTGGCATTATCTTCAGATAATAGCTCAGTTGTATAGACAGCAGCATCATGGCTACATGGTCAAAGGACTTCCTAATTCAATTCATATAACTTTAAAAAAACAGAAGAATGTTTATAGAAAGTTACATCGAATGACTGCCATAAAAGAGGGAAGAGAGAAGCAAGCTATGAAATTTTGATTTTCGAAAGTAAAGGAATTAGAGCCGAATGTCACAAGAGAGCATTGTCAAAAAAAGAAATAATTAATTTGAGATGTGGATTTCGAAAGGAGAATAAACAGGATAGGAAATCAAAGTATCGGGTGCTTTTCATCCAATGGAATGTGCAATTAACCAAATTGCACATCTTACTTGACCAAATAAATGGAGCGGGCGAATTGCATTGGACATACCAGTTTTAATCTGATCACTGAAGTTAAGCAGTGCAACCCTAGCTAGTACTGACATGGGTGGCCACTTGAGAAAGCTGGGTACTGCTAATACCCAAAAATCGTCACATTAGTTTAGCATCTGTGCAGTCTCTGCATCAGAACTATGCTGTGGATGGGACTCTCATGACCTTTGTAGTTGAAGGGTCCTAAAACACCAACAAACAACAACAACAACCAAATTAATGCAACCAACCTTGGTTCAGTATCAAATCTAGAACCACTAATGCAGTTACCAAGCTCAATACCCACTGTGTTGCTAACGTGGGATTACTAAATGCACATTAGTTTATTAAAAAGCCATTACTACAGTCAAACTCCGATATAACACCCACCTTCAGAACTGCTCATGTCTGTGTGTTATAACAGAAACAATGCTAAATAATGCCAAAGCTATGTTAACGGAGAAGAAATATGCTAATTTCAAGATGTATTCAAAAAGTCGACCTAGAGTTGTATACTTCAAGACACACACTTGCAGTCAGCTGCAATTTTGTCAGATCCAAACTGCTGAGAACTTTATACTTTTATCATCATCTCACCCTTCTCCCACCTGAGGCAGGGTTGGGTCTGTGGGTTGTAATCCTCCACTCCCACATATCCCCCAACAAGACCCCTTCTACCCCACATGCTACCATTTAACTTTGCACCACTTGCACTCACGTCTGTTTTGATCTTCCTCTACCTCTGGTGCCACCAACTATCTGCAGTCCCACAATTTACCTAATGAGCAAACCTCTCCCCTCCTCATCACATACCCATACACCTCAAACGCTTCTCTCTCATCTTTTCTGCAATATTTGCCACCCTGAAGCTACCTCTAATATTGTCATTTCTAATTCTATCAGATCATGACACCCCACACATGTAACGTAGCATTCGCATGTCAGCAACTTGCATTTGCCTTTCATGGGTCTTCCTAACAGCCCAACTAGGGTTTGTTGGTTTTGAAAACCGGTTTTCAACACCCATTTGTTAACGAAGACTCTAAAACCGGATTTTTTATTACAATGTCGGTTTTTGTATAAACCCTAAGCCCAACACTCTGAGCCATATAGTATAGCGGGCCTAATGAAAGTTCTGTAAATTTTGCCCTTCATCTTTATTGGGACCTGGCGGTCACACAGGACCTGACTTGCCTGTCTCCACTTCAGCCATCCTGCATTAACCCTATGGGCCACGTCAGAATCCATTTCACCATTGCTCTGGAAAACTGATCCTAGATAGTGAAACTCTTGCATCATATCGCCTTACTTAAGCTGTGGAGTATGCCTTTTAGTTGCATGTTATAGCTGTTTGTTATATCTGAGGTCTCTTACACGTTGAAAGTGCTGTAGGGACCAAACCAGTTGTGTGTTATATGTAATATCCGAGTGTGTTATAGCCAATCAATTTCTATATACTTATACATTACTGCTGGCTGGGACTTTCCCTTGTGTGCATTATAAGCCAAAGGTGATATAACCAGGGTGTGTTATAGCGAGGTTTGACTGTATTATGATGTCCATTTTTTTAATATAACGATGAATAACAGGTTTTTTTTAAGTCTTAAACAACTACTAATATGATTGCAAGTGCTGTATAATACAGTAGTTCAGGAGGCATATTGTATGTGGCAAGCATGGTAATTGAACTGCTTTTTTGGAAAATTCTATAATTTTGAACTCTGCGTGTGTGTGGCAAAATCTCTATCAGTTTTAACTGGAGATATTTCTCTCAGTTCGAACTGAACAGTTAAAACTGAAGATAAAACTGAACGTGTATGGGGGCCTTTAAGAGTACATACATTGTTTTGGCGCACACGCAACAATTAAAAATAAGAAATAACGTTTCGTTACAATTTGAAATTTAAATTTTAAATGTCAAAACGATTGCTAAAAATAATGGAATGACTGTTGCATCTCTTAATTCTCTTGCGTTGCTATGGCAACGCCGAGAATGAACAGTAAACCATGCAGTGAAGCCCAAGAGATAATGCAGCAAAAACATCAGTAGTGGTGCTGTACAAAAAAGGATAGATGCAACATACTCATTTTCCTCTGTTCCAATGTAGACCACCCCATGTCCCCCTGTATTACTTCAACTGCTGTAAACCTATTTCCCCCTAAGGCCATCCTACTAACCTTCTCCAGGCTACCTCCATACAGTCCATTACCTTTTTACTAATGCATAGAACCTCATTTCCATATGTTAGCCCTGATACTGTTACAGCTTTCCATAGGCCCCTAACCATTTCATACCTTCAGAATCGAATGCCAGTTTCCTTATTAGTCCTTCTCTGGATTTTAGCTTACAACAATGTTTTCCACCATTGCTTTCAGGTATCCCCTATCATTGGTAAGTTTAACCCCCAAGTATGTAACCTCTGACACTACATCTATCTCCCTCTACCCAAGCTTGATTGGTACCTTATTGCTAGGCAGCACATTATCCTCTCCTATGATCATCAGCTTTGTTTTGTCCTGACCAAACTCTAACTGAAAATCCCTACTGAACTGTTCAGAGATATCCCATTCTTCCTGGAGCTCTCCCATTCTTCCTGGAGCTCTCCCTCTGTCTCTGTCAGCAGCACTATATCATCACATTAGAAGATGGCAGGCAATTTGATACCATCCCCCAGAGAGAACCCCAGCCCTTTATCTTGGAGCCTAATCCCCAGTTCATTTGATGTACACTATGAACAGAATTGGTTATAATGGACAGCCCTGTCACAACCCCATGTCCACACCTATCTGTCCTGTATTTATTCCCTCCCAATGGAAATAATACCCAGTGCCCATATATAGCTTCTGTAGCAGCTCCATTAGCACCTTGTTAACCCCATACTTGGGAAGAACTGCCCATAGCTTCTCTCTATTCACCTTATCATATGCACCCTTAGCATCCAAAAAAAACATAGGTATGCCTTCCATTTCTTTCTTTGTACTACCTCCACAATCTGTGTAATTATGTACAGGCTATCACCTGTTCTGCACCCCCTTCAGAACCCATTTTGGAACTCCACTAATTTGCCTGACCCTTCTATTATTGTTCCTAATTGCCTCCTTACTAGCCCAGCAAAGAACTTATATATGCAACTGTTTATAACTACTGGCCAGTAGCTATCCAAACATTCCTTGCTTTTTCCCTTCCCCTTGTACAGCATCACTACCTGTGTGATGCCCCAGTCATCTGGTATTTTTCCATCCCCTAAATACTCATTAAATATCCTTAAGAGCAGTTCTCTGCCTTTACTCCCTAGTGCTTTGAGAAACTCGTTTGGTACCTGGTCCTCCCCAAATGCTTTATCCCAACTTCAATGCATTGATCTCCTTATCTAACTCTACCCTAGTAAAGAAAGCCTCTCCAGCTGATGACCCCTGGCTTGTTATCATTCTGTATGGCCCTTCCACCACCTTACCACCTATAATGGAGAACCCACATCCATATTCCATCAATACCTTCCTAATGCCTTCTCTGCTGGTTATATTCCTACCATCCTTATCTACTAAGGCTTTTCTACCATCACCTACTTCCTCACTCCTCTCTCTATGTCTATCCCTGACATATCTCCAAAATTTCTCGGTCATCTGTTTCCCCATCCATGATATCCCTCCTATCCCCCTCTGCTATCTTCCTACCCGCGACTTCCTTTGCCTCTCTTTTCTTCTGCTGATAGGTATCCCAAGCTTGTCTAATACTTTCCTCATCTCCCCTTCTAACAGCTTGCCTATGCCTCCTATTGGCTTGACGTCTACTTTTAATAGACTCCCATGCCTCAGCATCCATCCATGGTTTTTTCATACATGTATATTCCCATTACCTTTACATCTTCCCTGTCCATCATTTGCTTTATCTATTAGGGCACTTATAAGTTCTACATATGTGACTTCTTTACTTTCCAGTACAACTTCCATGTCCTTCTGGAACTCTTCCTCTTTAAACCATTTCTTTAGCTGCCAGCTCGCTTTCCTTTCCACATGTGTCCATTTTTTCTTGATCTTCCTAACCTTCATACTAATCATAATTAGATTATGATCCAAGTCTAAACCCACCCTGTTTTCATCATCCACTATCATTCCATGCACCTCCTGCATTAGTTCATTCTCTACCAAGCAGAAGTCAATGCATGAGCTGTACTGTGGCCCCACCTTTGTGATCCTTCCCTGACAGCATTTCAGTATGTTCACTATTGTCATATTATTTTGACATGCAAAGCCCTTTAGCATTCTATCACTTCTATTTTCTACCCCATCCATCTCCTGCAGATGCCCATTGAAGTCCCCCTATTATAACTTGGTATCCCTCCAGGTGCAGGGCCTCAATGTCCTCTTGCAAGCAGCTGTATATACATTCATTCCAACCTGCCCATACCTTCTATTCCCATGTATACTACCCAAATGGCCAGCTTTCTACCTCCTCTCTGAACCTTTATCCACCCATGCTCCTTACAATCTTCACCCCACCTTATTCCCTTAATTTCCTTTAATTAAATAGTTATTTTATTTTTAATATCTAAAAATATCATAAGCATAAGAATAAATGAGGAAATCAGAACCAAGTCCTGCTCTAAGGGGGAGCAAATAAAGGCAAATAAATAACAGGGAGTAAATAAAGGCAAAAGCCTAAACAGAAAAAAATAAAGGCAAAAGCCAAAACACATACAGTAAAAAAAACGGCAAAGGCCTAGACCGACACTAACATAGCAGGGAAAAAGCCAAACTGACACAAAAAGGAAAAGGCAAAAGCCAACAAGAAGAATAAAATGAAAGGATGCCAATACAAAAATATTTCCAAGAATAAATGTTGTGAAAGAGGCCAGCCTCTTTCACAAAAACAAGCGAACTCTCCACCCCTGGGGGTTATCCCCAAGTGATGTGGACTTTGGACTGACTCCCAGTCGACATCTAAGTTCACAGTATCTCTCACAGTGGC
>JAAFCE010007744.1:21136426-21214643 GCA_013389805.1 Trigoniulus corallinus
GTTCACTGCTGCAATGCAACTGCAACTTAACTGAAATGCAATGCAACTAAAATTAATTGCAATGTAACTTTCATCCACAGATGCAACTCTTTGGCAATTTTTGCACTTTATGATGCCGAGTAGTTCAGATGAAGAGAGCATTGTGGAATTGGTGCATACTGCTTGACAGTTGCAATGAAACTGGCATGCTCAGTTGTGACGCAACTCGTTTCCAACCAGTTGACTTTACATTGCGTTGCAGCGTCATTGGTGGGCGAAGTCCATATCGTTAACATCAGTCAGACTAGCATGCAATTAAAAAGGAACTAAAACTCAATTATTTTTCAATAGAGTTGCAGTTGCATTGTGGCTGTGGACGAAGGGCCTTATTCACCAGTTGAGTGAGTCATTCAGTGAGGAGTCTCATTAAGTGAAGTGGTCAGTGCTTGTCGCGTCCACAAATCACACTTGGGTGACAAAAGTATCTTCTTGAAGCACAAAGTTACCTGTGTTTTTCTAACCAGCCATTTTCAAAAACTTAATTCTTATCAATTAATATGATCATTATGAAGTTAATAAATGGTGTTACTACCTAGATAGCTTAAGTTTAAGAAATTTCGCTCTCAAAAGAAATCTCAATCATTGTATTGTTGATATTTGGCTCTTTCGACTGATGAGTTTGCCAACCACTGATGTAAACCTAGCTTTAGCTAACCTTGCTCTCCACATTCACTGATGCCACACTCTAAACCAAAGCAAATAGAAACAGAAGCATTACCAGGTCACTGGGAGAACAGTCGTGAGCTTTCAAATTCAGTGCCTTTTAGTAGTGATATACTTATGTATGGTGTACCGGGACCTGGTGTACTGATGTATGTACTAATATCCAAATATTAGAAAAAAAGTGGCTCTTAACTCCAGAAAGGTTGCCGACCCCTGAGCTAGGAGGACAGAAGTTTGACTCAGACAACAAACTGCAGACCAGTGTACAGAATTGGCTGAAAGGACCGGCAGCTGCCTTCTATGATGAGGGTATAGAAAAGTTGGTGCCACCCAATGACAAATGTCTCAGTCAGAGAGGTAACTATGTAGAGATATAGTTGTAAGGTGTACCTAAATGTTCCAAATAAAACACTTTGGATTTTCACTGTGGTTTTCATTTTGCAACTGATCGGACCTTGAAAAAATAGCCGTCATATACTGGACAGTGTATTTCTACAGCTGGCTGCTGACCAAAGCTGCAACTCCTATGCAAATTTTTCGTCAGTTTACTGTTCATTGGGGTATACCTGCCTTGGCGGTACAGTGGGCCTGACTCTCACCCAAAAGAAGCCATCCTATCTTGTCATCTACAGTTATGGGTAAGCCATAGTTTACTGTATCAACAGTTGAAGTGCTGCCAGTATCTCATTATACATTATATTCTACAAAAGTTAAACCCACATGTGGTCTGGAATATCCCTGTTACGTATTGTTATTATGCAATAGGTCAGACACCATGCAATATTATAACCAACAAAGCATTAATTTTCCTGCCAAGATTTCTATTTCGGTTGAATAATAAAGTATTAGAACCAGTGCCATAACGGGGATATGAAGCGCCTGTGGCAAGTATCTAACTTTCGCTTGCCTGTACCCCAATACTAGGGAGCTTGAGTTACACGTCGGTGTTCAACTTACACCGACGTAAAGCAGACGAATTGCGTACTGCGCAGGTGCACATGCCCCTATTAGGAATGTTGCATCTGCGCAGTATGGAATTCGTCTGCTTTGCGTCGGTGTACGTTGTACGCAACGTGTAACTCAAGCTCCCTAATGACAAAAAACTTAAACATTTCGCGCCCCAAACCCAGTTGCGCCCATGGCGGCCGCCTTCTTCGCCACGCCCTCATTACGGCCTTGGTTAGGACGCTGTGGGGTAGGCCGGTGTCATACCTCAAAGTGTCCGGGTGCCAAAGTGTCTGGACGGACACTTTGAGGTGTGACACCAGTAGCGCCCCAAAGACAGCGCTGCCAATATTCCTGCGCATTCCAGACTCCTGGCTGAGGTGCCCCGCCACAGGCGGGAAAAGGATATGATGATGATAATGACATTCTACAAAAGTTAAAATTGCTCCCATTCAGTAAAAGACCTCAGGTGGCTGTCCATACTGCTCTCCCCGAAGGCCGACCCTGTTCTTGAACCACTGAGGTGGAGCAACAGCATTAAAAGCCTTTAAAAGCAATAAGAATCCAAAACTGTCATTTACTAACTTGAACTGGACTCCAAAACTAACTGGTTCATAAGTTGAGATCGTCTATAATATTCTTCTTGGAGAATGGCATCCTGCAATCTAATAAAGGGAAATTGTTTCAGTTTGTTGCTTTAAACCCATAGAAACAAAATGCTAATAACAAATTGCATGCATGGTGACCATAGGAATTTTAGGCAGCACCGGAAGTTGAATTTTTATGGAAAAAAAAAACCTGTAAAGCAAGATTCATTTTGGCATCTTCGTAACTTAAGGCTAGTTCCCTATCACCATGCGCTAGCAGTCGTAGTAGCATCAACTCTGACAACACTGTACAAAAGGCGGTGACCTCACGACGCTACTTTAAGGCAAGGCGCAAAATTAGTCGCAGGGTGACGCAGGTGGAGAAGGTGACGCAGGGTGTAGCAGCCCTGCGAAATTTTGCTAGCAGGCAATCACTGCACATTGAATCGCAGTTTTTCACCGTACTTGCATCAAATAACAAGAGAACTTCCCTGCTTTGCATTGCTTTTTGTTATTGTCACGCCAACATCACGCAGGAAACTGCAGCATTGGCACTGCGCTCCGCAGGGTCACGTGGTGCAGGCACTGAGTCACATCACCCTGCGACTTAACATGCGCAACTACATACTATCATGTCAGCCACAGATATTTATAGTGAGTCACCGTGCGTCACCTGCGGATACTGCGTCTCATTTTGTGCTGAGCTTAAGGGAATGCGCAAAACGAGACGCAGGTGACGATGGTGACGCAGGCTGAAACAACATTGCAAAAAACTGCTAGCAGGCATTCACCTCACATTGAATTGCAGTTTTTCACATTTGCATTGAACGACATGGCAGGAATGCAGGTGGTTGGAAGCACCCGGAGCAGGGGGAAGGCTCAAAACACATGTGGAAGCAGGTTGTTTAGTATTCTTTAGCTTGTTGGTAGTGTAGGGCTGGAGTGGACGGCTAGAACCCACAGACCTGGCACTGTCACAGGTGGGATATGGGTATGATGATGATGAAGCATTGAATGGCATTGATGCATTGATGATGAGTCTTGAAAGAGATGCTATACAGGGCAGTGGTTAGACCAGCTAAGCTAAAGGGATCAGTGTTGGGCAGTGGTTAGACCAGCTAAGCTAAAGGGATCAGTGTCGGGCAGTGACGAAGAGCCACCTACATAGAATGCAAGTAACCGAGATGTGAATGTTGTGGTACATGAGTGTGTGTCAAGAGCTGGTAGAATTAGGAACGAGTATATTATAGGTAGCCTGGGGTAGTGGACATCGAGGAAAAATGAGAGAGGGTAGCTTGAGGTGGTGTGGACACATAATGAGAAGGGGGGAGAAGGAACTCGTTAGGTCCATTTCAGGAATGCAGGTGGTTGGAAGCACCTGGGGCAGGGGGAGACTAAAGCAGACGTGGGAGATAAATGGGAGTGGAGGACTAGAACCCGCAGACCCTGCCCTGCCACAGGCGGGATAAGGGCATGATGATGAGTCTGAGATTCCTACATGAAGAAGTGAAAGACTCATGGTGAATGAAATTAACCAGTTATTATTATTCGTTTTATTCTCCTTATGGCCCTCATCCCAATTCTCAGCCCTAAATTTGGATTGCCCATAATGTGGATGGCTTATATTAAAGAGAATTTCTGTGCTTCGCATGTCTTCTATAAGTATTTGCTCCATTTTTATTTCAAAGTCACACATTGCTCAGAAACTGGGTCACATCACACTGCAGCTCAACACAGTGGCGGATCCAGGATTTTCGTCAGGGGGTTGAGCTAATACAGGGTGGTTGCAATCCCAAAAACCCCACCTTGGATCCACCTGTGGCTCAACATGTGCAAGTACATGATTACATGACAAAAAAGTGTATGACAAAAGGGCGAATGAAAAAAGGGTGCTGCAAAGACGGTGCAACAAAAGAATGGCACAGCGATAAAAGGGCGTGATGACAAAAAGGCACTTCAACAAAAGTGCACAATGACAAAAGCAAGAAGAGTGGCAAATTGCGTTGGACACACCAGTTCTCATCTGATCACTGAAGTTAAGCAGCGCAACCCCAGCTAGTTCTGACATGGACGGTACTCTAATGACCTCGCAGTTGAAGGGCCCTAAAACACCAACAACCAAACACCAAAACAGCATTGGATAAAATGGTGCAGAGAGAAAGGGCACAGTTTAGTGCATTGCTTTAGCCATGCAACACATATGAACACAAAAGCTACAAGATGCCACTTGAATTTGTGGAAAGCCAGAAAGGTAAGGATTTGATGAAACATAACTGATTTCTCTATAGAAACAAAAGAAGTATTGGCAAGAAGAACATCTGGAAATCCTTAGAATATGAAACTTATAAATGCCAGGGACGTTGCCATACACGTTTTGATTGGGTTGTCCATGAAATAGACCATAATCACGTTGCAAACATAACAAAAGTGGAAGCTAAGGAAGTAGCTGAAAATGTACATCAGCAAGCAGAAAATTCAAGCAATACAACTATTCAGATAATTGCATGCAGCACAAACAACCTTGACCAAGCTGTCATTGGTAGTTGCCCAGTATTTCTTCAATGAAAAGAAAAATACAGTGCATTCATCACAGCAAGGATGGATTTTTGCCATCTCCTTCTTGCTCAGCAGAACTTGTAATTCCAGATGATTATACCAGGACATTAGCTGGAGTTCAATTTCTTTGGTATGATAGTGGATTGATGGATCAGGAAAGACTTTTCATTTTTTCTACAAATCGTAATCTTGACTTGCTTTCTGCAGAGAAAATTGGTTTGTAGATGGCACATTCAAAACTGCACTGCCACTTTTCCATCAATTATACATAATTCACAACAATCACTTAAACATGAACAACGTTTCTATTCCATTGGATTTTGCCTTATTGGCAAACAAATCAGACAGGGCTTATAGTCGATTTTTGGCTGCTCTCAAGAATTTGATCTATCCCCTGAAAAGGTCACTAGTGAATTTGAAAAAGCAGCTGTAAATGCTTTTTTATGCAGATTTACAGAAACATGGCCTCAAATGTGTTTTTCCATTCTTTGTAATGTATCTTGCAGTGCATTCAATGCCTAGAAGGAATTAGGCGACAATACATTGAAAACTCTGAGTTTGCTTTGAATTTGCAAATGATTCTGAGTATTGCATATGTTCCAACAGAAAATGTAATCAATGCATTTGAAGCACTGTGTGAGCACCACTTTTTTGACGACAATGATGTAATTCGGCACCCAGATATTGATTATCTTGAAGACAATTGGATAGGCAGACCACATAGATAAGGTAGACGACATAGCCCCCTTTTCCCCTTAGAGTTCTGGAACTGTTACAACTTGGTAAATGCTAATCTGCCTAGAACGAACAACTTTGTTAAAGGATGGCACTGCAGTTTTGGTTCAATTGTTGGTGCTTGCAACCCAAGTATCTGGAAATTTTTCAATTGCTTGAAAGAGGAGCAAAGCATTAATGACGTGAAAATAGAAATACACATTGCAGGCAGCACTGGAAACATCCCAAAAAAGAAATACCATGATTGTGCTGCCAGAATAAAAACCATTGTGGCTGATAATTTTAAGATAATTGTGGCCTGACAAATAAAATTAATTTCAATGTTTAAAATAATGATATGTACTTCTGAAGATAATGATAATATGTATTTCTTTTTGTGACAGATTTTGTGGCTTGTTTGAATTCTTTTGACAATTAGCGTTTTAGTAAAATTAATCAATTGGAGGGCTCAACATCTGATAGAACCTCATAAGAAAGATCTCATTATGTGTTTGCATTATTCCATTGCAGTACCATAGTTAGGCAGCACCAAACTTCTGGGGGTCTAGCAGAGCAAAAATAGCAATTCTGGGGGTTGAAGTTAAATGTGGCAAACCATTATTGAAGACAGGTCACAATAACATGAAAAATAGTTGCCAGTGGGTCACGTGCATGGATAATTTAATTTGTGAGTAAAAATAAATTATTATTCATAATGAGTAGTTGATTGGTGCACAGGGCTGGTCTTGTAATTTTGCATGTGCTGGTGATTTTTTTGCCTTTTGCAAATTTTCTACCAATCTTATGAAAAAAACTGTGTTTTTCAAGGTGACAACCTATAGGTCCTGTAAAGGTAGGGCTGTGGGTGTTATTAGGGCGCTTCTGGTCTGGAGAGGTGGTTGGGCTGGAGAGGGGGGGGTTTGGCTGTCTAAACCTAACCTCACATCCTTTTCCACTGATCCCATCGTGTTGTGGCATGGTGTGCATCATCTGCTCCATCAGTCACCATGCTGCACTTTGCAGCTGAGCTCCAACCCTGTACAGCACAACAATTTTTTATATTTTATTTTTATATTGTTATTACTATGTCATTGTCTTTTGCTTTGGTTGTTTATTATTCATTATTGATTACTTATTTGTTTGATTATGTTTTATTGGTGGATTGGAATTGGTTTGTTGGGTTTTTTGGTTGCTTTCTGTGCATTTATGCATTAGCATATAAGGTTTGTTTACTTATTTGTTTGGTGTATGTTGTGAAAGGTAGACTGCCAGGTGAGTGTGAAACCTCTGCTCACTTGGCAATGATAAGACCACTAATGAGTGTCTCCTGTATGGTAGTATGACATCCCCTCGCAGGAAGCCCTGCTACTATTGCTGCAGGTTCTGGACCCCTGACTGGACCCCTGACTGAGCTGTCAGTTGCATAAGGAGGCTAGACTGAGACTAGGGACAAGGAATGTAAGGACCCTCCCAGAGAAAACTGGGGAACTAGTTGAGGCCCTAAGCATAGGAAGATCAGTGTTGCATTCCTCCAAGAGACTAGGTGGAAGGGGAATTGATCAAGGCCAAAACTAGACAAAGGATAAAATGGGCAAAAGCCAAAACTAGACAAAGTATAAAATGGGCAAAAGCCAAAACTAGACAAAAGATAAAATGGGCAAAAGCCTAAACAGGCATAGACATAAAAAAGATAGATATAGATATAAAAACTGGCAAAAGCCAAAAACCGACATCAACCAAAACCGGACAAAAGTCAAAAAAGGCACAGAAATAAAAGGCAACAGCCAAAACAATAGAGTAGTAAAAGGCAAAAGCCAAAACGACACATAAGGAAATGACAAAACCACCAGAAAAGAAAAGGGTCAGTATTAGATTTTGTGAAAGACGCCAGCCTCTTTCACAAATACAAATGAGTTCTCAACTCCCTGGGGTCATCCCCAAGTGAGGTGGAGAGCTCTGTACTGTTTGTTTGGGTTTTAGGGCCCATCGACTACAAAGGTCATTAGGGCCCAGAAAGACAGTCACCATGGTGGGGGTGTAAATGGCAATCTCACCATGATGACAATAATTAAGAACAAAAACCCCCTAAAATTAATTAGAATAAAAAAGCAGTAGCCTAATAAATATTGAGAAAATAAATAAAGGCAAAAGCCAAAACAGACATAGAAATAAAAGCAGCAAAAGCCAAAACAGACATAACAACACAAGTGGCAAAAGCCAAAATTGACATAACAATAAAACTGGCAAAAGCCAAAACCAACAGAGATAAAAAGACAAAAGCCAAAACCAACAGAGATAAAAAGACTAAAGCCAAAACCAACAGTGATAAAAAGGCAAAAGCCATAACGATACAAGAATAAAGCAAATCTTGTGAAAGAGACCTGCCTCCTTCACAAATACAGTGAGCTCTCCACCCCCTGGGCGTTATCCCCGTGATGTGGAGAGCTCTGTACTGACTCCCAGTTGGCATCTAAGTTCACATATCCCTCACAGTGAATAAAGATGTGTGGCACTGTGAGAGGCTCCCAACAGCAGTCAGAACACGTTTGATCCTCACCCCACAGTATGTAGGAGTGGGTGAGGAACGTGTGACCAATTTGCAGCCTTGCAAGCACAACCTCCTCCCTGGTGACTGGTGGCATGAGGACACCCAGTGCACTGGAGTGTCCTTCAGTTTGCAGCTTATGTTGGTGGTCTCCACAAACCACTGGGACAGCCATTATTCATTGATGGCCTGCCACACCATTGGGAGAGCATCAGAGGAGGAGACAGTATTGTTGGGTACATCTGGCAGGTGGGCCACCTGATGGGCATGGGCATCTGCCCTCTCATTGCCCATGATGCCAACATGCCCCAGGACCCACATTGTAGTGGATGAAGGATTGTCACAATGCATGAAGGGTTGTCTCCCTGAATAGAATTGCAGCAGGACCTAAACAAGATATATGATTGGAGCACAAAGTGGGTGTTGCCATTAAACTTGGACAAATGTAGCTTTCTTAGGATAAGCAGCTCTACAAAGCAAGTTGATTTTACTTATTCCATAGGTGGTGTAAGGGTTCCTGGAAGGAATACATAGACAAATTGACTGGGAAGGCTGGGCATGCTCTCCATTTGGTTAGAAGAGTGTTGGGAGACAGCACAAAGGATGTAAAAGAAGTAGCTTATTTTTCACTGGTATGGCCAGTAGTGGAGTACCACAGTCCAATTTGGTTTCCCTTTAGGCAGGGTTTATCTTGGGAAATTGAAATGATACAAAGTAGGCCTGTAAGAATTGTGCTGCATCGCTTCTCTCTTAGGTTGAGTGTCTCAGGCATGATAATGGAATTAGAGTGGGACTCACTACATCAGAGACAGGTATCTGACAGCATTAAGCTTTTTCACAGACTGCTGAAATTAGGGTATCAGGGTACTCCAGGAAGCAACTTATCCCTGACAGACTATAGGGGAAGAAAGGATCACCTTTTCAAACTGAAGGAAGTTGGGGCCCAAACAGACTCATATTACTGGTCTTT
Source organism: Trigoniulus corallinus (assembly GCA_013389805.1). Classification (NCBI taxonomy): domain Eukaryota; kingdom Metazoa; phylum Arthropoda; class Diplopoda; order Spirobolida; family Trigoniulidae; genus Trigoniulus; species Trigoniulus corallinus. The sequence continues at coordinate 21,145,446 of JAAFCE010007744.1, forward strand.
TCTGCCAAGAGTAATTCAGCAATGGAATTCTCTCAGTGAGAATAGGACAAGAGAGTTTCTGCAAGAAGGTGCCATTATACCAGGTATGCAATATTTCACAGAATAGATGCTATGCCTCACGTTCCTTATAGGGGTTCAATGGGTTATAAATTAGAAATGAGAGTTATGATCTCCACTGCCAAATTTGGCCTATCAGGGCTGCTTGCAGTGTATTCAATTAGAATTAGAATTAAACAACACTGTCTTGCCCTGCTGACAAATCATGAACAGCAAGCAGCATGTCTGCTATAAAGGGTGTGCAACAGCTGAAATGAGGATAGGGAGTCAGTAGCAACCACAAGGTGTCAGTGATTGAAACATTGGATGAGTTCCAGTGCCCTGTGCAGAGCTGTGAGCTCTGCACAGGTAACACATTGGTGTGCAGAGCTGTGGGCTCTACAGTTAAAATACACTGGCGATGCCTGGAAGGTGGCCCCATATGAGATGACCAGTTGTAAAGACTGACCAACCCACAGAGGTGCCATCCTTTGACCCATCCATTTAAACAAAGACATGGCCCCTGATAGGTCAGAGAGAGGCATCCAAACTCTTGTTGGTACACTGACCTTTTAGTACTGGCTTTGGAGAGGGCTGTGAGCATCCAATTAAAACTTGGCTCTGGTACTGTCCAGGGTGGCACACAGGCTGGCAGTACAGGCTGCACCCTAGGCAGAGTCACACCAAGGCCAGTGAGACCATCCATCCACTGCATGCCACATGGAGGAGGAACCCCTGGTCAGTGGTCGAATGGTCATCACAGAGTGCGGTGTGCAGGGTACTGCAGCTGACCTTTCACCCACAAAATATATGCAGCTGTCAAGCACTACCACTGCACTGTCAGTGGCGGTTCACCAGTCTCAGCATAAAGGCTGAGCATTGGACTAGTGTAGAATCCCCCAATGGACAACTTGATGGCAGTGTGATGTACACTGTGCAGCATCCAGAGAGATGGAGCAGCCAGGCCATACATGCCACAGCCATAGTTGAGACACGATCGAACGAGTGATCTGTAGAGCCAAAGCATCACCGTTCGATATGCCCCAAAACCCGTTGGTGCAGGCACCACAGAAAATTCAGGGAGCAAAGGCACTTAGCCTTCAGCTCCTTCAAGTGTGGATCCCACATTAGATGGCTGTCAAAATGGAGACCAAGAAACCGGGCTGCCTCTACAACTGGGGGAGGCGGCCATTCAGGGTAAGCTGAGGCTCAGGGTGAATCCTCACTTATTATAGTAACCACCATTAAACAGGGCAAGGGAAATGAGAGACGAATTGCGGAGGTTGCCTTTAATGCAGATGTCGGAAAGGATAGTCTGGGATATGAGGACATACATGGGGGACGTGGGTATAGGACAGAAGGTCCTATACCCTATGATGTGGAAAGGCTTGAGGAGTCCAAGGCTTCCAAGGCTCAAGTGCTTCAGAATCAGCCAAACTGCAAGGACATGCAGGAGGAGGAACATACAGTGTTCAAAGTGCTAGGGTTCTCACTGTGCAGCCATGTTTGAAACATCCAATCAAGGAATGGAGGACCCCTTAAGAGATCATGCATTGCAGATGACCACCAGTGTCAGTGAAGGACATGTTACACTTTTGCAAAGTATTGAAGTGAATGTGAAAACTGGTAGAACCACTATTCCTATCAGATGCTTGCTGGATAGTGGTAGCCAACGAACATTCATCACGACATGTTTGGCCAACAACACGGGATTGTGTCCCCTTGGGGTGGAGAAAATGAACATTTCCACCTTTGGGGGTGAATTAAAAAGAAGTGTTTGTAATATATTTGCTATTTGTTGCTTTAGTCAATTTGATAATGCATGTGTGAATTTGGAAGCCCTTGAGATTGATAATATTTGTGGACCTATAGTCTCCTTTTCAGGGAAGGACATCTTGGATATATCTAGCAATGGGAACACAATGCTAGCTGATTTTATGGATCCAAGTTTGAGGAGAAATAGAGCTAAGATAGACATATTGACTGGTGGTGACTATTATGGAAAGGTAATCACAGATGAATTTCAGAGTGGATGAAAATGTCATTGCATGTAACACGTTGTTTGGATGGACATTGTTGAGTCAGGCCCTGGGATCTAGTGACATGCTATGAAATGCCATCAATGTAATGAATGCTTGTGCAGAGTTTGATCATACTGATCTTTACTCACAACTGAGATCATTTTGAGAGGTGGAGCATTTAGGCATTTGCCAAGATGAATCCAAAGAGAAAAAGGACAATGAAGTTTACAAAATTTTATCTTCATCAATAGAGTGCAAGGATGGACATTATCATGTAGGTCTTCCATGGAAGGAGAACAACAGAAAGCACCTATATGACAATTTGGGAATTGCAAAGATGCCACTTTCCAGCCTATTAAATCAATTCTCTAAGGATAGAGAGATGTTGGCTGCATATGATAAGGTGGTAATGGACTATGTTAGACTAGGGTTTGTCAAAGAAATAAGTTGAGATGCCACTCCCCAAGGGCGTCTTTACTACATGCCTCATCAAGCAGTGATAAAATTGGATCTTGTATCAACCAAGGTCAGGGTGGTTTTTGATGCATCTTCCCAATAAAGGGGATGCATATCATTAAATGATTGCCTAGAATCAGGTCCCATCATGACTCTTAACCTGTTTGTATTGATCATGAAGTTCCAATTACACTTGGTTGCCTTGGTGGGAGATGTTGAAAAGGCTTATCACCAAATTGCTATTAAAAGGTCAGACAGGGATGTAGTGCATTTCTAAATGGATTGGGGCACTTACAGAACCACTTGGAGGGTATGTCTATAAGGTCTTTAGGATGAAGAGAGCAACCTTTGTTGTGACTTCAAGCAGCTCCCTCCTGTCTGCCACCATCATGCACCATGCAGAAAGGTTTACAGAGGTTTATTCTAAGGTTGCAATGGCATTGATGGAAGACATGTATGTGGACGACCTTATGACAGGTAAGGAACCTCAAGAATGATATTCAGCATATTTTGAAGGAAGCCAGAATGGTAATAATGAAATGGGGCTCAAATAGTGTCCCAATAAGTCAGGAAGGGGGAGGTGTTGCCAAGACAAACCTGCCTTTAGGAAATATAGTGAATGCAAGTGGTAGAAAAGCCCTGGGGTTGGTGTGGGATCAGGACAATAATGAATTCATGTTGGACTTTAGGAGCATGGTTTCAATTTCAGAAGGCTTGAATAGTACTAAGATAAATGTGTTAAGCCTAATGTCAATGGTCTTAGATCTGCTCAGGATATTGAGTCCATTTGTCATTCAGGCCAAGATAATGATGAGAAATTTGGCAAAGAAGAAACATGGCAACATGGATATCACTGTACCATGTGATCAAATTTGACCCAGATGGGTCCATTTAAACCACCCCTAGTAAACTGAATGGGTAAATTTTTTTTCTCTAGGTTAGTACAACCTTCTTTGACATTCATACAAAGTTTGAGCAGGATTCATTAATTAGTGTGTATTTGGCAGCCATTAGTTTATGGTGCAAAAAGTTTTGCAATTTTTTTTACAATGGAACAAAATTGAAAAAAGAGTGACTTTTCATTTTTTCAAATTTCAAGCAATCATCCTAAAATCACAGCTCAACCATCATATTTGCCAGATTTGGCTCCCTGTGACTTTTTCCTATTTCCAAAACTCAAATATCTGCTCTGCGGAACATGCCATGATTTGATTGAGGCCATGAAAAAAAATCACCAAACTTTTTGCACCCTAAACAAATGGCTGCCAAACACACACTAATTCATGAATCCTTGCTGAAACTTCATACAAATGTCAAAGAAGGTTGTACTAACATAGAGAAAAAAAATTTACACATTCAGTTTACTAGGGGTGGTTTAAATGGACCAATCTGGGTCAAATTTGATCACATGGTATACCTCTTGGATACATGGCAACAGTAGTGCACTGAGCTGCCAGATATAGCAAACGTCAGGATACCAAGGTGCTACTTCAAGGGAAGATCCCAAGTTAATTCTTGTGAAGTTCATATCTTTTGTGATGTAAGCTGTAAGGCATATGCAGCAGTGGCTTACCTAAGAACAGTTTATGAAAATGGAGATGTCAGTATTTTTTTCTTGAGCAATGCCAGTTTCTCCCTTGAAGAAAATGGCCTTGCATATATTAGAATTGATGGCAGCATTAATGGGTGACTGATTAGGAAAGCTGGTCATGACATGCATTCAAAATTATTCTGTGGAGCAATGCCTAGATTGTGTTGTCCTGGATGAAGAGTGACTGAGTCACATTCCTTAATGGCATCATTCTGGTTGCAGGGCCCTCTTGGCTAGGGAAACAAGAGGAAACATGGTCAATCTCAAAGGAAGTGGTGATTAGAGAGATGGAGGAGAGTGCAGCAGTGGTAATGACCAGGGAGAGTGTAATAGAAACTCCAGTCAATTGGAAGGTGCACTCCTCATTAGAGAAAATTTTTAGGATATTGGCCTGGGCACTTAGGTTCATCTACAATTTGAGAAACTCACCCAGGAAGGAAGGAGAACTTAAAACATCAGAGCTGGTAAATGCAGACAATGCTTTGATCAAGCTTTACAAAGGGGAGTGTTTTTCAAGGGAAATAAGCAATATTAGGTGGGGGAGTCAAGACTCGGAGTCTCCCATATGGAAGTACAGCCCATTATTGGGTCGTAATGGCCTGATCCAAGTTAAGGGACTTTTGCAATTCAGTGCCCCAGAAGAAGAGGTGAAACATCCTATAATTCTACCAGCAAAACACCAGTACAGTAGAATCTCGTTATATCAAACCTCAGGGGACCGTGAAAAATAGTTCGATGTATCCGAGATTCGATATATCCAAATCCGGAATTATATGTGAAGCTCAAATTTACATCGAGCGGGACCAGTGCTCAAGCTTCGATATAAGCAGGAATAAGCAAGATTTCGATATAAGCAAGTTCAATATACCGAAGCCAGTGCCAAAAAGCCCGTTTTAAAGGAATAATATGTTACAAATGGTAGAAGGACTTGCACAGCTTTGCAGTAGAACGATTCATACTCTCCACTGGCGCCTCCCCTGGCAGTAGTCTGTGCCTCCCAGGTTGCAAACCCCCGATATAGATGATAGAATTTTCACAAACATAATTTTTTTTCACTCTCAGCAGACTTTTGTGTTGACCATCATCATCACCATTGTCATACCTGTATCCCACTTGTGGCAGTGTCGGGTCTGCAGGTTCCCTAAACATGTTCTGATTGGGGACACTCCAGTCAGGCGTCTGAAACGTGCAGGGATATTGGCTGGGGTGTCTGTGGGGGATGCTGGTGTCACACGTCAAAGTGTCTGAGGTCCACTTGAAAGTGTCTAGTGGGGGACACTTTGAGACAATTTTTGATTACCTCAAAGTGCCCACCATCTAGGTCCACATTCAGATGCCTGAATTTGTCTCTTTTCTGCAGAGTACATGTGTAACATGAATCAACATTAAATTTCTATCAAAATGTCTTAACCGGATAATGGAAAACGGCTGAGATACTTTGACGTGAAAGCTGACACTTTGGGGTATGTGTTAAATTACCTAAATGTGTCCAGGGACACTTTGAGGTATGACACCAGCCTGCACCTAAAGTTAGTTTAATAATATCATCGTCATTTAAGACATCATCCACCAGCAGTTCTTCTATATCATCATGGTTAAAAATGTTCAAATCACCTCCAAAATAAGTTTTAAATTGAGCATGTTCAGTGGAACTGCAGACCCGACCCTGCCACGGTCGGGATAAGGGTATGATGATAATGGTATGATTGTTAAGTGTCATGTAGAAGTGCGGAACCCCCATTATGTATGCTAATTTCTGAGACTAAAACTTCTTTGACTGGCTAACACAATGGTCGGTGGATTTTATCATTGTCATGGGCCTTAGACTGACTATACTTCCTGAACAAGCATACAGTATGCATATTTGGCGAAATTGTTTTTAATCAAATGCAAACTGCACAACTTCGAAATCACATAAAAAGAAACTGCACCATGACTTTTGATAGGGTAGTGTATAATACATCACATAAGTGCTCATACATTAAGCGCCCTTATGCCCTGGTCGCCCTTTTTGTGCTGTGCCATTTTTCCATATGCCATTTTGTCACAGCACCCACTGTCCTGTACCCTCATGCCATGTGCTGCTTTTGGCAAGCCCCTTTGTCATGCTTCCCAAGTACATACCCTTATGTGAATCACAGAAATCTGCTGTGAGAGACCCTTGTACTAGCTCTATGTGTTACAGAGACCTTTGCACTAGCCCTATGTGTTACAGATTGACTTTGTGATGAAAAAGTAGAGTTGATTGCCAGTCAACCATAATAGTCCCAAGTTTTACTACGCTTTGAGTGGCTGATGGCTGAGCTGTCTGCTTGAAAAATACATATTGTGACGTCTGTGTGATGTGGTTCCAAATAACAAGGGCAACACTAATGGTCTGTGGCTATGGGATTTTATCTTGGGTATGCACTCAGAAGGTATTTACCATCCTGTGGCTCTGGACATTTACTTCTGCCATGCAAGGTGGTTGAGGAGCTGGCAAGGACATTTGCAGCCATCTCCAGTTTCCAGCACTACACTGCAGCTTTCATACAACAAAAAAGAGCTGCACAACTCCTTTCAATTAACTTCTCTGGTGGTGTTGCTGAGGGGTATAATGCAAAGGCCCGGGATACTGCCCCCAGCCCTGATAACATCCATTACCAATTGCTATGGCATCTACCCGAGAAGGGTCTTTCCTACCTCCTTGAGGTTTTCAATTTTATTTGGCAGCAGCATGAAATTCCTGCAGGCATGTGGGAGGCTATCATTATTCCCCTCCCAAAACCTGGAAAGGATAGTAGCCTACCGACGAATTACAGGCCCATATCATTGACGAGCTGTCTGTGTAAAACCATGGAATGCATGGTTAACTGACGTCTGGTGTGGTATCCAGAATGGCAGCACCTTCTTGCCAATGCCCAATGTGGCTTCTGTGCTGGCAGGTCTCCAGTGGATCATTTGATCTCACAGGAGACTGCAGTATGTGAGGCCTTTCTCCACAGACAGCACTTGATAGCTGTCTTCTTTGATGTGGAGAAGGCATATGATACCACATGGCGCCATGGTATATTTGAGACCTTGCACCAGTGGGGGTTCAGGGGTAATTTGGCCCTCTTCCTCCATAGCTTTTTGTCCAACTGGACCTTCAGAGTGCATGTGGGTAACACCTACTCCTCAGCTATTCTGCAGGAGAATGGTGTCACACAGAGGAGCATCCTCAGTGTGACACTCTTTGCTTTTCCAGTTAATGGATTTCCGTTCTAAATTCACCCCTCCCCTGGTACAGTCGTCCCTATTTGTGGACGACTTTTCAATCCGGTACAATGCATGGCATTGAGCATCAGCTGCAACTGGCGCTCAAAAGTGCCAATGAGTTCACCAACTCATGTGGCTATAAGTTCTCCCCTGAGAAAAAATCAGTCATGCACTTGTGTTGTAAGTGAGGGCTTCACTGTGAGCCTCAGCTTACCCTGAATGGCCGCCTCCTCCCAGCTGTAGAGGCAGCCCGGTTTCTTGATCTCCATTTTGACAGCTGTCTGATGTGGGTCCCACACTTGAAGGAGCTGAAGGCTAAGTGCCTTTGCTCCATGAATATGCTGTGGTGCCTGCAGGGAACTGGTTTTGGGGCAGATCGAATGGTAATTCTTGGACTATACCAATCACTCATTCAATCACGTCTCGACTATGGCTGTGGCATGAATGACCTGGCAGCTCCATCTTCTCTCCAGATGCTGGACAGTGTACATCACACTGGCATCTGGATGTCCATTGGGGCATTCCACACAAGTCCAATGTTCAGCCTTTATGCTGAGTCCAGGTGAACCGCCACTGACTGTTTTCTGTGGCAGTGCTTGGCAGCTGCATATATTTTGCAGCTGAAAGGTCAGCCACAGCAAACTACACACTAGGGTTTGTCAGTGTTGGAAACCCGTTTTCAACACCCATTTGTTAACAAAGACTCTAAAACCATAAAACTGGTTTTTTTATTAAAATGTCGGTTTTTGTATAAACCCTACTGTAACGTCCATTCGACGCCAGCCATTTTTCATACGGTGGATGGATGGTCTAACTGGCCTGGGTGAGACTCTGCCTAGGGTGCAGCCTGTACTGCCACCATCTGTGCCGCCCTAGACAGTACCAGAGCAAAGTTTTAATTGGACACTCACCGCCTACCTCGATAGGTCAGTGTACCAACAAGAGTTTGGACGCCTCTCTCTAACCTATCGGGGCCATGCTGTTGTTTACACAGATGGGTCGGAGGATAGCACCTCTGTGGGTTGGTCAGTCTTTACAACCAGTCATCTCATAGGGGGCCACCCTCTAGGCATCACCAGTGTTTTAACTGCAGAGCTCACTGCTCTGCACAAGGCTCACAGCTCTGCACAGGGTACTGGAACTCCCTTCCTCCCTGTCCTCCCTTCAGCTGTTGCAAACCCTTTATAGCAGAGATGCCATCGTCCAGGGTGTGCACAGTTCACTGCTCATGATTCATCAGCAGGGCAGGACAGTGTTGTTTATGTGGGTCCCAGGGCATGTTGGCATCATGGGCAATGAGAGGGCAGATGCCCATGCCCGTCAGGTGTCCCACCTGCCAGATGTTCCTTACACTACTGTCCCCTCCTCTGGTGCTCTCCCGATGGTGCGGTGGGCTGTCCATGGGCAATGGCGGTCCCAGTGGTTTGCAGAGACCACCAACAAACTCCACACCCTGAAGGACACTCCAGTGCACTGGGTGTCCTCATGCTTCCAGTAATGGAGGGAGGAGGTTGTGGTTGCTAGGCTGCAAATTGGTACACATTCCTCACCCACTCCTATATACAACAGGGTTAGGATCAACCATGGTGTGACTGCTGTTGGGAGCCTCTCACAGTGGCACTCATCTTTAGTCACTGTGAGAGATACTGTGAACTTAAATACCTGTTGGGGGTCAGTCCAGAGTTCTCTACCTCACTTCGGGGTACCCCCAGGGAGTTGAGAACTCACTTGTATTTGTGAGAGAGGCTGGCCTCTTTCAGAAAATCTAATACTGACCTCTTTTTTCTAGCGGTCTTTGCCTTTTCTTTTGTGTCGTTTTGGCTTTTGCCTTTTTATGTCTGTCTTTGTTTAGGCTCTTGCCCGTTTTAGCTTTTCTGTTTTTGGCTTTTGCCTTTTCTATATTTTTGTCTGTTTAGGCTTTTCCGATTTAATCTTTATGTCTGTTTAGGCTTTTGCCTATTTTTTGTGTCTGTTGTTGGCTTTTGCCTTTTTTTGTGTCTGTTGCTGGCTTTTGCCTATACTTATTGCCTGTTATTTATTTGGCTATTGTCTTTTTATTGTATTACCTTTAGTGGGCCTTTGCCCTTATTTATTTTCATCATGGTGGGAAGGCCATTTACACATCCACCATGGTGATTGTCCTTCTGGGCCCTAATGACCATTGAAGTTGATGGGGCCTAAACCACAAACAAACAAAAGGAAACGCAAACTAGCTAACTTGCAGCCACTCCAACTAGCTAACTTGGAGCACAAAGGAAGGTGTCATGATCCACATTAGCTCAAAGCTAGCTAGTTGGAGTGGCTAGTTGCTCGGCTGCATACCTGAGACGAAATCCTGTAGCCATGGGCCATTAACATATACAGTACTTATTAATGCAGTTTTGGAGGCTAATTTTTAATTTTAGGTATAGGAACATGATTTATCAGAATTTTACATTTTATTAGTGTTTTCTGATGCAATAGTTAAAAATACCTCTATCTGTTCAACAAAGTGTAACTTTTCATTTTCCTGAACACTACCAAAATTTCTGAAATTTTTTTAGGAAATGAAATGTCCCCTTCCATTAACTACATCTTTTTACTAACCATTTTTTCCACATCTTATTGCTGGCCTCATGAAGTGGGGAGCCCCAGGCAAGTATAAAGTGCTGTCCACCGTCGTCCACCACTCTGGGTGAGGCATAGTAATGTATATAAAGGGTAAGGTATATAAAGAGTCAGAGTTCTGTCCATATCTTACAAATGTCAAAATTTCCAGTATTCAGTGGTAGGCCCAGGCGGCTCAGTACAGCCGGCCCTGGATATATTTAATGAGATTCTCCATAACCAACATCACTGGCAAGAAATGTACTTACTGGTAATCCAATTCGCTTTCCTTCCGAAGCAGTAAAGCTCGTTTAATTTTCAGCTGAAAGAGTTCCTTCGACATCACTGCTATATCTCGTTTAGTATTTGGCCTGTAAGTATTAATTTCTCCTGGAATTCAGAAGAAGCAAGAATTTAAGGAATTTTGATCCAGCATTATTCCTAATCGTTTTCCCACCCAAGCCAGAGTTGAAAACCCATTTGTGTCATTGTATCTGTTGTTGCAACCCAGCTTATTTAAAATCCACATTTTTCCCTTAAATGACCTAGTAACAAGCTGGACAAATGGGTTATTCCATGGGGGACCTATTCCATGCCAAGTGGTTTAGGGATCCCCACCTTACCACCTCAGATTTTGATGAAACGGTGTGCATGATCCAACATGTCTCAAAGTAGGTTTGGCAAAGTTTGATATCCATTGGTGAAATATTTGTAGAGTAAGGCCTAGCGCAAAATGAGAAGCAGTATTCACAGGTGACGCAGGGTCACACACCACAGCTTTCTTTGAATCGCCTAACGTTATGCACTTGTGCATGTTGAGGCACAGCATTACATGTACAGTATCAGTTTCTACACTACGTGACCTTGTGCACCACAGCCCCCACGCCACTGTTTCCTACGTGGAGTTGGTGTGATTTTGAAAGAAAAATAGAGAAAAGACTTACTGAAGCCATGTAAAGCAGAGAAATTCTCTTTAATATAAGCCATCCACATTATGTGCAATCCAAATTAAATGATGAGACGTGGCAAGAAATCCCCAAGGAGATTGAAATGAATAATAATAACTAGTTAATTGAATTCACCATGAGTATTTCACTTTTTCATGTAGAATCTCAGACTCATCATCATCATACCCTTATCCCGCCTGTGGCAGGGTCGGGTCTGTGGATTCTAACCCTCACTCCAGCCTATCTTGCACCAGGTCCCCATTAACTACACATTACCATATCCTAGGACAACCTCCTCCCACATCTGCTAGGGCCTCCCCCTGCTCCAGGTGCTTCCAACCACCTCCATTCCTACCATGTCATTCAATGCAAATTTCAACAACTGTGATTCAATGTTTGGGGAATATCTCATGCCTGCTAGCAGCTTTTTGAGTGTTGCTTCAACCTGCATCACTTTTGTCACCTGTAGCTCATCTTACGACTTGCCTTACAGTACTTCCTTTGATACCATGTCGTGACTATGTGTATGATACTTGTGACATTTCCTCAACTTTGAGCCATTCTTTCATCACCCTTTAACACAGCTGTCCTGCACAGAAGTCCTCAATGTGGCCAAAATAAAAAGTTCAAAGTTGAGCTATCAGTGGTGGACGTAATAATGAAGGTATCCATGTGGAATTTCGCATAATAATTCATGCCACAACATTGTTTTCAGCTATCTAATCCCAGCTATGCAACTGATCTTGACGCCTTGCAACATCGCTTAAAATGTTCACATTTTCCAGAAAACGCCAAAAGTTGGGTATTTTCAACCAACTTTTGCAAGAAAGAGTCACTTGGCAAAGTATTCAAGACTATTGTATTAGGAGGAGCATATTTGAAACCGCTTTGGGAAGTTGGTTTTGACTTTCAACGCCAGCAAACAGGGGCAGAAAACAAGGGTTGAAAATTAGCATTTTTCTATGGAGGTTACACTAACTTTCAAACATGTTGGGTCATGTACATAGCGTTTCATGAACATTGAGGTGGTAAGGGGGGGCACCTTTCTAAAACTAGACCACTTTATTGAAATAATCAAAAACTGTCAGGTTCGATTCGAGAGCGGTTTTTGATTTGTGATGTTTTAGGGCCCTTCAACTACAACGGCAATCAGAGTCCCGTCCACTAATATGATGATTTGGGTATTAGCAGCACCCAGTGTTCCAAAGTGGTCACCCATGCCAGTACTATCTGGGATTGCGTTACTTAACTTCAGTGATCAGATGAAAACCGGATGGTTTGGCTTCATTCAAAGAGAGAATCCCAGTGCACCTTACTAGGTTGAGTGAAATATATACTTAGGGCCTATAATTCTGCAAACTACCCTGGTGCGGTAGTTCGCCCCTGGCGTTAGTGGAGTAAAAGTGGCCCAATGAATCAAATAGACAGACGAGAAAGGCAACAGAGATAACACCATTATTTAGGCAGTCGGCCACGTAAATACTGTATATTGTTGAATATGTCGTTGAAGTGTCCGAATGAGGCAAAAATGACCTTATCATAAAGGGAATGATTAGTCATTGATATTTATCCTCGTTTGAGGTAACTTTAATGTTCACAAGTATATTTTACGCCAGTGACGTCGCGAAGGGTACAAACCATACTCATTGTCTTGGACACACCAGTTCTCGTTTGATCACTGAAGTTAAACAACTCAACCCCAGCCATTACTTGCATGGGTGACCACTTGAGAACCATGCGTACTGCTAGTATCCAAAAATCGTTATAACAGCGTAGTGTCGTTGCAGACTTTGCATTAGAACTCTTCAGCGGATGGGGCCCTAATGAGCATTTTAGCTGAAGGGCCCTAAAACACCAACAAAGGAAAGAATGCCATCTCAGAGGGGTGAAACCACAATGAAAAATGAAACATTTTACCGAGTAGTCAGAGATCGGTCTACTGGGGCTTCATAATAGAATTCATAGTGAAATTCCTAAGATGTTTCTAAAACCCACAAGTACAAAAAAGTAATGGGGCTTAAGGGTGCCAGGTGTATAATTTGTTCCCAGACTGAAGAAAGAGTGCCATTATGAGGGCTGTGGAGCCGGGCGACCCCAAACCTAGCAACACCATTGTCTAGCATCATAAGTAATATGCTTATCACTTATACCGCGCATTGCAGGGTTGGCAGTGACATGCCAATAGTGTGTGGCACCTGTGTGAAAGACCTTATTTGGCGCCCCTATCCCAGCCCTCTCGCCTAATACAAAATCGCTATATAAAACAAAAGTAACACTAATAATTTTGAGAAAAGTAATTTATGCAATTTAGAAAGAAGTCATTGTGAATTGCACCTTTTATAGATGTTGACAGCAAATGCAAATATTTTCTTTTCCCCTCACATATTTGGCGCCTTTGTGCGTTGTACACACTGCACAGTGTGGCAGCACGTCACTGAGGGTTGGTGCCCATTTATGGCCCATTGGTAGACTTGGACGACCTATTTAACGGCCTTTTCTTGCTGTAGTCTTCCAGTAACTGGAAAATTCTTTCCTTAAATATCGTCCTAATATTTCGGGGCCTTTTCCTTCATCGATGCCAGTGAGGCGAGCTTCAACATACAAGTTAGACCTTTGCCGATCAATACGTTCTCTCTCGCTCAAAACAACTCAAACTTTGGTCTGCATCGAATCTGGTACCCCTGACATAATATTCCGCGTTACCGGGGTTTGGCCCAGGATTTAAAGCCGGAAGTATTTAAAAATACTAAACTGTAATACAGGCAAAAGAAATTGAGGAAAACTCACGTTTGCACAAAATCGAATCGATGGCAGAAGTTTCATTGTAATATTTGGCCAACATCGGTTGAGAAACGTCAGAGAGGAGGAACTGAACCTCCGTAAGATGCCCACTTTGATACTGTTGAGAGGTTATCATTGACGTCAGCTATACGATTTCACCCCTGCTAGTAACACCAACTGCTCCAACTTACTCATCACCTGCAGGAACACACACAAAACACAAACAAGAAAATGAAAAGGTACTACACTTTTGTGTCGAAAATCCCAATTCATTGACATTGGGAGCTAAAAAGATACAACAACACGTCAAACCTGCATGTCAATCACAACGAGCCATTCTCAACTAAGTTATTTCTGAATGATTCCGAGCGCGAATCTAAAGAGAAAAGTGATGACTGAGGTTATCAGACCAGTAACAGGTGGGAACTCTTCAATGAACATCTGCTCACTTTTTAAATAAATAAACAAACGAACCAAAGTGCTGACAAGCAGTATAAATATAGGTTTCCAAGATTAAAATACAACGTTGTTATTATTATCCTTATTCCTATTCCCGCTCCGCCTAAGCCGACTGGGGAACTACCCCGCTGAAGAGCGGCACGGCAACCGTGGACAGAGTGGTGAATGGACACCCCAGTTCTCACTGAAGTTAAGTAACGCAACCCCAGCTAGTAAAAACATGGGTGGCCGTTTGGGAAAACTGGGTACTGCTAATACCCAATAATCGTCACATTAGTGTAGCGTTTGCGCAGTCTCTGCACTAGAACAATGCAGTGGACGGGGCTCTAATGACTGTGCAGTTGAAGGGCCCTAAAACACCAAAACAAAAAAAAACGGTATGACGAACTGCCTCGGTTTAGTAACCGTGAATGGACTAGTGAACTACCCCCCCCTCTCTCCGAGCGCAGGACAGACACCGAAGATTTTGTAACCGGAGATGAACTGTCGAATCACCTCAGCCAACCGCGGCCCAGCAACTGCGGGCGGACAGGCGATTTGCCTCAGCCAACCTTGTCCCGCAACCGCAAACAGACTGGTGAACTGCCTCAGCGAAGCCCGGTTCCGCAACCGCGGACAGACTTAATAACCTCGGCCAACCGTGGTCCAACAGCCGAGGATGGACTGGCGAACCGTCTCGGTCAATCAACCACGAATGGACTACGGAACTGCTCCGCCCGAGCCAGGTAAAGACACCGAAAACTGACAAGCTAACTGCTTCGGCCAAGCCCGATCCAGCAACCGCAAACGTACTGGCGAACTGCCTCTATCAGCAACTGCGAATGGACTAACGAACTGCCGACCGAGCCCGGTCCAGACGCCAAAGACTAACTTGCGAACTGCCGAGTCCCGATCTCACCACCCTGGACGGACTAGTGAGCCGTGCCTACAAGGCCCGACCCTGCAACCGCGGGCACAATATCAAGCCAGGCGACAAGCTGTTAATGGAGAAAGTAGCAAGTGACCTTATTCACTAAGAATTTAGTGCATCTAGAACAGTCCTCCTTCCTGTCCACCGAATCTAGACTTTCTTTTGCAAGGCTCCCCAAACTATGGCCGGCGGGTCGGATTCCGCCCTCGATGACTCTTTACCGGCCGGTTTCTCTGAGAAAACTGAAAAGAAAAACCGCAACTTGCAAACGCATTTTAGCTGCGTTAAATGATTTGGACTGGAGCCAGTAGAGCAGTGGTTCTCAATCTTTTTGAAGCCCGGGAACACTAAATTGTGACATTTTACTCTGCACGAAACATTTACAACTCAACATAAACTTTAAAGCAGGTTGTACACTATCTACACCAGTGTTTTACAACCAGGGTTCCGTGAGGTCCGCCCAAGGGTTCCGCCAATGGCACGGTAAAATATAAAAATAACAATGAAAACACAAGAAACGAGAACGACTTCTGTCTATCGAAGATGAACTTCGGGTGTCTCTCTCTCAAACATTAGGCCACGAATTCAACTGCTTATGCTAACACACACACCTGTATCAATTAATGCTTTTCTTCTGTCACTGTAAGGGGTTCCACGAAAGGTCTAAATGTTCCAAAGGGTTCCGCGAGAAGTCTAAATATTCCAAAGGGTTCCGCGAGAAGTCTAAATATTCCAAAGGGTTCTGCGAGAAGTCTAAATATTCCAAAGGGTTCTGCGAGAAGTCTAAATGTTCCAAAGGGTTCCGCGCGAAGTCTAAATGTTCAAAAGGGTTCCGTCTTAATAAAAGGTTGAAAAACACTGATCTACACTTTGCACTTACTACCACATTATATAACTATAAAACGAACATCTACTGTATGTCATTTGTGTTTGCTGATTGCAATCCCATCCAAAAATTATTCTAAATTGTATCGATTTTTTTTTCAACACCTTTATTTGTGCATTACATTTTTTTGCAAAACACGGATTGAGAACCACTGCAGTAGAGGCCACATTTACCTAATAGAGCAAAAAACAGAGGTCTCGCTTTTTTTTTTCAGAAAAAAGAACGTGTAACTCATGTTGAACGATATGCACATTCTTACGATCTACATTGTGAAACCGGTAGCGGGGCCCGCTCTAGTGGGTGTAACCTGGGCATTAGTCCGGGGCGCCATTTTGGCTCTAAGTATGAGAAAAACCAACCCTACCAAACTAAAACCAAACCAACCCAACAGACTGTGTAGTCTGTAGGCTTGTTGTGCGACCATTCTGACAGCCATGGAAGTTGGCTGGATAAAACCATCCAGAAAGATGACAAATAAGCATAGGACTTGCAGCTTTGATCGGCAATCGTCTGTAGGAAAATACTGTCCAATAGATCGCCCTTGTGTCCATTCAGAGGGACAAGATGGGTACCCGACCCTGCCATAGAAGGGAAGAGAGGAACACAGCTTTGTTAGCCAGTAGTGAGAACTGTAATATTCATGCCCATTGTTTCAGCCAGTCCATCCTAGGCCTCATCGTATTTCTGCCTCTGCATTGACTTCACCGACGTTCACCACTAAAGGCTTCATCAAACAGAACAAAGTTCTGCACAGTGTTATGACGTCGTGTTGACCATGGGTTATAACTAATTTGGCGAATGCAATCATCTGTGTATTGAACTTCGATCCCAAAAATAATAAAGCATGTTTGACAATCTTGTGAGAACTCTGCGTGGCTGGCAAAAATATATCCCTGCTAAACAGAGTTCCCATGACAGCAGAATGCAGTGCTGCTGTAATAGTGTTAAAACACAGCATTGAGTTTGTCTAGAGATTTCTCATTTTTGCACAGGACATTCCAGTGTTAAAAATAGCTTAAAAACTTATTGAATATGTATGCATGTACCCATGCCTATATGATGCAAGTGATATGAATTATAGAAATATTCATTTGAAGTCAGAATTGTGGGAAAATATATGGAAGGAGTTGAATTTAAGTGGTGAGTAGATACTTTTTATTGATTAAAATATGATACAAATCTATCACAAATTTCAAAAGCAGCCCATGTTGACCTTTTATTTATTAGTATAATTTGGTTTACAGCACGTAGGGGCTCATATTGTTTGTCACTGTCAACAAGAACGACAGCTCCTTGCTTTGTCTTTATGTAGTTATGCAAGCAACATGAAGCTTTTATAATATTAATTGCCATTTCAGCATCACTTTCCATTGGCTGTAAAAGGAAGCACCACTGCTGTGCTAATATTACAAACGCATTTTCTACGACACGCTGTGCCCAACAAAGCCTCTTGTTGAATTTTCGTTTTCTTTCATCCTGTAATGCTGCAGCTCTTGGGAAAGAACACATTAAATATGTTTGTAGACTGAAGCCCTCATCACCTAAAAGTACGTGAGGTATGGGATAATTGATGCCCGGTAATGGTTTGGAAGGTAAAAGAGATTTTCCATCAATAAACTTTTGATAAAATGCTGACTTCTCAGATATCCCACTCAGTGCCGTATCGGGGGGTATGAAGCGCCTGTGGCAAGTGTCTAACTTTCGCTTGCCCGTAACCCAATAATGACAAAAACTTAAACATTTTGCACCCCAAACCCAGTTGCACTCGTGGCGGCCACCTTCTTCACCATGCTCTCGTTATGGCCCTGATCACACTATCACTGTGGGGCTATAGCTACCAACGTCAATACAATGAATTTGTAAAATGGATAAACAATGGAAAGAAGGACTATGGAAAAATTATAACAAAAATAATTCGATCCACTGTTGGGGACACTTTATAGCCATGTGTTTTCCATCGATACTGCCCACAGAGTTAGGAAAATTCCAAATTTCCTTGTAGCTGACTTCTGATTGCTTCCATCTCTCTTCTGTAGGTTCTGGCATGTATGCTGGTTGCAATGCATTCCATATATCTCTAAAAAAAAGTAGAGAGATACAGTAAAAAGTCAGTGGAGGGGCATCAGGGATAATTATGTGAAACATAAAAAGACAGCAAAAGCTTCCACAGGACAAGCAGAAAAAAAAATATGAAAGATGGCTTTGGAATTTCTATTTGGAATTTTTAGATAGATCTTTGATGCCCTGAGAAACGGCATCAAATGTTTCTTCAGATATTGATACTGGGACACCTCAAATGATGACATCAATAACATCTTCACGAAGAACACCTCATCTGATGACATCAATAACATCATCACCAAGGATACCTCCACCAATAATGAATCCATCACCATCTACTACCCCAATACTGGCAGCATTTGCTGCACAACCAACCTCAACAAAACCAGGAACTTTGAATATTGCTTCCAAAAAAAAAAAAAAAAAAAAAAAAAAAAAAAAAAAAAACAACAAGAGAAAGATGATGTGGATGAACTCATTAATTATCTTCAAAACAAGAAGAAGAAAGAGTATGCTTCAATTGACCATTTATTTTTTAACTATGCCCAAACTTTTAAACAAATTTAAGAAAATAACAATAATAATATGAAGGTGGATCTAGCTAAGTAATTTGCTGATGTGGAGTTGAAAGACATGCAAGACCAAAACAGAATTTCGTATTCACCTGCTAATTCCATGATAAGTATCTGTAGTGTCAATAATTCAGATTACCCACACGTTTCTCAATTTGACACTGACAATCGCCACACAGCACGAACGTCTCCAGCACTCTCACGTTGTTGTTGTTTGTGTTTTAGGGCCCATTGACTACAAAGGTCATTAGGGCCCAGAAGGACAATCACCATGGTGGGGGGGTGTAAACGGCCAACCCACCATGGTGATAGTAAATCAGGGCAAAAGCAGAAAAAGAAAAAGGCAAAAGCCACAAAAATAACCAGGAGTAAATAAAGGCAAAAGCCAAAACAGATAAAGCTAAACAGGCAAAAGCCTAAACAGACACAAATAAAGGCAAAAGCCAAAACAGATACAGTAAAAAATGGCAAAGGCCTAGACAAACATTAACAAAGAAGGGAAGAAGCCAAAACCGACACAAAAAAGGAAAAGGCAAAAGACAAAAAGAAGAATAAAAGGAAAGGATGCTAATAAGACAAAAAGTGCCAAAATTAAATTTTCTGAAAGAGGCCAGCCTCTTTCACAAAAACAAGTGAGCTCTCCACCCCCTGGGGGTTATCCCCAAGTGATGTGGAGAGCTCTGGACTGACTCCCAGTCGACATCTAAGTTCACGGTATCTCACAGTGGCTAAATATGTGTGCCACTGTGAGAGGCTCCCAACAGGAGTCACACCACAGTTCATCTGCACCCCGTAGTAAGTAGGAGTGGGTGAGGAACGCATGACCAATTTGCAGCCGAGCAAGCACAACCTCCTCCCTTCGCGACTGGTGGCACAAGGACACCCAGTGCACTGGAGTGTCCTTCAGTGTGCAGAGTTTGTTGGTGGTCTCCAAAAACCACTGGAACCACTATTGTTCATTGACGGGACCCCGCACCATCAGGAGAGCGTCAGAGAAGAAGACAGTCGTGTCAGGTACATCTAGCAGGTGGGCCACTGCCGGGCATGGGCATCTGCCCTCTCATTGCCCATGATGCCAACATGCGCTGGGACCCACACAAACAACACTGTTTTGCCCTGCTTGCGAACAGTCAGCAGTGAACTGTGCACATCCTGGACGATGGCATGTCTGCTATAGAGGGCGTGCAACAGCTGGAGGGAGGATAGGGAGTCAGCTGCAACCACAACGTGTTGGTGATTCAAACGTTGGATGAGTTCCAGTGCCCTGTGCAGAGCGGTGAGCTCTGCAGTTAACCCACAGAGGTACCTTCCTTTAACCCATCTGTGTAAACAAAAACATGGCCCTGATAGGTCAGAGAGAGGCGTCCAAACTCTTGTTGGTACACCGACCAATCAGTACTGGCTTTTGGGAGGGCTGTGAGTGTAAAATTAATACTTGGCTCTGGTATTGTCCAGGGCGGCACAGAAGCCGGCTGTACAGGCTGCACCCTATGTAGAGTCACACCCAGGCCAGTGAGACCATCCATCCACCGCATGCCAAACGGAAGGGGAACCCCTGGCTGGCAGTTGAATGCCTGTTGCAGAGTGCAACTAAAAACGGCTGGGTGTGTAGGTGCTATGGCTGACCTTTCAGCTGCAAAATATATGCAGCTGCCAAGCACTGCAACCACACAATCAGTGGCAGTTCACCAGACTCAGCATAAAGGCTGAACACTGGACATGTGCATCACGTGTGCAACTGGACATCCGGATGCCAGCGTGATGTATACTGTCCAGCATCTGGAGAGTTGGAGTAGCCAGGCCATAAACAACACAGCTATAGTCGAGACACGATTGAACGCATGATCGGTATAGCTGAATCATCACAATTCGATCTGGACCAAAAGCAATTCCCTGCAGGCACCGCAGAATATTAAGGGAGCGAAGGCACTTAGCCCTCAGCTCCTTCAAGTGTGGGACCCATGTCAGACGGCTGTCAAAACGGAGACCAAGAAACCGGGCTGCCTCTACAACTGGGAGGGGGCGCCCATTCAGGGAAAGCTGAGGCTCAGGATGAAGCCCTTGCTTATGGCAGAAGTGCATGACTGTTGTTTTCTCAGGGGAGAACTTATAGCCGCGTGAGTTGGAGAATTCATTGGCACGATTGAGTGCCAGTTGCAGTTGATGATAAATGCCATGCATTGTGACAGCCCGGCACTGGATGGAAAAGTCGTCCACAAATAGGGACGGCTGTACTGGGGGGTGAATAGAGGAGGGAAAACTGTTCCCTGAAACAGCAAAGAGCGTCACACTGAGGATGCTCCCAGGGACACCATTCTCCTGCAGAAAGGCAGAGGAGTAGGTGTTACCCACATGCACTCTGAAGGTCTGGTTGGACAAAAAGCTATGGAGGAAAAGAGGCAAATTACCCCTGAGCCCCCACTGGTGCAAGGTCTCAAATATACCATGGCGCCATGTGGTATCATATGCCTTCTCCACATCAAAGAAGACAACTACCAAGTATCGTTGGTGGAGAAAGGCCTCATGTACTGCAGATTCCAATGCGATCAAATGATCCACCGGAGACCTGCCAGCACGGAAGCCACATTGGGCATTGGCAAGAAGGTGGAGCCGTTCTAGATACCACACGAGACGCCAGTTAACCATGCGTTCCATGGTTTTACACAGACAGCTCGTCAAAGATATGGGTCGGTAATTCGTGGGTAGGCTACTATCCTTTCCAGGTTTTGTGAGGGGAATGATGATAGCCTCCCGCCAGCCTACAGGGATTTCGTGCAGCTGCCAAATATGCGTGTGGATGTTATCAGGACCGGGGGCAGTATCCCAGACCCTTGCTAAAGCTGCCCGCAGCTGCCAAGCGGTAAATGGGTCGTTATACCCCTCAGCAACACCACCAGAGAAGTTAATTGGAAGGCGTTCTGCAGCTTCTTTTTTTTTTTTATGAAAGCTGCAGTGTAGTTCTGGGAACTGGACATGGCTGCAAATGTCCTTGCCAGCTCCTCAGCCACCTCACAAAGCAGAAGTAAATGTCTCCCTTGCACAAGGAGACCAGAGCCACAGGATTGTAAGTACCTTCCCTGGATTTTTCTCAGCTTTTCCCCTGCATTTTTGGATGGAGTGTGGTGGGTAAGCGAGGAGACATACTCACTCCATGATGAGCGTTTGGCCTCCTTGATTACCCGTCGTGCATATGCCTGGGCTCTGAGGTAGTTGACACGATTGGCATCAGTTGGATGAGACTGGAAGAGGCAAAGGGATCCCCTGTGGGCCCGAATCGCACTCCGATAGTCCTCCGTCCGCCATGGCACCTGTGCTCGTGGAGGGTTGAGGAGACCAAGGAGGGTGCACAAAAGGGCCTACAAGACATTAAAACAGCAATGGAAAGAGGGGGTCTTAAGGTGAACATGAAGAAGACAGAGTACCTAGCTTTCAATTTTAGTGGCCAGGGACAAGGGGGTGAGTTTTGCTGTGGGGGTGAGGGGATACCAGTGGTGCAAGAGTTTCGTTATTTGTGATCAGTTTTCCAATGGAATGGGGAGATAGATTCCGATGTGACGCATAGGATTAATGCAGGATGGCTGAAGTGGAAACAGGCAAGTGGTGTCCTGTGTGACTCCCAGGTCCCAATAAAGTTGAAGGGCAAAGTCTATAATGAACTGTTGTTAGGCCCGCTATGTTATATGGCTCAGAGTGTTGGGCAGCTAGGAAGAACGATGAAAGGCAATTGCAAGTGTTTGAGATGCGAATGCTGCGCTATATGAGTGGGGTGTCATGAGGTGATAAATTCGAAACGATTATGTTAGAGGTAGCTTGGGGGTGAGAGACATCGCGGAAAAGATGAGAGAGCCGATTGAGGTGGTATGGGCATGTGATGAGGAGGGGAGAGGAGGAACTTACTAGGGTCATTATGGGAGAACTGGTGATTGGGGACTCTAGGTGTAGAGGAAGACCAAAACGGACGTGGGAGCAGGTGGTCCAAAGGGACATGGAGGCATGCGGGGTGGCGGGGGACTTGGTGGGGGGGATAAGCGGGAGTGGAGAGTTAGAACCCGCAGACCCGGCCCTGCCTCAGGCGGGATGAGGGTGTGATGATGATTGAGGTGAAAGATGAAGGTGATGAATTGTCTTTGGTATATACTGTACCTTTACAATGATCTCTGCTTTCGGTCTTTTGATCCCCCGAACTTCTCCCGCGAAGAAGATACATATCGATTCTGTGAATGATTCTGCTTTCCTTTTGCCTGGCCTCAATGTCACCACACTAAAACTCAAGTCACTACAAAAACAGTGTTTATTCATTAAAATACTTGTTTTTCGCGATAACTTTGCCCTCAAACACCAACGAACTGGAAAAAAAAAAAAAGTTAACCGAGTAAAATGGAAAACCGCCGGGACACCGAGGTGTTTCACGTGTGACACCGGCTGCAGAAAATCACCCGACCCTACCATAGGCGGGTAAGAGGGTTAGGACAGTGAACATACCATAAGTTGTACTGGTGTGGTAATTGCGTCAGGATGGTTGCTAATGAAATGCCATTGTTTTGCCATTTTGAGAGAGGTGGAGGCACGTTGCTGGTCTAAGATCATGCTCGTAATGACAAATTGGGTTATTTTGTTGGACAATGTGTAGTCTACCACCAAATTGGTTGTACCGACTGTCGGCCCGACAAGTTGGATAGTGTGTGGCCAGCTTTACTGCCCATAGGGGCACTCCACCGACTCGACGCCGGGGATGGGGGAGCGAGAGCTCCTTCACCAGCAAATTTTGCCTCGTCTACCAGTCGGATAGTAGAGAGGATTCTTAAGTGTAAATTATATCTTCACACAGGACCTAGGTTTTACTTTTAAACCTAAGGATTGGGCACTCGGGCCTCTCTCGCCTGAAAAAGCCCGCCCTCCTTTAGCCAGTATCAACCCAGGTACCATTGATGCAGCAATCGAGTACGCCATTTCCTATGCCACCGACGTGGGTCTTACCGTTTTATTCTTCCATTGTGTTGTAAATAATGTTATTAGCCCTGGCCCTCTCCCCCTCCACAGTTAGAGAGCACGATATGGCCCTGGCACAAAATAGTCGAGACCCCTTTTTCTACTGTACTAAATAGTAGAAACAACTTTATTAGAACACGTTAGGTACTTTAACAACAAACAGTTTTCAATTATATTAACAAATAAGTGAAATTTAAGCTTTACACTTTCAAAATGAAACGCATTTTACACACAAAGCCTCATATTCCGAATACGACTTTTCTTCTCCACCAAATGAAGTTAATAGAAGTCGTTGTCGAGGATCGATCCGTCCCACGACAGCAGCACCTTCATGTTGAGCCCGCCCCACAAACGAGGGCTCGCCGCTCTCACTAGCACCTCCTTGTACTACACCCGGGGGTACTTCTCCATTTGCAGATGGATACCATACCACTTCAGCTTCATCCACAGTTTCCAGAACTTGAAACTCATCACAACCGAGCTCTTTACCGCCGTGAGCGACATAACAGACCTTGTGAGACGGCACCACTTTGCCCGGCAGTACTTCACCTGCCACAAAGGCTCTGCCAACGAATGTCATTTCACCATTAACGTCGCTACCACCTTTGACCCAACTATCCTTTGGTGCCCATCCCTGTTCTGCCGGTTGCCACTTGAGAACTGTTTTACTTTCCATATCTGAAAAACAGAAGTAGTGCTACATTTGGGTTACAAGCCCTCTAGGCCCAGTATCGGAACAGAAATATTTCTTTTTTCCTGCTTGTGGTAATAATGGTGAGAAGTTAGCATCTGATCACTAAAGTTAAGGAACACAACCCCAGCTAGTACCAACACCGGTGGCCGCTTAGGAAAACTGAGCACTGCTAATACCCAATAATCGTCGCATTAGTGGAGTCTGCGCAGTCTCTGCATTAGAACTATGCAGTGGGAGGGGCTCTACAGTCTTGCTCTTAGGAAAAAAAAAGTTGCAGACCACATCAAACCATAGGCAGAGAAGGGCCACACGTTCGGGAAAAGCCAGTCTCGCTGGCAGAGTGGGAAGCACGCTCGGTAATGGAGCCAGTAGTTTTAGATTTGATACCAGAAGGCGGTGGGTCGACTTCTGTCCAGCGAGAGGGAGAAAGAGGCCACGAGTGCACTCGTTTTCCTCCCTGATGAGAAGCTAAAGCTAGGTTGACACGGTGAAAGTACACTTTGATCGTTACTTGGACCAAGTGCACTTTTACAAGTGCACATGGTCCAAGTTGGTTTCCACAGCAAGTGACTTGGACAGCGAGCTGAAGAAAGATGGCGGATTTGGCTTTGAAAGGTGTAGTAGTGGAAGATATACCCAGCAGATCATAGTCATCATCAGAGGCGGCTCGTGGGGCAGGCAAACCTAGGCGGCTGCCTAGGGCGGCAAATTTCATAGGGGCGGCTGATTACAGAGGCATTTCCTTGTCATGCAGTCTATCATTCATTTAAAATGTTCATAGTCCTGGGGTTCCCGAATTTCTCCGATTGGTTGGGCCTTTTCTAAATGTTGGCATTTAGGTTGGCATTTAGAACTGTATTAGATTTAATGGGGGCGGCGGCGATGGACTCACTTGCCTAGGGCGCTTGAAACTCACGAGCCGGCCCTGGTCATCATCCTATCCTTATCAGCCTGAGGCAGGGTCGGCTCTATGGGTTCTAACCCTTAACTTTCGCCTATCTCCCAGCAGGTCCCTCATTTTCTCCGTCATGTCCACACACCCAGACTACTCATTCCTGCCTATCAGCACTTGACACCCAGCTCATAAACCACAGCATTTGGATGTCGGCTAGTTACATTCTATTTACACCCCAACCCAACACTAATCTATATATCATATTAGTCCTAACCACTGCCCTGTAAAACTTCCCTTTCAATTTGTTTGGGACCCTCCTATTACACAGGACTCCACTCAGCCTCACTAAAAAAAAAAAAGAAAAAAAAAAAAATCAGGAATCTAACTTTCCACTCACCCTCGCCAAATCATGTCACTTGTAATCCATTCAATTGCAGCATATTTTACATTTTTGCACTTTGACCTGTCAACCTAGCTTAAGCAGAGGTCCCGTGTGGCATACGATGGCAGCTGCACGTCGAAGCGAGACAAGGTGGGTACCAAACCCAACCCATATGCGGGAGAGGAATTAGGAATTGCTTCACACACGTTCGGAAGAAAAGGAACAGTAGTAGACTGGGGTGAAGCAAAAGGAAAATTGGATTTAGTCCCAGACTGTTGAATACAGTAGGCGATAATAGAATTGAAAAGGCTTTCGACAACTTCTGCCAAAAAAAAACTTATTAGTATACTTACCACCACGTCGCAAAACAGACTAAAAATATACAATCCTACCAAAAGACACAAAAATGATCGAATAACTCACTACTTCATTCAAAGCTAGGTTTATATACTGTTTAATGACATTGGGTCGGACATTCTTTTACTATAATATCACCTGAAGGGAGATTAGAACTTACTTGCTTTGCAGGAATTTCGGTTTATGTTCGATAAGAAATGCCCTCATGGAGGTTTCCGGTGAAGAATAAACTGCTCATACGGGCAAAGTCCGTTCCCGCCTCGATGGTCCAGTGGGTAGCACGCTAGATAAACTGTGCCAGCAGTTCTAGGTTTGATACTGGACCGAGGCGGGTCCGTAACCTCGAGTGGGCCTTCTTTCGGATGAGGAGTAAAACAGAGGTCCCGTGTGGTGTGTGGTGGCATTTGCACGTAAACGACGCCTATCTACTATGCAACGGGTAGTGGTGGCCAAATTTCCAGATGTAGGAGGTCGCCCCCTGCCGTCGGTAGAATCCCCAAACGAACAGCAGACCAATGATAAATAAGCATAGGGGGCTGTAGTTTTGGTCGGCAACCGGCAGTGGAAAAGCACTGTCCAATAGATCGCCCTTCTGTCTATTCAGATACAAGATCGGTACCCCACCCTGCCATAGGCGGGAAAAGGGTTAGCTTTCTTTACAGGCAAAGTGTATTCTTGCAAGAAGTACTAAACGATTGAAAAGGTATTTGGCAATCCGCCTGGCAGCCATTGTAAATTTGTTACAACCAGTTCACCCTGGAGGTCATTCTTGTTTGTTCACCGTCACCTTGCTCCTTGATCTAGCTAACGCTCAAGGGCCGAGCAGCTGTATTGCGTCACACGCGCCAGTTCGTGACTGATCACTGAAGTAACGCAACCCCAGCTAGTACTAGGATGGGAAACTCCACGGACGCCCAGGGGCGAGCTCCTCCACCTGGAAATTTTGCCTCATCTACCCGCTACATAGTACCCGCCGCGGTGGCGTAGTGGTTAGCTCACTCGGCAACTACGCCAGTAGTTCTAGGTTCGATACTGGACCGTGGTGGGTCGGCTTCTTTCGGGCGAGAGAGAAGCCGCGAGTGTGCCTTCTTTCGGATGAGAAGTAAAACCGAGGTCCCGTGTGGGTGTACGATGGCACTTGCACGTAAAAGAACCCTCTCTACTACGCAACGGGTAGATGAGGCAAAATTTCCAGGTGTAGGAGCTCGCCCCCTGGCGTCGGTAGCATTCCCCAACGAACACTAGACCGACGATAAATAAGCGTAGGGGTGCAGCTTTGGACGGCAACCGGCTGCAGAAAAAACTATGTCCAATATATCACCCTGTGTCCATTCAGAGGGACAAATGGGTACCCGACCCTGCCATAGGCGGGAAAAGGGTTAGGAGTTGCTACCCGCTACATAGTAGAGGGTTCTTTTACATGCAAATGCCACGCGTGGGGCTTCTATCTCACCCAAAAGAAGCCAACCCACCACAATCCAGCATTGGTCCTGGAAGCACTGGTGGAGTAAATCAGAAACGTTGCCTATTGTGGCACTGAGGCAGGTCGTTCCCCTTCATTTTGATTATCCTAAAAGTTTACAAAATTTCAGGAAGGATCAGAATGGGTACACAAATGCCAGAACAAGCTTCTAAAAATCAAGACAATCCTGGTAAAATCAGGCCATCTGAGCAACCTACGTTGGTGTTATTCTTTCACCTAGGTTCATAGACAACACATAATTATGTATCTTGCATGGATTTGACCCATGTGTATTGGGAGATGCATTGGTAAGAAAGTTTTCAACTAAAATATTGCAAAAATATTATGATGATGAAAAACTAAAATATTCAGTTTGTAAAGCATGGTTTACTACAACAGTTCTCAAAATTTCAAGTATTCTGAATAAACTATTAATAAACAAGGTCAAAAAACTATAAATTAGAAACCAAAAAAGTATAGGACAAATTATTGTAAACTACTTTGCAAAATATTTCTGTCACAAATTATAAATTTAATACTTCGTTTGAAGTAGACCAGCTTCAGCACATCCTGTATTTGGCCATGAATGGAATTCTCAAGGTTTGTTGTGCTTTCTTTACTGATTTTCTGCCAATCTTCTAGTAACACTGTCTTCAAGCTCTTTCATTAAAAATTCTTCATTTTTGCATACCGTATTTAATCGGATTCAAGTCAGGACTCTGTGGAGGGGTTCCAAACTGATGAGGTGCTTAGCAGATTAACCACTGCTTTGATTTTTGTTCAGTATGTTTGTATCCTATTGTCAGTATTCTAAATTTTAACACTGGCCTTTAGGTTAGAGTCTAGAAAGTCAAAGCACATGTCAGTAGTCATGTTACCTACCTTCAACGAGTGCAAATTACCCATGCCATTTGATGCCATGTAGCCCCAAACCATTACATGACCATATTTTATTGTGGGAGCTGAATTTTTTGACAGGTCTTCTTAACTTCTTTCTCCTCCAGGTATATTGTTTTCCATAAGATCAAAATATGTTACTTTTCAATTCATCACTAAAACATATCATACGTTTTGGCAAATGCAAGTCTTCTTTTATTGGCTGGTGGGATAAATGGTTTTCTTCTTGATGCCCCACCCTAATACTGATTTTCATGTAAGATGTTTGTTATTTTTTAAGGATGTTCATTCAAACCACTCATTGATGCCATGTATTTGACCAAATTACTGCCACTTAAGGGTTTCTCTTCCCTTTTTCAAAGGACTTCCCTTCCCTCATGACCCAAGAGCTTCCTTAGACGTTCTTTTTAATGGCAGGTTATATGTTTAACCAGTTTCTTCATACTTTATAATAGCAGTTCTTTCAGTAAATAAACTCATTCAGTATTTACTTTTTCCCTAGTTTCATTACAACTTAACCCTTTCTCAGTAAGAATGTTGTCTCTCTCTGCTGCAAATAATTCACATGCCTTATTCTGCCAATTCAATACTTGCTACATTTGTGATGGATTACTGTACATTAGTTGACATTAATTTCAACCTCAAATATTTGGATCCTACACCTGAAAATTTGCTGGTGTAAACGTATTATTTTACTCCACGTAGAAAGGTTTCTTTTACGTGTAGGCGAGTTGCCACCCATAAAGTTATCCACATTAAATATTTTATTTGTATGACACCATTACAGGAAGATGGAGTCCAAAAATTAAATCAATTTGAGGTCAGTTCGATGGTTGATGATTTCCAAAGCAGTAACAGGTTTCAGAGTGTGTACACCTAATTCGTGCAAAGCTGCAATTGGATCTGTGGAAATGTCATTAGGATATGAACATTGTTTTTCTTTTTCCAGCACATCCTTTAGAAGGAGAGCCGAACCCTTCTTCAGTGTCAGCAAAATGCAGGCCTCCTTGGTCCTAATGGTGAAAAAAATCTCTTAAATAATCGAAACCTAACTAATATAATAATTCATGGCATAATAATTATTATCGTACTTCTTGAAGTGATTTTCTGGTCGCCAAGTGTATTCCGCAAACACAGGAAAGAAGTTTCTCGTTACATCAAACTGAAGTTGAGACGCTCCACCTTCGCTGAATTGATTCATTACAATTACCTTCGACAGAGAAGTCATCATCATTAACATCATAATACCCGTATTCCGCCTGTGGCAGGGTCAGGTCTGCGGGGTCTAGACCACCACTCCCAATAGGTAGCTCCTTGCCCCAGGTGCTTCCTGTAAGGGTCCCCACATTCCACGTCCCTAATCTAACAGCAGCCCCTTCTTTTAATGGGACAGCCCTAACCGGGGGCACCCAAACCAGGCGTCAGGAACTCGCAGGAATATTGGACGGGTTGTCTGTGGGGATGCCAGGCTACCCCACAGAAGAGACGATGCATTATCTGACATAGGAGCCGATGTCTGCACCCCCATGACATTGCGGACGCGTACTAAGGACGGCTCGGGGTCCGTTCACCAGGAGCGGATCCTGAGGGGGGAGCAATGCAGCAATTGCTCCCCCCTCAGTGCCTCAATGGGGCGCATATTTCAAATGATGCATGGTTCAACTTTGCAACTATGATTCATTTTTGCATTGTTATCCCCATTTCTATACTGCCAGTCCAACAGTTGCAGTACAATCTGCAGTTGGCTAAACCAGTGAACATCGAAAAATTATATAAGGGGCAGTAGAAGACCTATTGAAATTACTAGCTAAATTAAACTAAGGGATCCTGAATATTTAAAAGTATTTGGAGCGCCCTTATTTTGAAGTGCTACCCCCTTGATCAGCTCCTGCCGTTCACTCACCCTTGACGGCCGCCGGCACTGGGGTTTTAATCCGCTGCAACATAGGTTCCATGATTTATGAAATTTCAATATATATGTACAAATTTGGAATTCTCTGTCCGTAGTCCACGCCCACCAGAGACCAACAAAGGGGCTGCAATTCGGGTCACCAGGGTTGCTTGGACATGTAATCATCAGAAAGCCATGACTCCCGAGTATCAGGATCCACCAGGTCCCCTTGATTGTTGTTTGTTTGTTAGAGTTTAAGGTCCCGTCAACTACAAGGTCATTAGAGACCCGTCCACTGCATAGTTCTAATGCATATACTGCACAGACACTACACTAATGTGACGATTATTGGGTATTAGCAGTACCCAGCTTTCCCGAGCGACCACCCATGTCAGTACTAACTGGGCTTGCGTTGCTTAACTTCAGTGATCAGACGAGAACTGGTGTGTCCAATACAACTCGCCGCTCCCCACCAGGTCCCCATCCACCCTACATAGTACCATATCCTTACAGACACCTGATTCCACGTCTGGCTTGGTCTCCTCCTGCCCTGTGTGCTTCCAACCACATTTTCATAATAATGTTATGCTAACGGGTTGGGGAGTAAGCCAAGGACCCAAAAGAAGCCAAACCCTTACGAGGCTGCAAGTCTGCTCGCAGGTGACAAGTGGATACCGTGTTTCCCCGATAATAAGCCCACTGTCTTATTTCTATTTTGGTGCCGAAATAAGCACTAGGGCTTATTTTCGGTGAATGTCTTATTCTTTTCTATAATATTATCTTTTAAAGTCAAGTATTGAATACTTACAAAATAGAATTTGCGATAAAACGGCAAAAAATTGTAGATGATGATTTTAAGCGTGCATTGCGCATGTTTACTTACTAAAAATCAGCTAACGGACTGTGAGTCATGGATCTGATGTGTTTTTGTTGCTTCGTTTTTGTACAGTCCGTACGTTAAATAAATAAATAAATAAGATAAAATAAATATTGAAATCGTGTCCAACTTTATTGCTACTACCACGACTTACTACACTCTATAATACTCTCGACTCCCTTTAATGAAATCATACTATTAGATGCTGGAAACAAAACCGGATGTGCTCTTTGTCTTAGGGTTCTCATAGGGCTTATTTTCGGGGAAGGGCTTATATTAAGTACATCCTCAAAAATCTTGGTAGGTCTGGTAGTCTGGTAGGCAATGGAGTACAGTTAGGTCTCGTTTTATGTGGGGGATACGTTCCTCAGAAAATCACATAAAATGAATTTCGCATAAAAGGAGACTGTAAGTCTATGGAAAAATTAGGGATATGTTCCATAATTTTTAAAATTCGCATAACTCCAAAATAACGAATTAAAATTAATGTACAACAGCATAAAAAAGTTTGTTGATGTTAAAGAAAATAGGTGTCTTAATAAATTTCTTTGGGAAGCTGAAAAAGATTTACATAAACCTTAAAATTGTATTTCAATTCCATTGCCTATCTGGTAAGGGTATACACCATCTGCAAACTGTTTGTAAATCACTTTCACCATCAAAAATAACTGTCTATGCAACAGATCTCTTTGGTATAGGCGATAAATTTTAACAAACATATTTTTTTCTCACTCTCTGCAGACTTTTGTTTCGACAATCATCATCATCATACCCGTATCCCACTTGCGGCAGGGTCGAGTCTGCAGGTTCTATGAACATGCTCTGATTGGGGACACTTCAGTCAGGCGTCTGGAACACGTAGGGATATTGGCAGGGTTGTCTGTGAGGTGATGCCGGTGTCATACGCCAAAGTGTCCGGGGTCCACTTGAATGTGTCCGGTGGGACACTTTGAGACAATTTCTGAGTACCTCAAAGTGCCCACCATCTAGGTCCGAATGCAGATGCCCGAATTTTTCTGCAGAGCACATATGTAACGTGAATCAACGAGCGATTTCTATCAACATAACCTAACCGGGTAATGGAAAACGGCCGAAACACATTGACATGAAAGCGGGCACTTTGAGGTATGACACCAGCCCGCATCTAAAGTCAGTTTAATAATATCATCGTCATTTAAGACATCATCCACCAGCAGTTCTTCTATATCATCAAGGTTATAAATGTTCAAATCACCTCCAAAATAAGTTTTAATTTTAGAGCATGTTCAGTGGAACTGCAGACCCGACCCTGCCACAGTCGGAATAAGGGTATGATTGTTAAGTGTCATGTACAAGTGTGGAACCCCTTATTGTGCTTGCTAATTTCTGACAGACTAAGACTTCCTTAACTGGCTAATACAATGGTCGGTGGATTTTATCAGTGTCATAGGCCTTAGACTGACTATACTTCCTGAACAAGCATACAGTATGCATATTTGGCGAAATTTCTTTTAATCAAATGCAAACCGCACAACTTTCAAATCGCATAAAACGAGAACCAACTGTACGTAGCATCTCATGAGGCGTCGATGAGCGTGGATCATCGGTTCCAATGAGTCAAATGAGTACCCGACCCTAGTATTAGTGAAAAACAGGGTCAGGGATGTTGATAGTTCGCCTTGTAGTAGGCAAATGTGGTTAATTGCGTTGGACATACCAGTTGTCGTCAGATCACTGAAGTCAAGCAACGGAACCCAAATTAGTACCAAGATGGGTGGTTGGTTGGGAACATTGGGTACTGCTAATTTCCCCATCCTACCTCACCCATGAGCGGCCTCCACAGGGTCCGGCCCGTTATGATTGCTTGGCGGAATCCCCTACCCTTTGGCAAGTCCAAGTAAGCCATGCAACTCAAATTAATGCTAAAAAATACACTTAAGCTAAGTTGACACGGCCAAAGTGCACTTGGATACAGTACACTTGGACGCTATTGATGCGTCACTTGGATGCAACTTTGACCATGTGTACACTTGATCAAAGTTCACTTGGACAGCTAGGACCCATCCAAGTTGAGTAGGACAGCTGCCAACTTACTTTGATCCAAGTGTCTCTTGGATATAATTTAAAATGGCTACCAAGATGTAACACGCAGAGGGTGAATTGGATAATAATAATAAAAAAATTAGAAAAAAAAGCAGCTAGGAATTAGACTGACAGAGAAAACATAATTTATAGAATTATATGACGCTGAGGAAGTTTGTGGAATAGAAAGGTGCCCAAACTACAAATACAAAGGTGTAAAATATGCTGCAATTGAATGGATTACGAATAACATGATTTGGTGAGGGTGAGTGGAATCCTGTGTAATAGGAGGGTCCCAAACAAATTGAAAGGGAAGTTTTGCAGGGCAGTGGTTAGGAATACTATGCTATATGGATTAGTGTTGGGTTGTGAGGAAGAGCCACGTAAATAGAATGTAACTAGCCGACATCCGAATGTTGTGGTCAGGGCCGGCGTGATGGGTGTGCAAACAGGGCAACGGCACAGGGCCCCACGCATTCGGATGAATGAACCTATTGATAGAAGTTTTCACACTTCATGTTTTCACAGGGCCCCGCATAATTAGTTTGCACAGGGCCATGCAAAATATAGCGCCGGCCCTGCTGTGATATATGAGTGGGGTGTCAAGATGTGATAGTCAGGAATGAGTAGTCTGGGTGTGTGGACATGACAGAGAAAATGAGGGACCTGTTGGGAGATAGGCGAGAGTTAAGGGCTAGAACCCATAGATTCGACCCTGCCACAGGCGGGAAAAGGATAGGATGATATGTTGGGTATATCTGCCACTACTACACCTTCCAAAGCCAAATCCGCCGTCTTTCTTGTCTCCAGCTCGCTGTCCAAGTCACTTGCTGTGTAAATAGGGTTGCCATAATTGTCAAATCACCGACCGGGACATCCCCCCTTAAAAATATTTTTTCAACAAAATGGCAAGAATTCATATTATAAACATTCATAGCTTTATTAAAAAAAATTCCATAATCCTTTTACTAACGCATTGAAATATAAAATATTTTAGAGGACCCAAAAAAAAATCGTTAGGGTCAATCAGTGGTGGATCTGGGTGGGGGTAGAGCTTCAAAAAATGTGCGCCCCAAATATTTTTAAATATTCATAATCCCCGAGTATACATCTAGCTAGCAATTACAAAAAGGTCCTCTCCTGGCGCTTTGACAATGACCTATCTTCAGTGGTTTAGCCAACTACAGATTAGACTGCAACTGTTGGACTGGCAGTATAGAAATGGGGATAGCAATGCAAAAGTGCTTCATCAGTTGCGCCCCTTTTAGGCAGTGAGGAGGGAGCAATTGCTGCATTGCCCCTCGTCTGGATCCGCCCCAGGGATCAATGGTGGGTCTTTTCCGAACAGTCAGTTTCACTTGCAAAATGTGATGTGCTTTCATGGACGAATCTGTACCAAATCTGTAGGCATGTACTGTATATGCGCAGTACTGAATGCAATGATATTATCAGAAAATAATTTTTTAACATGCGAAAATTTTAAATCGACCGGGACAAATGACTGTCGGACCGGGACATGTCCCGGTGACGGTGTACCGGGACGTATGGCAACCCTATGTGTAAACCAACTTGGACCAAGTGCACCTGTACAAATACACTTGGTCCAAGTAACGATCCAAGTGCACTTTGACCGTGCCAACCTAGCTTTACACAACTCAATGAACCAATTACCTCACTAAACAGGAAGTCATCCAGGAGTTCGGCGATAACCTGCCAAGTTTCTTTAAACAGAGGAACCGCCAGAGACTCATTCAGGTGTCGCAATGATGAAGATAAAACCATTAACATGCTGCAGGCAGATGGCGAAACGGTTAGAGAAACGAATTCATTTTGTTGCGGAGCAGAAAACCATTTCTCATGTCGGTAAGAGTAACTTTTAGTTTTGATTTCCAGCACAAGAAAATTAGCAAGACTCGAAACCATTTCTTTCTAAACAATAATTTGAGTAATACGAATTCATTCAGCAGTTTGCTGATGACATAACAAAAATAAACTACAGCTTCTTACCTGCATGTGATTAAAAAGCTCTAAACTATCCTCAAAAACTGACCCCTCAACGGAAGTAAGAGCTTCAACATCAACTTCTTCTTCAATCGAATCAAACACTTCTTTTTCAAAGGCATAACGGGAGGAGGACAGCGTGTTGTCAGGCGTCTCTGAAATTATAGATATGATATTACAACCGGTAACTCACAAATAATGTATGTAGACATGTATGTATGTTACGCCAAAGGGTTGAGGAGTCCGCCAAGCAACCATAACAGGCCGAACCTTGTGGACGCTGCTCGCGGGTGAGATGGAGGTAGGAGAGGGGATGCAGAAGAGGTGAAATTAGCACCATCCAATGTTCAACGAACCACCCATGTTGGTACTAACTTGGGTTGCATTGCTTAACTTCAGTGATCTCACGAGAACTGGTGTGTCCAACGCAACTCAACCGCTCGTAATGTAATACTGCATGGAAGTTCTTCACCCCCTATTTCTAACCCCTACCCCCCGCTACTACCATGGGTGGCCGCTTGTGAAAACTGGGTACAGCTAATAGATACCCAAAAATCTTCGCATTAGCGTAGTGTCTGTGCAGTCTCTCCACTAGTACTATGCAGTGGATGTGGCTCTAATGACCTTGTGTAGTTGAACAGCCCTACAACACCAACAAAACAAGGGAGCGGCTTATTGCATTGGACCCCATTCACGTCTAATCATTGAAGTTAAACAAGTTAAGCAACTTAAGCATTTATTAATTACGTAGTGTCTGTGCAGTCTCTATTAGAACTATACAGTGGACAGGGTTCTAATGACCTTTGTAGTTGAAGGGCCTTAAAACACCAACGAATCAAAACAAACAAAAGACCAAAGGAGCGGTTGTATTGCGTTGGACACCAGTTCTCGCCTGATCACTGAAGTTAAGCAATGCAACATCACCTAGTACTAGCATGAGCGGCCGATTGGGAACACTGGGTACTGCTAATAACCAAAAATCGTAGTAACAGCGTAGTGTAGATTCTGCATTTGAACTACTTTTGTCTGGTTTCGTTGGTGGTTTAGGATCCGTCAACTACAAGGTCATTAAAGCCCCGTCCACTGTGTAGTTCTAATGCAGAGACTGCACAGACACTACACTAATGCGACGATGCAACGAAGGTTTTTGAGAAGGACGAAAATGTATACCTGACAGTGGCGTAGCCAAGGGGGGTTGGGGGTTAACCCCCCCCTTGGGCCTCGAATATAACGAAGAGGTATACCCCCTATCGAGTCATATCCCCCCTCAGAAAATCCTGGTTCATGCTATCGACAGTCATATCCCCCCCTTCAGAAAATCCAGGCTACGCCACTGATACCTGACCTTACATTTGGCCGAAAAGGGTTAGCGGTTGGTTGTTTTCGTAATAACCATCATATTGATAAATCCTTTTACAGCTCTTACTTTGTGAAAATGCTGAATCTTGTTGCTCTATCCACAATTGGGATGATGACTCCTTGAAACTTTCACTAGTCAAAGACCGCTGTGATTGCATTTTAGTCCGGGCATCCATTAATCGCAATCTGTAGTATTGCATCTGCAGGTAAAACTAAAAACGGGTATCACCAATAAGTCCACCTCAAGTGACGGACAGAAATCAAAGGTGTAATATTCATCATCCATACTAACTGGAATATCGCACCAATCTTGAAGGACGTGGTGGACATAATAAACGCTATTTAAAATGCTGCAATACTTTGAAGTCATGGGGTCGTTGTCATCAACAAGTTGTCTCAAACGGAGTCGGAATTCGTCAATTAGATCAAGCTGCATTTCGAGAAACTGTAACCGATGACCAGGTCGTGGTAATAATTTATAGCGATCTTCAATAAAAAATGAAAACCAACGCATAAAGACTCTTGACATGATAGTGCAGGTCATGCATTTTTGAGGACGTTCACACCTGTGATACTCTGGATCATCATTAAGAACTTCTCGACACATTCTGGGATTCTATAATCATCAACATCTGCCTGGTCATGATAATGTAGAGTCCAAGCTGATTCTGATGAAAGAACCTTATCGACAGCTGACTGCGCCACTGTAAGTAATAAAAAATAATTTATAACGAATGATGTCAGCCACATAGACCAGGGTACTCTAACTTTGTTTTGCACAAGAGCTCTAAAAATTCTTGACGGGCCATTATTATCATACCCTTAACTCGAGTCTGCAAGTTCTGGCCGTCCATTCCTGCATATCTTCCAATAGGCTGTCATATTCCACCGTAGAACCTGTTTCCAAGCCTGCTTTGGTCTTCCCTTGCCCTGGGAACTACCGACAACCTGGATCCCCATAATGGACATAACGACACATCAATCTATTCTATCAACTTTTTCGCGATGCCCCCATCCCTACACTAACTCTAATATACTCATTCCTAATTCTATCAGCTCTCAACATCTCAATCACTCTGCGTTTAGTAATAACGAAAATGCAAGAACTATTTCAACGCCGGAGAATATTATGTTATGCATCAGAGTGCATGTTCCAAGACAATGACTAAAACGCCACTTCTGCCAAAATGATTAGAAGTTATTGATTTTCTGCTGTCAGAAAATAAACACCCATGGGGACTTATTCAGTACTTTGCTGTAATTTTCCACAATGGCAAAGTGGTGAACCATCAAACAGCAACAAGAGTGCACTTAGACCCTCTGAAAGTTAGCAGCTTCATTTTACGACTGCAAAATAACTAATTGTTTGTTGGTTTCGTTGGTGCTTTAGGGCCCGTCCACTGCATTGTTCTAGTGCAGGGACTGCAAAGACATTCTCAGGTATTAGCAGTACCCAGTTCTTCAACGCGGCCACCCATGTTAGTACTAGCTGGGGTTTGCGTTGCTTAACATCAGTGATCAGACGAGAACTGGTGTGTCCAATGTAATAAGCCTGTATTGCAAAAAAGCTAAATACTGTACAGTAGAACTCCAATTTTCCGAACTCCGACTATCCGAATCACTGATTATCTGAATCGCTTTCAGAATTTCACAACAAATATTAAGAGGACTGCCCGAAAACGGATACTGACAGTCAAACAGCTTACTTTGACCGAGATGTTCAGCAAGCAATGACTTTAATTTCCAGTATGGTACACGTACATACTGTAAAAATGTACAGCCCTTTTAAGTATGCTTAATATGTAAAAGTGTTGTCTTTTCATTTAATTATTTCAAAGCTCTCTTTATTTAAAAAGTTTTTATTCTCCCATTTTCAACATACAAACAGTAATAAATTGAATTAGACCCTTTTTTCGGAAAAAATCCAATTATCCGAATTTTTGATTATTCGAATGGGATCCAGTCCCAATTGATTCGGATAATTGGAGTTCTACTGTATAGAGATTTATCCTTAACGTAATCACTGACTGACTGCAGCATTTTGTCAAAGTATAAACTGATTTGTGAACATTACGTAAGATGTTTCAAAACCATCTTGCACTTTCAGCCTTCAAGCTGACCCTAGGGAACAGCTGTATTGCGTTGGACACATGAGTTTTCGACTGAAGTTAAGCAACGCAACCCCAGCTAGTACTAGCATGGGTAACCGCTTGGGAGTTGTTGTTAGAGCTTTAGGTCCTCTCGACCACTTGGGAACACTGGGTACGGCTAATACTCAAAGTCGTCATAACAGCGTAGTGTCGATGCAGACTATGCATTAGAGCTACGTAGTGGACGGGGATCTAATAACCACTGTAATTGAAGGGTCTTAAAACAGCTACGAATCGAAAAAAAAGTAACGACCCCGATAAGCAAGCTTGTAATGAAACAAAAAGTGGCAGTGAGAACCAGAAATGAATCCAATAAATGAAACTTACGTTTCTTTTCCATGTGCAACCACTTTGTAAAACAGGCTTCTTGGGTTAAAACTTGAAAACAAGATGCACCGCCTACTCGATATCCAATATTCTTTAGTTCTTTCTCAAATGAAAGCGTTTCATTTATGATATGAGCCAGTGTATAATCATGTTGTAATGAATTTGCTACATCTGCTTGCAATTTCACAACAACCAATCCAACAAGACTACGGATAAATTCCACCTATAACAAATAAAAGGCGATATATTATAAACGGACAGAAATTTAACCAAATAGGGATTTTGCGATTTCTCATAACGTGGGCATCTCGGGACGACAGACGAGAAATAAAAAGCTTTCTCGTCCTTCCCAGTCGTCTTCAATAAAATAAGAACGAGAAAATCACAAACGACGATGGACTGCGATGGACGAGAAGGCTTTTTATTTCTCATCTTTCGTCCCGAAACGCCCACGTTACGAGAAATTGCAAAATCCCTAATTTCATGATAAAGTCATCAACTAGTGAGGTCCTTTGAGGACATATGAGAACGGCAAGTCATAAAATATGTGAGATTTCTTACAGAAAGAATTACACTATAAAACTAATAACTATTTTCCAGTATGCAGAAGGTAAAAGGAATGTCATCAACTCTTTAGTAGAAATAAATTGAAAACCTCAACTTTTCACCAGTGCGACCATAAATGTTAAAAAAACCGCAAAATTTGGATTAAAAAGTTTGAAAATGATCAAAACACGAAAACTCCACATTTTATGAATTGTCCTCATCAGATGACGTGAAATGTCCGCACTACTTGAAATCTTTAATCCTAAAAATGACGTTTATAGCCATTGTAATTCCTAAGGTCAACTGAGTTTCTGTCCAGGGTTCGAGGACATGACCAAACGGATTTACCAAAAGTCGTAGAGCACCAGGAATGTGACCATTCTTCATGAAAAGTAGCTGGGGCTCTAAAAACCTTTATATGTAGTGGAACGGCCACCAATGAAACGAACGATAAAAAAATAGCCAGGGAAAGGCGTATTGGGAGAGGAAGGAGGTTGCAAAAAAAGTCAGCAAGTCTTTTGTTTGTTGGTTGGTTTTTTAGGGCCCTTAAACTACAAGGTCATTAGAGCCCCGTCCACAGCATAGTTCTAATGCATATACTGCACAGACACTACACTAATGCGACGATTATTGGGTATTAGCAGTACCCAGCTTTCCTGAGCGACCACCCATGTCAGTACAAACTAGGCTTGCGTTGCTTAACTTCAGTGATCAGACGAGCACTGGTGTGTCCAACGCAACTCGCCGCTCCCCAGATGACATCGTAGTAGGGATGCATCCATACGGGTATGGCTGACATTAACAATTACAGCACAGGATTGAATGGTGTATCATGCCCCATGATGAATCCGCGATGAAACAAACACTAACCCTTTTCCCGCCTATGGCAGGGTCGGGTACCCAGTTTTGTCCCTCCGAACGGATACATAGGCGATCTATTGGACGGTATTTTCATTATTATGCAGCCGGCTGTCGACCAAAGATGCAACCCCTACGCTTATTTATCGTCGGTCTAATGTTCGTTGGGGCACTCTACCGAAGCCAGAGGGCGAGTTCCCACACCTGGGGAAATTTTGTCTCATCGACCCTTTGCATAGTGGAGAGAGTTCTTTTACGTGCAAATGACATTGTACACCACATTGGGCCACAGATTTATTTCCCGTCCGTTTGAAGGCGCACTGGGGGATTCCCTGTTGCAGAGAGATTCCAAAATACCTCGATCTAGTATAGAATCAGAAATCACTGACGCAGAAGTCGAGCATACTACTTCTCGGTCTCCGACAGGCTCGATCCTGCAACCAAGAACCCAGTGAGTCAACCAAGCTAACCAATGAGCCGTCGAGACCTACCTTTATACAGGTGCGGATCCAAGGGGGGGGGTTTGGGGTTGCAACCCCCCCCCCCAAATTTTGGGACGACATTGACACTGACAAATGAAAATTGCGTTTCCAATCGCTGCCTGTGGCTCCCCCCCCCCCTGCAACCCCCCTGACGAAAATCCTGGATCCGCCCTGCCTTTATCAACGTACTGTTTTCAGAATGTGAAATAGAAGCAAACAAAATTATTAGTTAGAAAATAAGGTAATTAAATAGCTATCCGAATACCTCAACAATGACATGTGACCGTCCAGTTCTGTTCATTATGGGCTGCACGTGCTGGTTGAGAAAGGCAATATGACAACGTATCCAAATGAGAACTTGAGTAAAATACCATTCAGGCTGTGGTATAACAAACAGATTTTTTTTTAAAAGTTATCACATAAATGTCTTGTAAACAGGTTGCTATTTTAAGAACATACCTTATGAATGCTATTAGTTTTTTTATTCCCACTGAAATGGTATAAGAACCGCTTGCGAAATGGCAGGAACAACAAGTATAACGGCAATAAGGTCTGATGAGTATCAAATATTGGTTTTCCTGTGGTTTGATCTTGGATTAAATTACTTTTAATTATGGGGTTAAGAAAATCTGGGTATCACTTGCAGTCTAATTCAAATCAAAAATTACTACTGGGATTTTAAGAATTTAGCTTCCTTTTGCTTTAAATAATCAACAACTGCTAACCCTTCGCCGGGTAATGGCATAGTCAGGTACCCATGGGAGTCTATTGTAAGTAGACGGCAAGCCAATAGGATGCATCGGCAAGCAGTTAAAATGGGAGATGAGGAAAGTCTTAGACAAGCATGGGACACCTATCAGCAGAAGAAAAGAGAGGCAAAGGAAGTAGTGGGTAGGAAGATAGCAGAGGGGGATAGGAGGAAATGGAGGGAAATCATGGAGGGGGGAAAACAGATGACCAAGAAATTTTGGAGATATGTCAGGGATAGACGTAGAGGGAGGAGTGAGGTGACAGGTGATGATAGGAAAGCCCTAGTGGATAAGGATGGTAGGAATACAACCAGCAGAGAAGGCATTAGGAGGATATTGAAGGAATATGGACATGGGTTCTCCAATGCAGGTGGAAAGGTGGTGGAAGGGCCAAACAGGCTCATAACAAGCCAGGGGCCATCTGCTGGAGAGGCTTGCTTTACCAGGGTAGAGTTAGATAAGGAGATTAATGCATTGAAGTTGGGAAAAGCATGTGGGGAGGACAAGATAGCAAACGAGTTTCTAAAAGCACTAGGGAGTAAAGGCAGAGAACTGCTCTTAAGGATATTTAATGAGTGTTTTGGGGGTGGAAAAATACCAGATGACTGGGGCATCACACGGGTAGTGATGCTGTACAAGGGCAAGGGAAAGTGCAAGGAAAGTCTAGATAGCTATCGGCCAGTAGCTATAAATAGTTGCATGTACAAGTTATTTGCTGGGCTAGTTAGGAGGCGATTAGGGACAATAATAGAAGGGTCAGGCAAATTAGTAGAGTTCCAAAATGGGTTCCGAAAGGGGCGTAGAACAGGGGATAGCCTGTACATGATCACACAGATCATGGAAGTAGTTCAAAGGAAAAAATGGAAGGCATAACTATGTTTTTTGGATGCCAAGGGTGCATATGATAAGGTGGATAGAGAGAAGCTATGGACGGTTCTTCCCAAGTATGGGGTGAATAGGGTTCTAGTGGAGCTGCTCCAGAAGCTGTATATAGGCACTAGGTTTGATTTCCATTGGGAGGGAATAAATACTGGACAGATAGATGTGGACAAGGGGTTGCGACAGGGCTGTCCATTATCGCCAATTCTGTATCTAGTGTACATCAATGAGCTGGGGATTAGGCTACAGGATAGAGGGCTAGGGTTTTCCTTGGGAGATGGTATCAAATTGCCCACCATCTTCCAATGTGATGATATAGTGCTGTTGACAGAGACAGAGGGAGAGCTCCAAGAAGAACTGGATATCTGTGAACAGTTCAGTAGGGATTTTCAGTTAGAATTTGATCAAGACAAAACAAAGCTGATGATCATAGGAGAGGACAACATGTGGCCTAGTAATAAGATGCCAATCAAGCTGGGGGAGAGGGAGATAGATGTAGTGTCAGAGGTTACATACCTGGGGGTTAAACTCACAAATGATAGGGGATACTTAAAAGCAATGGAGGAGAACATCATTTGTAAGCTAAAAAACAGAGAAGGATTAATAAGGAAACTGGCATTTGATTCATTCTCCAGGTATGGAAAGCGGTAGCAGTGCCAGGGCTAACATATGGAAACGAGGTTCTGTGCATTAGAAAAAGGTAATGGACGGTATGGAAGTAGCCCAAAGAAGGTTAGGTAGGATGGCATTAGGGGGAAATAGGTTTACAGCAGTTGAAGCAATACAGGGGGATATGGGATGGGCTACATTTGAACAGAGAGAAATGGTTAGTAAGTTGGTGTACCTGTGCAGGATATGGGGGCTTCAAAAGGAAAATCCAGTATGGCAGGTAAATACATGGGTAAACGACATGAAGGTTTCTACTAACTGGGAGAGGAGGGTAAACAGAATATCAAAGAAGATAGGCATATCACTGCACCCCAGGGAGGGCATGGAGGGGGCAATAACACTTCAAAGACTTGTGCAGGACAAAGTTAAGGAGTGGGGGTTGGAGCAGTGGCGACAGGGGATGGAGGGAAGGACGGCAAAGAAATCGTTGAGGGTGTATGGGAACAAGCCTAACATAGAGAGGGAGGTAATTTATGACAACACGTGGAAGAGCTCACTTCTGTTTCGGGCAAGAGCTGGGTCACTGGAGACGAAACAGAGGATGGCAAAGATCACAGGTGGAGATGAGGGCTGTGGATTATGTGGGGACGAAGTGGAGGATGTTAGGCATGTGATACTGGCTTGTCCAGCACTGGATCACTGCAGGAGGGGTTGGGGCACCCCCACCCTGGAAGAGGTTCTGAGGGTGGTGGGGTCTGGGGTGGAGCGGCTGGAATGGGTGCGGAAGGCAAAGGTGTTGCTTGGGTGCTGGTGGAGATCTAGGCAAAGTGGTCTAGCATGAAAAGTCTCCCTAGCAAGGTTTCCGTCACAAAGGATTATATATTCATATTCATATTCACCGAAAGGACACATGAGCGATCCGTTGGACGGTATTTGTACGCAGCTGTTAAACTAATGCTGCAACCCCTATAATTTGTTTACCGTCGGTCTACTGTTCGTTGGGGCATTTTGCCGATCTACTCACTGCATTGCAGAGAGGGATATCGTCAGATCACTGAAGTTAAGCAACGCAACCCAAGTTAGTACCAACATGGGTCGTTAGATGGGAACACTGGGTCAAAGACGTCACCCGGTGAGGTGACAGCATGGTATCGCCCACCTCTCCCGAAAGAAAGCCGCTCTGTTCTTTCTATTGTTTTGGTGTCACCTCATTTGTCATGGTTCGAGTTGTGTCACCCAGTGCGGCCCGCATCCCCCTAGTGACGCCACTGCATTGGGTGCTGCTAATTTTCCCCCTCCTACCTCCCTCTCACTCACGAGCAGCCTCCACAAGGTAGGGCCCATTATGTCTGCTTGGACGACTCCCCCAACCGTTGGTGTAACAAATTAACAAGTAATATCATATACTACTC
This sequence comes from Trigoniulus corallinus, assembly GCA_013389805.1. NCBI lineage: Eukaryota > Metazoa > Arthropoda > Diplopoda > Spirobolida > Trigoniulidae > Trigoniulus > Trigoniulus corallinus. The sequence continues at coordinate 21,189,866 of JAAFCE010007744.1, forward strand.
GGAGCCACACCTGAATCGCTCCATCGCCTGAAACAAGACAACTCACCTTGGTCCAGTATCTAACCTGGAACAAGTGTGGAATCTGGTATCTAGTATCTAACCTGGAACAGCCCCCCCCCCCCCCCCCCCAAATGACACACTGTGTTCAAAAATGTTACCAATATCTGTGTCTGTTTGAACTACTTCGATGATCATGGAACAATACCATCAATCGGGGATACTTGGAACAAATTGAACTATATTGAACTATGTGAGTCGGTTTTTTTTGTGGAGGTGGCGGGGGTTACCTGTATGTGTGGGAGCTAGCAATTTGCAAACGCATTCCAAGTCGGCCCAACCAGGGATTACTTAGAAGAGCAATTTAATTTTTATAAATTTGGTTATGTTTACTTGGAAATTTGAAACCTATAATGTATTTCAACAAAATCTCATCATATTTGGCTAAATTTGAAGAAACGGTAAGAAAGTTTGAGCAAGTAATCTCAAAAGTGTTCCAAGTAGTTGCAGTTGACTATATCACAAGATAAGTGTTACATTTTTGACACAGAACTATTTTCTAATATTTTTCTTAAGGGTAGCATGCGTTCGGTTTGTGGAAGAAAAAGGCCCATTAACGAATAAATAAGGTCTTTTCCAGTGTTTAAATGTTTCAGACATTGGACCACGCACTTATTCTTACTGAAAAGGATAATGTAAATGAATATCAAGTAGTAGGCAGAAAACTTTTTCAAAAGGTGCTAAAACGTCATATGGCGGGATTGGAAACATTCCAGGCACAGTTGATATCAGAGGCCATTTCATGACTTTAAGGATTTCATCGAATTCCCTAAAACAAAGGACAACAAAGTTTTCGTTTGCTCCTGTTAAGGGCTACAAATTTAAATCACAACTACTTACAGAGAAAATTTATCTTTTAGGATAATATACCAAAACTGAGTAGTTTTTAGTAAATACGTCTGTAAATGTCGACATTTGGAAGACAGCACAACTTTGCAAAGATCCGCAAGAGCGACAAACTCTGACACCGCCTTGGCATTCAGTACGACATCCAAATTCATCTGAATTTTCAAACTATAAAAAATATATCGATAATAATTATATAAAAAATGTCTGTCTCGGTTGGGAGCTCCACTCGTGAACCCATAGTACCCTGCCAGTACCGAAGAAAAGCATTGGCAATGGGAGAAATGCCACTGGCGTGAGGAGCAAGGGGCGCGGAGCACGCGACGAGCCTCAAAATACCCTTGAGGCCACACAAAAAAGGTTGAAGGCAGGCCAGTTACCCCAAAATATATATGTTGACTTAAGGACATAATACAGTCCGGGCATCCGGGCATACCTCGGATAATGAAATTTTCTGGTTAATGAAGACAGTTAGGTAGGTCCCAGCCAAAGGTATATGTCAATACATGTAACTGTACCTTGGATAATGGAGACTCAGATAATGCATAATGAAGACAACTTATGCTTTTTCTGTATATGTGCTACAATATAATTTCACTCTGGATAATGACGACAACCTTATAAAAATTTCAAAAGGACATAGTCTAGCTAGTTTTAAGCAGTTATAAAAGGGTGGTTAGGGATTTTGTTGGAGCAGAAAGCTCTAACATTCAACCCACTACTGAGAAGTAAAGGTTTTAGTAAAGGGTGTACAGTATTACATACCTGCCCTTGTAATTGGATAGCTAGTCACATTTGTAAAAGCCCATCTTTTACATACAGTATACTCTCATTAATGGCCAGCCATGGGGAATTAAGTCTGTCCACTATTGGGAATACCACTATTGGGAATAACGATTTACCACTGTAAGTGAACTTTGAGACAACGTGCCATGTACCACTATGGAGAGGGGTCCATTAAGGGAGGTTTCGCTATATGAGGATGTTTTCATTAAATTTATCAATTTGTTCATTGAAATTTCATTTAGAAACGTTATGTTGTACGTTTTAAGTGAAAAAAACACAAACAAATGCTAAGAAGCTATCATGGGCATGAATTAGACCTAAAATTGTACATTCTGGATAATGAAGACACTCGGTTAATGAAGACACTTATGGTTGGTCCCTTAGGGGTCTTCATTATCGGGGTTGGACTGTAGTAGATATTAGCCAAGGGTGCTAAAAACATTGCTACGAGTCTGGCTTCGGGATGATTTTTCAGGATGCTCATAATAAATTATAAGCCTTACCCAAAGATAACCTTTACTAAGATGGGCATAAATTATGAGGGGTCGGGTAGGCGGTATTGGAGGAGCAGCTGTATTGCGTTGGACACACTAGTTCTTGTCTGATCAATGAAATTAAGCGACTGCAACACAACCCCAGAGAGTACTAGCATGAGTGACCGCTTGGGAAAGTTGGGTATTGCTAATAACCAAAAATCGTCGCAACTGCGTTGCGTCTGTGCAGGCTCTGCATTATAAATAGTAATGGATGGGGCTCTAATGACAATTGTAGAATAAGGGCCCTAATACACCAACAAGACAAAGTGGGCGAGGGGTAAACGTGAAAGTAAATAGATGACTATTGACTATTGCACAATATACTTGAGACTATTGCACAATATACTTGAGACTATTGCACAATATACTGCAAGATTAACATGCAGAATTGAAAACGATGCACATTAACAGACATACTTAATGCACTGGTATGTTTTGGCAATTTTTCCTCAAATCCCTGGGGGGGGGGGCATCATTCTTAACTGCCATCATTTTTGCAGCTCCTGTTTAATAAGTTATAAAATAACACCTGATTTAATATTAGATTTAAAGGGAATGGTATTTTGACTCCTAAAAATATTTCAATGGTTCTAAAAGAATTTCAGGCCAGTATTCGAATAAATGCAGGTTGAACCTCCCCTGAATAAGCCCTACTGCATCACTGGGAGCGAATATCCCTAATTAGTAGATTTAAGTCCTTTGTTTTCTTGTTCCTTTGCCTCAAGCGCTTCCTTACCAGGAACATTTTATTAACTGTGTTCAAAGCCAAAGTCCTCCCTGTACTTTCTTATTCTTCTGTTTTTCTCTCCTCTCTCCCAAGAACAACCCGGCAAGCTCTGTCCACAGTTTCAAACACATTCTACGTTTAATACTCAACATTCCTCCCTATCTAGTGTAACCCAATACTGCTCCCAGTTTAGCCTGCTAAACTTTGATGGAACCCTACAGTGGTTTAACCTCTGCACACCTGCAGCTGCCCTTCGCTCCACAACTTATCCTTTCCACCTTGCATCCTCCTTCTTCATTTCCTCCATCGAGTCCAGGAAAACCCGACGCTACACATTCGAAACCTCCAGAAGCATTTCAAAATTCTTAAGCAAATTTTTTCCTTTTAATTACTTCAATATTTGGAATGGCCTACCATATTCTTTGTGGTCTTCCATTTTCGATTGCTCCATGCTCAAATGTCAATCATCTTGTAAACACTTTAGGAAATCCCTGTTCAAATCGCTAATGGTAAAACAAGTGTCTAGTCAATCCCAATTTGCATAGCTTATTACTGTGGCTTTCTTTCTCCATGTTATTCTGTATCAGTTTCTCTACTCTACCAAGTGTATTGGTGTAAAATAAATAATAATAATAATATTGATGCAAGCCTTGGTTTTATTTTCAGGGAAACACCGTAGATGCAGCAAATGCTGCAACTCGCAATTAAAGGACATCACTCGCCTTGACCAGGATCGAATTTGCAAACAGCGAAGTGAATGGAAAAAAATTCAAAGCAGGTTACAATAAACGGCCCAATCATCAAGTGGACTACATTCAGTAACTTACCTTCAGGTTCATGAATATGATCAATCTGAGGTCGTTATGTTCAACGTCCCTCATTCGTTTGGAATCCCATTAATGAATGGGGTGTATTTTTAGGCAAGAAGTACATTTCATGATATGTGTGATATTGTAGGAAATCTATTAATTTTACTGACAATTGCTTACCTAAGATCTTCAATAAGCTTAATCATCTTCAAGTATTTAACGTACTTTTCCAATTCGGTTACTTGGGCAGTTGTTGGCGAGAATTCTGACACGAATTCATGAGTGACTTGCACATGATGGCGCATTTGTGTAGTAAGATGTTCCTGCTGAGATGTTAACAGCTTCAACTTTACCAGGGCAGAATTTGCCGCTAACACGCTTCTAGCCACTTTGTGGGGGGTTCCAGAGCTGTCGTCTCCCGTAATCTAAATTATAAGAATAGAGTTCAACATTTATAAAGATAAAAAGAAAAAGTAATGAAATTCAATTCTTCATTATGCGTTATTAATGTCATGCATGATTGTCATGTTAGTGGAGTTGACGAGTTGCTACCCTTCTTTGGGTGAAGCAATCACTAAATTAAATGCGTTGCTCATTGCCTTGTAAAATGAAGCCATCACACTTAACAAAAACCAGACATAATTTATAGTAGTAAAATTATTAAATCAGAGAACGTTAACGGAGGTGAGTAGTAAACTTGTAGAGCGCAGAGCGGCAAGTTGCGTTGGACACACCAGTTCTTGTCTGATATCTGAAGTTAAGCAACGCAAGCCCAGTTAGTCCTGACATGGGTGGTCGCTTGGGAAAGCTGGGCACTGCTAATACCCAATAATCGTCGCATTAGAGTTTATTTGCAGTCTATGCATTAGAACTATGCAATGGACAGGTCTCTAAAAACCTTGTAGTTGATGGGACCTTAAACACCAACAAACAATGTACAGTGCAGAATGTGCATGTGTAGTAAGAAGTGTCTGCTTCCTATAAATACACTGTAGAACAGCCAAAAAAATACGGAAACACCAATAGAGCTATTTTATGTATTTTTGTATGCTGTTAACGAAAATGACTTTCGTTTTACTGTGCGACCCTCAAATTTTTTGTAATTCCCCATTTTAAAATGTTAGCGACAGTAGTCAATAAAGCAGTAAATGACATACAGTATGAAAGAAATCTGGCTGTATTTAGCCTACCTATTGTCACTGGCTAGCTATTAGTCTTAGGTAGGCCTACTAAGGTACAGCTAGTGACCAGTTGATAGTGGAGTTTTGTTTCCCTGACAGATTAGTGAGCCACTGGGAACATGATTGCATTCTAATGTAATTGAATACACTGCAAGCAGCCCTTATAGGTCAAATTGGCAGTGGAGAGAATGACTCTCATTCCTAATTTGTAACCCACCTGAAGCATAGCATCTATTGTCATGCATTGCCTACCTGCTGTAATGGCACTTTCTTGCAGACAATTCGCTACATTATCCTCACCAAGAGCATTCCATTGACAAATGACCCTTGGAAAAAGACCAGTAATACAATTCTGTTTGTGCCCTGATCCCCTTTAATTTGAATGGATGATCATTTCTCCCTCTATACTCTGCTAGGGATAAGCTGCATAAGACTTTCTGTGATCATGTGTGAGACACTCAATCTTTGAGGGAAGTGATGTAACACAATTCTTGTTGCCCTCCTTCAATTTCACAAGATAAACCCTACCTAAAAGGGATACCAAATTGGACTACAATACTCTACACTTGGCCATACCAGTAAAAAACTTTCCTTTGTGATGTCCCCTAGGACTCTACTAACCAAACAGAGGGCATGCCCAGTATTCCCAATTAATTTGTCTGTGTGCTCCCTCCAGGTGACCCTAGTATTTAGAATAATGCCAAGGAACTTCTGGATCTCAAGCCTCTTAACCCTCACACCACCTATGCAATAAGCAAGATCAAATCGCCTTCAGGACCTGCTTATCATAAGAAAGCTACATGTGTGCAGGCTTAATGGCAATGACTCCCACTTTATGCTCCAGGTATGCATCTTGTTTAGGTACTGTTGCAATTCTATGCAGCAAGATAACCCTTCATCCACCACCCTTGCAATGCAGGTGTTATCTGCAGATAGCCCTATGTAATTAACATAAATGCCCTATATCATGTCAAGTCCTATATTATTAACATAAATTATGTAGAGTAGGATATCTGATGTATGGTGTCCATTCGCAATTAATGTTTTAATAGAACTGCAGCCCTATGAATTACCAGAGAACCTGACGTCCTAGGGCAAAATGGAGAACAGATAAAATAATCAGCATAACTTATCCAATAAATCTAGCACTAAGTGAGAAATGTATTTTTTCCAAAGTAAAAATTTGTTCTTCAGTGTTATTAGTACTGAAATCTGCTCCTAGCATTAAGGACTGGAAATGTAAATGATAATATATCTATTTCAGGCGGGATCCAAGGGGGGGGGGGTTGGGTTGCCACCCCCCCCCCCCTAAATTTTGGGTCGACATTGACACTGACAACTGAAAATTGCGTTTCCAATCGCTGCCTATGGCTGAACCCCCCCTGACGAAAATCCTGGATCCGCCCCTGTATTTAATGATTTACTACTTGATATTTAATGATTACGACAGTTTAATTGATTTTAAATATGTTTGGCAATGCTAGGTCTGGCTCAAATTCCGACTTCCAGTATGTTCTTCGTTCAACCACTACATACCAATCTTTGGACAGCGGCCCTCGCGGCTTCCAGTTTAACGGCCACATCAATGACGCTTTTCAGATCACATACTCTAGATCCTAATTTATCATTAATGAGATTCGTTGCGGAATTAATAACGTCCTGGTCAAGTGTCTGGATATCTCTGTCCATTGCGATATCCACGTCAGAGAATCAAAACATAAACACCGCCATATGCATTACCACAAGGCGTTAAGTTGTAGCGCCCTCGTTCGTCGTTTTCTAAAACTAGTGTTACTTTCGTACAGAGTGTCTCTGAAAACGTTTGCGAGGTAGAACGTCGTTTTCTTCCGCAATGTTTTATAAATGCGATCACATCGAAAGTTGAATGTCTGCATGTCATTGAATGGATGATATTGCTTATAACAAAAAAAAAATATTTAGGTAATCCTACAGTTTAGTGGTCGAATTGAAATGTTCGTTAGGTGGCGCACGTTACCACCGCTTGACGATAATTTCATTGCCAATAAAAAAAATTGTTACAGGTTGCCACCGCTTCACGAGACAGCCAAATTGCCGCTTGCCAGGGAATTGCACATAGAATCTGATCATAGCCCATAATTGTTACACATGATTTCAGGTTATTGATAGTTATGGAATATGATGGACACATGTGACAATTCGAATTTGGGTTGGTAATAATTTTTGTCGCAAAATTCATCAAAAGATCGCCAGCCAGGCAGGATGTTATGCTCTGGTACATATTTTCATGTCTTAACGTCTATTAAAACTAAAACGGTAGAGCATAGAGAATACAGTAAGTTCTCAGCTTATGCAAAATTTTTTTAAACAAAAAAAAATTAAGCTAGGCACACACTGTATAGTCAAGACTGTCTGATGATAGTCTATGTACTATGTACAGTATGTAGTTGTTAACCTTTAAGTACATAGGTGACTAAAAGTTTCATAAATGCATATGTGGGGTGCTCACACCACCCCACCCCTAAAAATACATTGCATAACCAAAATAATTATTTTAAAATTTTATTATATGTATTAGGGCAGAGCAAAGAAATATATGCAAAAAAAATTTTGAAAATACTTAAAAATAAGAAGAAAAATGTTTTTTATCAATTAGCATATCATTAGAAAAACTGACAGGAATTTTAAAACTCAATGTCATTTAATGGGAAACCAAATTAAAAACTAACTACACACTCTAAAACATATTTTTGCAAAAAAAATTTAAGCTGTACCAAAAATTATATAAAAATTCTCTCTGCAAAAACTAGCCATCCACACATAGACAAGTAACCCTTTTCTGTATGTTTGGTCAACAACCCCATGAATTTCTTGCCCCCTTCCCCTGTGCATGGGCCAAACTGCTCCCTGTAAGGAAAGTGTCAGTATATCTGGGGCATTTTAATTTTAATTAAAAATTAAGCTTAAACCTCAAAATTTTTTTTACAAAGAATGTTACATAAGAACACAGGTGGGGTGTTGTGAGCACCCAAAGCTGATAAAACACCTGCCTTATCAAAATAAATAATGAATTCAACACAATTTTTGTTGGATGTTGTACAGGGCTAAATAAAACTAAGCTACTAAAGGATTCACAGCCCTAATATAACTATAAATGGTTAATCAGTTTTCACTATTAGATACCTTGCCAGGGGTGGATCTACATGGGTTGTTGTTGTTTGTTGGTGTTTAAGGTCCTGTCAACTACAAGGTCATTAGAGACCCATCCACTGCATAGTTCTAATGCATAGACTGCACAGACACTACACTAATGCGACGATTATTGGGTATTAGCAGTACCCAGTGTAGCGAAGGCTTTGGTTAAGGTGAAAAATTCAAGATGTAGATAATAAATCCACACTAATTGTAATTTCCGACCTGAATGCGTGTTCTGAATAATCCACAAATAATGTTCCCACTTCAATGAAAAGATCCAAGTAATCCGAATTATACAATAAGAAAAGATAATTTAATATTCAACTGGTTGATAATTGAATGAATAAACACTTTGTAACAATAATAATACTAATGGAAGTAAAGTTATATGCTTTTTTCAATCAAACAACTGTTATAATGGAGATGTAGAATTGTGCAGCTGACTTGTATCAAAGTTATTAGAGAACTCTTCTTTTTTGAAATTCAAAATTTTAAATGTTTTTGGTTCTTTCTATTTTTTGAATTAAATTGACAAATAGAATCATGCAGTGCTTCTGCTCTTTTCAGATGTCATGTGCTTTTGTGGACAGCATGTGCAGTACACCTGCTGGGTAGCACATGGAATTACATTTTTGAATTCAACCATGTTAATGTTGGAGAAGGGTGTCTCCAAAATATTAAAAGCATGTAAGTATAATTGTAAATGGAGAGGAATGTCTCCATAATGTCAGAAAAATATGAGAATGATTGGAGAGGCAAAGTCTCCACAAAATGTAAGAATGGGTGGAGAGGTGAAGTCTCCACAATACGTAAGAATGAGTGGAGAGGTGAAGTTTCCACACCAGCTTTCCCGAGCGACCACCCATATCAGTACTAACTGGGCTTGCGTTGCTTAACTTCAGCAATCAGACAAGAACTGGTGTGTCCAATGCAACTTACTGCTCCCAATCTAAATGGGGACTAACAGGGCTTAAGCCCTGGGCCCCCAAGTGTCAAGGGGCCCCACAAAAATTGAATTATCATAAACTTTTAATACTTTTTGATTAACAGTGAGCACTTATCATATAGTAAAAATATTTAATATTAATAATAAAATAATAATGATTATTTCTAGTATTATTCATTGAATTTTAATCAATGTGACATTATTGAACTTCAAGAAGCCCTAGGCCCTGAGCAACCTAGATCTGCCCCTGTGTCTTGCTACCCATTGGTTTTCCTTGCCTGAGTTCAGCACACAGACTGCTGTCAGACATTCTTGACTCTAATGACTATGGTGGGGTAACTCAGTTGTGCACTTTGCTTTCTGTAATGTCCACCACCCCCAAGGTACCTCTAATACTCTCATTCCTAATTCTATCAACTCTCAACACTCCATTCATATACCGCAGAATTTGCATCTCAGCTACTTCCATTCTATTGACATGGTACTTCTTTGCTGCCCAATGGACTAACACTTGAAGTAGTTCATCTATAAATGCAGTATGTACGCAGATTGTTATGTGCAATATGTCCAATAAATATGTGCAGTAAATAATATTTTCTTAGGTGCATCTAGATAGATCTAGGCCTATTTGACTTTCACCTATTGTTTAAAACAAAAAAAAATTTTTTGTGAAAAATGCTAAATTTAGTGCTTTCCTCAACTTATGCGATTTTATGACTTACATGAAAACCTGACAGAACCAATTAATCACATAAGTTGAGGACTTACTGTAACTCTAATATCATCTCCAGGTTCGAGCATGGTTGTACGTGGTTATAGAAAAAAATAGGCAACGTGGGAATCAGTGTAGTTTAACCCAAGGAATTATTTCGTCATTCGTAGCAGATGAAATGTGGCGCTTCGGTCAGTATAACGTCGTTAAAATACTCGTTTCAGGGCCTGCTGTACATGCTATTGTTTTTAAATCGTTTGGACATAATGAAAGTGATTCGCGAAATATTAGGCGTGTTGAAATCAAGGTAAAGAACTTCATGAATTTATTTAATGAATATCTTTCTCGTTATTATAACTGGAAGCTTTCGATTGCATAAATCGAAAGCTTCCAGTTAAAATAACGAGAAATTCATGAATCGAAATCATTAAATAAATCGAAAGCTTCCAGTTAAAATAACGAGAAATTAATTCATGAATCGAAATCATAAATTAAATCGAAAGCTTCCAGTTAACATAATGAGAAAGATATTCGTTAAATAAATTCATGAAGTACTTTACCTTGAAGTTCTTGGCCCTGGAACGAGTATTTGACGAAGTTATACCGACCGAAGCGCCACATTTAATCTGCTACGAATGACGAAATAATTCCTTGGGTTAAACTACACTTTTACCGGCAAAGTGTCCCTCATGTTAGTGTTTTCCCAACTCAGGAATCACTATCAATTGATAACAATTTTCTTTTTATCTTTTATTACAAACAAATCTGGTATTTAAGAAAAAACAATAACAATTGTACTAATTGATTAAACAAATATATAGAATACTATTAATGATATTAATTACATGGAAATAAGCATTATTTAAAATCTGGATCCAGTTACCTAACACATAATAATAAGCATATTCTATTTTCATTAATACAACCAATCTAATTGGTTAATTCATAAACTACTTAAGTTCATTTATATATAGTGGCAAAAGCAATACACACACATAATAAAACAATTCAACAATTCTTAGTCGGGCCTTTTCCTTTTGTGAACTGAAAAAGTAATAGATCGATTTACAGAATTTTTATTCCATAGCATTTGGTAGATTCTTCTCCCTCATAAATGCTAAACATGAATTTTTTCCATTTTCTTTTGTAATTAAAATTTTTAAAGTATCTCTCATTTATTTTCTCCATCCTAGGTACTAGAAGAGGAGTAAATGAGGAAATTGTATGCATTTCCTACCTTTCAGGGGTAACACGGTTGACTTGGCTCTGGTAACACGGCTGACGTTTCTCCTTATGCACTGGAAAATACTGTCTTCTCAATAGCTCGTTCGGTGCATAGTTTTTTTTTTGCCAAAAATGTTATTTTAGGCTGTTGTTAGATGATTAATTTTTCAATTCCCTTTGTTGAGTATTGTTTAATGTTTTCATACAGGTTTTCATGACACTTAAGAGTGTGATTTTTGCAGTTCACTTTGGCTCACTGGCAGTCAGCTGTTCAATATCACAATTGGTAAGTTCATGGATTTTAGAAATCCTCCCACTTGCAAACTTCTTGATTTTTGTATTTCACGATTTTCTTGAATTGTTTTCTCATTGCATTTCAATATCTTGTTTCTCCACCTTCTCTCTCGAATCTCTCCCTCTTTTCCTTTATATAGCCCTGCTTTTGAAACAATAAACAAATTTCCTATTGGGCAACTTAACCCAGGGATGATAGCTATTTGTGTTTTATTGTTAGAATGTAATTGGGAATAGTGTCACAATGTTGGAAGAGTAAGTTTATAGTTTTTAGTATTACGTATGTAAAGAATAACCTCATTGTTTAGTAGAGGATTTGAATCACATTTCTAGTTTTCTTCCTTTCAGGAAATTGGTGACAGACATGTGGATTTGATGTAATGTATACAATGATAGATTTCATTATTGTTTCTTTGTAAATTTTTTGGTATTTGTGGGGGTTGTGAGTGATTTGGTTGAATTTCTGAATTGTTGGTTTGTCATGTATACTACTATTTCTTTATTGTTTTTAGATATGACAATCTAACACAGACATCGTGCACCATTCTGCTCTGCAAAATGCTGCTTTGCAGGCAATTGCACATAAAGAGGGCCAGGCCAGGCATGTTGCCTGGCAGACGTCATCCACTATGGTGCTCTGCAAATGCTTCTCTGCAGGCAATTGAATGTAACAGGTGCAGGGCAGGCAAACATCAGGCGCCATGCAGCTCTGTAGCCATTTGCACATAAACAGGCCCAGGCCAGGCACCTAGCCAGGCATTTGTCATGCACTATGGTGCTCTGCAAATGATGCTCTGAAGGCATTTGTAAAGTTGTGAAGTTAGTACAGCATTTGTATAGCATTAGTACAGTATTTGTACAGCATTAGTACAGCATTTGTAAAGTTAGTATAGCATTAGTACAGTATTAGTACAGCAATTGTACAGCACTAGTACAGCACTAGTACAGCATTAGTACAGCATTTGTAAAGTTAGTACATAGTTAACACTACTACTTGTCAAGAAAGTGCCATGCCAGGCAGACCATGTGCACCACCAACAATAGTAGACCAAGATGCCATTGTTCAAATGCATCAGTGGAATGAAAAGTATAATATGGCACAGCTTCTCCCTGATGTTTCTGACAATGACACATGTATAAATTGGTTAGCTAAACATGCATTAATTGCCAATTCATTCATGTGTTCAATCTGTGCCCAGCCTAATCATTTGATCTCTGATGTCATGAAAACCAACAGCAAGATCTGGAAATGCAGGGACTGCATCTTCAAGGCATCAATAAGACACACATCATTCTTTAGTGGCAGCCATCTGACACTGAAGCAGTTAGGGCTTCTTATTTATTGCTGGTCATGATATGCCACGGATGCTTATTAAGCATGAGACCAACATCAAAAGTGACAACAGCATTGTCGACTGGTGCAACTTCTTACGTGAAGAATGTGAAATTTGGATAAATAACCATCCCGATGAAATTGGGGGCTAGACGAAAATGGAAAGCCCATTGTTGTGGTGATAGACAAGTCAAAATTTTTCCATAGGAAGTACCACCAAGGACAGTGGAGGGAGGGAGTTTTTAGTGGAGTTGAAAGACGAACTGGGATGTGCTCCTTTCACAACATATCTTGCCAGGGTTGCACATACTATCTGATGGTTGGGCATCATATGCAAACATTCCTGAAATTCAAAATGGCATTTACATGCATTCCATCATTATTCATGAAGAAAATTTTATAGACCCAGATGTTCTACTTGTGCACATCCAGAATATTGCAAATGTTTGGATGTGGGCCAAGAGGAAAATACATTGGGAGTTTGGAACTTCCAGACAATTATTTCCATCATACTTACATGAATTCATGTATCAGAACAATGATGTAACGATGACATCTTCCTCCATGTTTTGGTCACACTTTCAGACAACACAGGCCTGCAAAAAAATACTTTTTAAAAATTGTTTTACTTTTGATAACTGATTTTTATATTATTAGGTGTGCTGATTCCAAAAACGTAATTCATTTTTCTCTATTACGTAAGGTTTTCTCTCAAAAAATTTTCATAGTTTGGAAGAAATAATGGAAATTGCAGCATTTTGATGTTTCGATTTTCATTTTATCACTCCACAAATACATACTTTGAATTTATATTATAGGTCTAGTAATGAATGAATACATAATGATTTAATTTTCCTCTTGTGGAGTTACTTGAGATCTCTTTTTAACCCTTATGTCAATACCCAGAAAGACCCACATTGTTCAATAACCAGGGTACCCATATTGAATGAAATGGAATTGTGCCAAACATATGTTTTGACATGCAGGTATTTCTGAAGCTGTCATATTTGTTGATGCATGACAGCCCATAGCTGATCTTTACCTATTGTTCTGCTATAATCTTTCAACCATAGGCAGCCAAACTTTTGTGCATCTAGCCTTTCTATTCGATGTCAACGAAAAATCCATTGTGTCGAACATTCCAAGAAACCTGTTTCATGCATTTGCTGTCCCAAAGAACAGTAATCTCTTATGCTTCATCATCATATCCTTATCCTGCCTGTGGCAGGGGTGGGTCACTGGGTTCCAGACAATGGTGCATCCAGGAGAGGGAGCAATGCAGCGATTTCTCCACCCTCTGTGCCCCAGTGGGGTGCATATTTCAACTGATGCATGATTTACCTTTGCATCTGATGAGGCATTTTCACACTGCTATCCCCATTTCTATACTGCCAGGTCAACAGCTGCAGTGCAATCCATAGTTGGCTAAACCACTGAAGAGATAACACTGCCTGAAGGACAGTAGAGCACCTATTGTAATTGCTAGCTAGATTTATAACAAGGGATTCTGAATATTTAAAAAATTTTTGGAGTGCACTTATTTGAAGTGCTTCCCCCTGACCCACCCCTGGATCCATCATTGGGTCTATCTTACCAATACTGCCTACCTCCAAACTAATCCCAAGTTCATTTTGGTTCTCCCCCATGCTTCCTCTTTCCTCTTCACTTTATATGACCATACCACACACATCCATTCATCATCATACCCTTTCCCTGCCTGTGGCTGGGTCATGTCTGAGAGTTGCATTTCTCCACCCCCAACTATCTCCCACCAGGTTCCCATCCACCCCATACACTACCATTTCCTTACATACAACCTCCACCAACTTGTGCCATAGTGTTTTGTCTGATCTGTTCAAAACCAGATGCCTAGACAGTGACAAACGCCCCTTTCTAGGGGCAGATCCAGAGGGGGAGAACTACAGGGATTGCTACCCCCCAGCGCCTCAATGGGGCTCAACTGATGAGGCATTTTACATTGCTATCCACATTTCTATACTGCAAGTCCAAAAGTTGCAATCAAATCTGTAGTTGGCTAAACCACTAAAGATAGGACATTGTGTAAAGGGCAGGAGATGACCTATTGTAATTCCCAGCTGGATTTATAGTAAGGGATTCTGCATACTTAAAATACTGTATATGGGGTGCACTTTTTTGAAGTGCTCCCTCTTGATCTGCTGCTGGATCTGCCACTGCCCCATTCCTTAATGAATGGCCAACAACCCATCATCCTTCAGCCACCTATTTCATGAGCCAAACTATTCTGTCCAAGGGACATTTAGACAATAGTCCACCATAAATAATCACATACTTTTTCTTTGATTGTATTTATAGACCAAATACTAATCTAACATTAATAGTTTCATGCAAATAATATTTGCTAGGTGATAGATATATTAAATTTCTGAAAATTGAATTTTTGATTAAACTGTACATGATAGAATATTTTAATTATTTTTCCAGTAATCAGCATCCATAAAAGTGTAAAAAACCAATAATTGTTTTGAAGACAATTTTTTCATTGCAGACCTGTGCAATTATCATCTGTGAAATTATCCACTGCACAATTTTGGGCACACTTTTGGACTATTATAACCTGTGAAATTATTGTTTGTTGGGCACACATTTGAATAATTAACCCCATTTAGAAATTATTCATTGTTGGGCACACTTTTGGACAATTATCACCTGTGAAGTCATCATCAAGCAGTGGTGAAGGGACAGTTTGATAGTAAGTACAATACAGAATATTAACTTAATTCAGATATGAGAGATGTGCTGTAGGATCAAAATGCCGTGTTTCCCTCATAATAAGCCACTGTCTTATTTCAATTTTGGTGCCGAAATAAGCACTAGGGCTTTTTTGGGGGGGGAATGTCTTATTCTTTCCTGTAATATTATCTTTTAAAGTCAAAGGGTTGGCTTTTTCAGGTGAGAGAGAAGCCCTGAGTGCACCTTCTTTCAGATGAGAAGTAAACCAAGGGTCTGCATCATGTACAATGACATCTGCACATGAAAGAACCCTCTCTATTATGGAATGGGTAGAGGAAGCAAAATTTCCAGGTGTAGGACCTTGCCCCCTGGGTACAGTGGAATGTCCCAACGAACAGTAGAGACGATAATAAGGATAGTGGTTGTAGCTTTGGTCGGCGACCGGGTGAGGGAAAACACTGTGCAATATATCACCCTTGTGTCCACTCGGTGAGACAAGATGGGTACCCTCCCCTGCAACTTGTAACCTTTTCATTGAGAACCCTTGCAGGACCCGCTTTAGGAGGGCGCCATTTTGATGGTAAGTGTGAGAAAAATACTGATTTCTTTGTGTGAAAAATACTGAACTGAAAAACCCTTGTCTGAACATGCATATTATACTGTTCTGAGCAGAATAGCGTTAACATGCAAACAGAGTGGGCCCTGACCCTTGGTTTAATATAGAGTCCACCCTAACATATAGTCCACACTAAATGACCCTATGTTTTGCCTAAACTCCACTGCCACTACGTGAGATTTTATGGTAATTTCATTAGTTCTAGACGTCTATTAGATGCTCTGCAGGTTTTCCACTTTATTCTACATTCCGTTCTGTTAGAGGTGTGTAGTATGGTTTAGAGAAGTTTCGCCCCCGAGTACTTTTCGCCCCTCAGTCGTTTCGCCCCCGAGTACTTTTCGCCCCTCAGTCGTTTCGCCCCTTGGCCGTTTCACCCCTGGAAGAGCAAATGGCCATTTTTTTGTTCTGTTTTTATTTAGAGAAACAGTATTGTTCATTTGGACCTTTTTCTGAGTCATCATCAATATCATCACACCCTTATCCCACCTGTGGTAGGGTGGGGTCTGTGGGTTTTAGCCCTCCACTCTTATTAATCTTCCACCAGTTCCCCATCCATGCCACACACTGCCATGTCCTTATGAACAACCTGTTCCCATGAATTGCTTTGGTCTCCCCCCACCCTGGGTGCTACTGACCACCTGCCTTCCTGGAATGGACCTAATGAGCTCCTCTTCCCCTCTTCTTGCGACCACCTCAGCCACACCACCATAACACCACCACCTTTTAATAAAATAAAAAAGACACAAACATAAACTAAAATTCAAAATTGTGTGCTATGCTTTTCAGGAAGTCCATTAAATGTCGATTGTTGATGTCCTCCACCCATGTGTAGAATTCGTGCCAAAATTGCTACATATTTCTTTTACTCAAACATAAACTAAAATTCCATTGCCCTCCCAGGGGCAAAACATCTGAAATGTGTGGGGGTGAAAGTTCCGGGGGCTAAAAGTACTCAGGGGCGAAATGTCGGGGGAAAATGTTGGAGGCAAAACGTTGGGGGCAAATGTTCTGGATCCCATAGTACAGCATACTGTACAGAGAAACTTCCCGAATCGGTTCATCCCTGTGGATATACAAAAGTGGACCCATTTGAGGAGTGGGCCAATTAGGGAGTTAACCAAAATACAGCACATGTACCAGGGGATTTTCCATTGTTTAAAAAAGTGAACCTCTTTGGGGGGAGGGGTGGGGTGGAACAATTACAGAGGTTTCCCTAAAGCAGCAAAGGGGCAAAAGGTGTAATTCACAACAACTTCTTTCCAAATTGCATAAATTACTGTTCTTCAAATTATTAGTGTTACTTTTGTTTTATATAGTTCTTTTGTATTAGGCGAGAGGACTGGGATAGGGGCGCCAAATAAAGTTTTGCACACAGGCGCCAGACACTACAGGAATGCCACTGTTTCTAGGTGAATAATTTTCCATGTTGGTTGACACATCAGGTATGATTTCTCCCAGTATGTTTCCAGTGGTTAAGGTTTCATACTGAAAATCACACAAAGGAGATGGCTGGTGAGATGATTGGCATACATTGCCAGAAGTCTTCCTTGCTTCTGAAATTTGATCCAGAAATGACATCGTCTTAGTAAGGTCATTTGGTTTTTGCCTTTGCTCCAGATCCAGAGGGTTTGTTTTGTTTTTCATTTCTCTTAACATGCATGTAGTTTGAACATAGTTGATGCCATTTTTCCTTCAGTTGGTCTCCTGCAAAAATAAAGGCATAGGCAATGCCGGTAAAAAGAGAAGGCTTAACAAATTTTTAATCTATTTGTACTTGTTTTGGCTTTCTCTACAGGTATCTAATAACTGGTCATTCATTCACTTCTCTCACTTTCTATTTCTGTGCTGGGTGGTTAACCATCCATGAAATAGTAAAGGAAACAACAAAAGCTTTATGGGATGTTCTCCAACCACATTATGTGTGTTCGAAGCCATGATGAATGGTTGAAAATTTTGCAAACTGTATAGGAAGTGTTGATAGGAAACACTGCCATATACAATGCCCACCCAATGGTGGGTCACAGTTTTATTGTTATACTGTTGCTAATACTTGCTTTAATATGATCGAAGTTGGTGCTTATGGAAAGGAAAATGACAGCATGATATTCACACAATCTGCAATGTCAAAAAGCTTATAATGCTCAACAGCAGAATGCATCTGATGGTGAGTTCTCATTGCCTCATTCTCAACAAAAAAAATAGAAATTTAAATGGTTGGTGATGAAGCTTCCCCCTTCCAAAAACATTTAATGAGACCAAGTTGCACTGGACACACCAGTTCCTGTGAGATCACTGAAGTAAAGCAGTGCAAGCCCATGTTGGTATCACCAACCTCCTCATCTCCTGTTATCAGCTTCCTTAGGGTTCATCCTGTTATGGCTGCTTGGCTTATGACTCATGACTCATGCTCAGAAAACAGTAGAGTGTGCTTTGGAATACTTACAAAGCAGTTTGAAATTTTACCATCATCTATAAAAATTGATATCAACCAAACAGATATGAGCATAGAGTGTACTTCTGTGTTGCATAATTTTATAAAAAAAAACAACAAAGTCCAAGAGATGCTATTTTGATCAAGAACTGTTTCCTTGCAATGTAGAAAATTGCCAGTCCCTTCCACCGGCCTCTCAAAGAAAGGGAAAGAACAAATGAAACAATTGCAACATGAAACCTTATGAAAGATTATTTTTTGATGTCTGAAGGATTTCTTCCTTGGCATAATTGAATTATTATACTTCAAATGTACATTGAAATGATAAATAACTTTTTTAACAGTTATTTCCTTACATAATGTAGATATACACTCCTCATGATGATTATCTGAATGATTACCAATTAAACATTTACCTGAAATGCTTAACTCCATGCCAATTTTTGTTCCCACAGAAGAAATGAAATTTCTGTTATTGTGATTTTTATCACTAACATCATAAATAACATTGTAGATTTGCAGAATCAGTGAAGGGTTAGGAAGATCCTTAGGAGAGAGAGGGATGACAATAGTGTGGTGGTTTATAATGGGCCCTGAAAAGTGGCTAAAGTGGTTATGAAGAAAAAGTCATTAGACACTGCTATTGTTCTTTCATCATGGAAGCTGGATAATGTAGTTCCAGTTTTCAAGTCAGAGGACACAGCAGACCCTAAGTGCTATAGACCAGTTTCCTTAAAGAGTGCTGTAGGGAAGATTTTTGAACACTGTAGTCCAATTTAGTTTCCCTTTAGGCAGGACTCATCTTGGGAGATTGAAAGGATCCAAAGAAGGGCAGCAAGAATTGTACTTCACAGGTTTTCTCACAACATACAGTGAGAGTCAAAAGTGAGTAACCAAGTGAAAACGTCAAACGTTTGCACATGTACATCAGAAACTATTTGATAGATTTTCAAACTTTTTTTAATTTGTTTATTGAAGTGAAAAATCCATAAATCCAAAAAATTCAAAAAATCCAAAACATGTCATTTTGCACCAGTCAAAAGTCAGTGACCAAAGGCAATTTTACAAGGAGTTATGCATATTTAAATGAATGAAATTAACTTTTGATAGTATGAATGATAGTAAAACATATTATTATCAAAATTTATCAAGGTGTGACATTATTTGTTACAAAATGACAAGCAGATAAGAAACTAGTGAAGATCTAAGAAAGTTGATAATTAAGCTAAGAAATGAAGGAAATACTTTTAGTAACATTTCAAAAATAGTCAACAGATCAAGTATAATGATACAGGAAATATTACAAATCTACCTCATTCTGGTCACCCACCAAAACTTTCTAGTGCTGCAAAACTTTCAATAGTTCATGAAGGGGAAAACAACCCATTTTCTTCAGCTGTCTAAATTGCAGAGCAAACTTCTGTTGTTGCTGGATTTCCACTAAGTGCCAGCACTATAAGACATGCACTGAATGATGCTGGTTTGCATGGCAGGACACCAAAACAGGGGTCATACATATCCAAAGCAAATAAGAAGAAATGACTGGCTTTCTCACAAAAGTATAAAAACTCTAATGCCACATAGTACTTTTTACAGATGAGTCTCAGTTTTAAATACAGTGAAACCTGTCAACTGGACCACCTTCAGAAGTGGACCACCTGTATTAGTGGACCTGACCAGTCTGGCACCAAACAGAGCTCCATAGACTTAACCTATAAATTTTCTCACTAAGCGGACCACCTGTCTAACGTGACCAGGACCACTGCAAATTCGGTTCCAAACCTTAGCAGACCTTGCATAAGAGGACCAAAAAAAAATAAATAAATAAATTTTGACAGAAGTTGTGCTTCCACTTTGAAAAGTTTGTTTGCAGGGGTGAATCAAAAATGTCACTATGCCTCTTATGGGTATGCTGTGCAATGTGTCATTGGCGTTTTGTAGCAAACAGCTGCTTCAGTGTCCATTTCTTGCCTGTGCTGGCTCTGATACATTTGCTCAGCAGCAGACATGAATACCATAACATGGAAAGAAAAAATTGATCTATGTACAATGAAACCTCAGTATGGGTACACCCCTCATATCGGTACAGATTTTTCAGGCACCGATTTTTCACCCATAGTGTTAATACTATTACTACCCCTCTTAATGGTACACCTCTCTAATGGGTACACCCCTCTGTTAGTACACCTCATACATGTCCCCACTTTTCAGAAAACCACCTCTATAATGGGTACACCCCTCTATTGGTACACCTAATACATGTCACCATTTTCAGAAAATCCCCTCTGTAATGGGTACATCCTGCCTCAGTGATGCAGTGGGCATGGTGCTTGGTAACTGCATTAGTGGTTCTAGGTTTGATACAGGACCAAGGTGGGTTGCCTTCTCTTCTGCAAGAGAGATGCCCCAAGTGTGCCTTTCTTTGGATTGGAAGTAAAACCATAGTCCCATGTGGTGTTCAATGGCATTTATACATAAAAGAACTTTCTACTATGCAACATATAGGTGTGGCAACATTTCCAGGTGTAGAAGCTTGCCACCTGGCATTGGTAGAATACCTCAAAGAACAGTAGACCTACAATAAATATGCACAGGGGTTGCAGCTTTAGTCTGCATCTGGCTGTGGAAAAACGCAGTCCAAAAGATTACCCTTGCATCTGTGGAGTTTTTGATCTCCACTTATTCATGTTCATGTTTTGCTATTTTTACTATTAACTTTTGTTGACATAATGAATGACGTCATAATCATTCTTAGTTTCAGAATTCTATATTTTGCATTCAGCATTCTGAATTTTGAATTCTGAAATTTGAGTTTTTTTAAAAAAAAAACAACAACATTTATTTATTATATAGTATAATTTTTAATTTTTAGAAAAGAAAGTTCTATCTCTAATTCAACGCTGAAAGGACACATAATTTGTTAGCTCCTCTATCTTCACTATAACGGTTATATTAGCAATTATTACTTAATATTGAATATTGATTTAAATACTTTAAACAGTTTTGTGGAATATCAATTTTATTGTCACATAGTTTATTTTCAAATATTGTAAATCATTAAACTGTTTCACTACATTTTAAATACACGAATGATCTTTATATCCAGAAGATTATCTTGGAAAATTACATCAACTTTATGAATGCGCAATTCAAGAAAAACGTACACAAAACTTCCTTAATTTTCTTTACAAATTACAATAAATTTTAAAGCCTTCGCTACACATTAGACAGGCAAGATGGGTACCCGATCCTGCCATAGGCAGCAAATAAGAAGGCAGCTTGATTGTAGACAAACGTCCCTTGATAATTTGTAAAATTAAATTTGTGTACTTCAATAATTTTGTGAAATATTATATTATACAATAGATTTTTTGCAGTTAAAAAAAAAACACAATATAAAACGATATATTGTTTTGATTAATTTATATACACATACCCCTCTTATTGGTACACTTTGGCTAGGTCCTACAGGTGTACAAAATGGAGAGGTTTCACTATATGTATATGCATATTGGTGTGCATTAATGAAGTGTAAGGGGGTACCTCCACAAGCAGAACACCTGTGTAAGGGGACCGCCTGCACCCGTGTGTGCCCGGGGTAGAATAGGCACACTGCATACCTGCATGTCATAAGAGGTGACAAAACGGAGTGACTTTTTCTTGCCCCTGACTGGACAACACCACTGTCGTCTTTGTCTACGACGTGTTCTGGACAGGATGATACCAACATCGTGGTTGTTCCAGTGTTCGGTCTGACTTGTTCTCGGTCGACGTAGGCTCCTCACTGAGGTGACTATAAACAAACGCCTACCCGCGTGTTTGCCGTGCGTGGAGACAAGTACCCTGGGAAAACCGGATCCTGGTGATTGAGGAGGGTCTAGGGCTGCGGCACTACACATCCAACACATCACTTTGGCCACAGCTTCCAGGGAAAACGGGAGGCCAAGGCAGTAGCCCGGTCTTGGTCAATCGGCCGGGGGCGCATAAGTTGTTATGCCTCCTAGGGTGACTGTAAGTGGACCGGCAGTCAACCCCGATGCCAATGGTCCGGTACTCGGATATTATGCCACCCTAACGGTATCCTGCCCGAGCACCCTTGGCGACCCTAATGGGCGCCCCTTGTTTCGCTCCGTGGTGGGCGGTGAAACATAATTTCTAAAAAATTATGGCAACCCAAAATCCGAGGCTGGGGGCCTCATCAAATAACCCCACCCCTCCCCCTTCTTCTTCTATAATGACTTGTGTTGAGCCGGAAGATGGCGGGCTCGGTCCCACTCAACTGAGTGGGCCAGCTGCCAGTGAGTTAATGGAGATGAGCACTGCTCCAACTAAGAGGCCGCGTTCCTACAGTCACCCAACTGGATCAGGGAATGCCCCTGTGGTGTCAAATACATCAGCACCTGCCCTTAACAAGAGGCAACGGCCTCTTAGCCTTAAGGTGCAGGGCTCCACCGCTGATGCAAAGCGTGTTCCTGCATCTAAGGAAGCCTCAGGTGCAGTCAAAAGCACTTCTATTCCTTCTTCCTACCCTCCCCGGTTTCTTTCCATATCCGGGGAGTATGGTGCATCCTTGGGGAAGGCGTCGCCCTTCCTTATCGCCAAAGCCATCAAGGGCATTGCCGGTGATGTGACCTCGGTCAAGAAACTGCGCAATGGCACCTTGTTGGTGGAGGCATCTGCCAATCACCAGACCAAAGCATTATTAAAAATGCGGAAACTCGGTGACATCCCCGTTGTGGTCGAACCGCATCGCACTTTAAACACCAGCAGAGGTGTGGTGCAGTGCCCCGATCTGCGTGGGGAGTCAGAGGAGCAAATAGCGGAGGAGCTTAGGGACCAGGGTGTGGTGGCTGTCCGCCGCACCTCTGTCTGACGGGATGGAGAATCCCGGCCATCTGACACCTTGGTGCTGACCTTTGGTAGGCCCAAGGTGCCAGAGTACATCATGGCTGGCTACCTCCGCTTGCCTGTGCGTCCTTTCATACCGAGCCCGCTTCGGTGTTTCAAGTGCCAACGATATGGCCATGGCCAGAATTCCTGTTCTGCCAAGGCCATGTGTGGCACTTGTGGGCAGGGAGACCACTCCCCAGAGTCTTGTAAGACTGCACCTTTTTGTCTGAACTGTAAGGGCAACCACCCCGCGTCTTCTCGGGACTGCCCTACTTGGTTGCAGGAGCGCGCAATGCAGGAGCTGGGTTTCCAGAAGGGTATCAGCTTTCCGGATGCGCGGCGGCTGCTAGCCTTGCCAGGGACCCCCAGTCGTGCGGTGTCCTATGCAGGTGCTGCCAAGGCAGCTGCTGTGTCGTCTGTCTGCACCCAGACGGACACACTACCTCAACTCCCCCCTCTCATCCGTTTGACGCCCTCTCAGGCCCGTGGGGTCCATGGAGTGCCGGTCTGTGCAAGCATTGGCTGCCAGACGGACCCCGACCCCGTTTAAACGGCTACTTCCGGCTCCACCACCGCCTCTGGCCCATGCATGGGCCCCCAATAATGGCGGTGCCAGTTTCTTTGGAGGCCCCAGATGCTGCTCATGAAAGAGAGGTCCCCGTGTGTGCCCGGGGTAGAATAGGCACACTGAGTACCTGCATGTCGTAAGAGGCGACTAAAAGGGGTGACTTTTTCTTGCCCCAGTTTGGACAACACCACTGTTCTGTTTGTCTATGACGTGGTCTGGACAGGACGATACCATCATTGTGGTTGGTTGTATCTTTCTTTTCTCCTTTATTGGATGAGTGTCTGACTTGTTCGCGGTCGACGTAGGTTCCTCACTGAGGTGACCGTAAAAAACGCCTACCCGCGTGTTTGCCGTGCGTGGAGACCCGTACCATGGGAAAAGCGGATCCTGGTGATTGAGGAGGGTCTAGGGCTGCGGCCCTACACATCCAACACATCACTTTGGCCACAGCTTCCGGGGCAAACGGGAGGCCAAGGCAGTAGCCCGGTCTTGGTCAATCGGCCGGGGGCGCATAAGTTGTTATGCCTCCTAGGGTGACTGTAAGTGGACCGGCAGTCAACCCCGATGCCAATGGTCCGGTACTCGGATATTATGCCACCCTAACGGTATCCTGTCCGAGAACTCTTGACGACCCGAATGGGCGTCCCCTCATTGGGCTCGGTGGTGGGTGAGAACTGCGGGCAGCGAAATCATAATTCACAACAATTATTGCAACTATAACCCAGAGGCTGGGGGCCTCTTCAAAAAACCCCACCCCTCCCCCTTCTTTAGTTTCAATGACTTGTGGTGAGCCGGAAGATGGCAGGCTCGGTCCCACTCAACTGAGTGGGCCAGCTGCCAGTGAGTTAATGGAGACGAGCACTGCTCCAACTAAGAGGCCGCGTTCCCCCAGTCACCCAACTGGATCAGGGAATGCCCCTGTGGTGTCAAATACAT
>JAAFCE010007744.1:21238962-21259282 GCA_013389805.1 Trigoniulus corallinus
TGCTTGATATTTATTGTGACATTTAAATTGGGGTAAGTTATGGGGGGGGTAGTTAATTTATTTAATTTTAATTGTCTGGGTTTTTGAGAGTTATACTGGGGGAAGTTGCAGGGGGTAACTGATAGTTTGAGTGGGGTTGAGGGGTATTCTGAGGGAGCCACAAGGGGTAGCTGATGATTTATAATGGGGGTTAAGGGGGATGTGGAGGAAGTTACAGGGGGTAGTTGACACAGGTTGTACAGAGGGACATGATTGCATGTGGGGGTGGATGAAAGCCTGGTTGGGGATAGACGGGAATGGAGGATTAGAACCCGCAGACCCGACCCTGCCATGGGTTGGTGTTGGTGATTTAGGTCCCTTCAATTGTTTGTTTGTTTGTTGGTGTTTAAGGTCCCGTCAACTACAAGGTCATTAGAGACCCGTCCACTGCATAGTTCTAATGCATATACTGCACAGACACTACACTAATGTGACGATTATTGGGTATTAGCAGTACCCAGGTTTCCCAAGCGACCACCCATGTCAGTACTAACTGGGCTTGCGTTGCCTAACTTCAGGGATCAGACGAGAACTGGTGTGTCCAACGCAACTCGCCGCTCCCTAGGTCCCTTCAAATACATGGTCATTAGAGCCCCGTCCACAGTGTCGTTCTGATGCAGGGACTGCACAGACACTACACTAATGCGACGATTTTTGCATACTAGCGGTACCCAGTTTTCCCAAGCGGCCACCCATGTTAGTACTAGCTGGGGTTGCGTTGCTTAACTTCAGTGATCAGATAAGAACTGGTGTGTCCAACGCGATGAAGCCGCTTCCCCCCCCCCCCGACCCTGCCACAGGCGGGATAAAGGTGCGATGATGATGAATAGTAACATCAGTTCCTTCTGGTTCTATTTTTAGTGCGTGTTATTGTAATTGTGACGTACCAATAGGGGTCCGCCTGATGGCGCACCACAGCACGGCGATATGGAGCCCACAGCTTGAAATAGTTTGATTGGCTAGTTTGCTGGTGTTTTTGGGCCCCCAAACGACAAGGACATTAGAGCCCCGTCCACTGCAAAGGTCTAATGCTGATCTGCACAGACACTAAACGAAGGCGACGATTTTTGGGTATTAGCGATACCCAAGGGTCACAGTAAAGGGCCAGAACGCGCATGGTAAGATAATGATAATGCAATAAGCCACGGAAATACAATAGTAATGCTATAAATATTTGTGAATATTTTATTTATACAGTATTACAAATTACTTCATTGATCCAGGCTGACTCCTGCTTGGTGAAAAATCCGACATTAATCGCAATCTAATACCAGCCCTTCACTAATATTTTTAAACCAATATGTTTCTTTCACTTTGTTAGAGCAGTTATTACATGAGATTAGGACATTTTGTAGTAGTGTGATTTTCGCATATCTCTTAGCACTTTTCTTGGCTATGAAGTTTATAATTGGATAATGGACATAATTCATTCATTTCTGCCATTTCAGTTTCAGTTGCAACTTTATGCCGTGATCCACAGTAACTGTAAACTGAAAATAATAAATGTATTGCTTAGGAAGCATTATGGCATGAAATATTTAAAACTGTATTAATCTAATTATAGGTAACTTAGCAATCCAAATTAAAAATGAACAATTTACAATCGATATCATATTCTGTAAATGACACTACTTACAATAACAGTCGGTTGAGCTGAACCCTGTATTTGTAGATTTTCCAAACCTTATACTTTTAATAATACAATGATGAACCCCTGAAATATAAAAATTTCATTCATTAGCCATAGAATCACACACCGAAAACTTATGCATGAAATCACAAAGGGGAGTAAGATTGACTCTCATGGCACAAAGTGCTTTAAAACAATCAGATTCAGCATTTTTTATCAGCACGAAATTACACTAGAACTCCAATTTTCCGAACTCCTATTATCCGCATCGCTTTCAGAATTTCAGAAAAAAAAAATACAAGGAAACGTACTGCGATTTTCAAAACAATGCGCGACTTGGCTGCCTGAAAACTGATCCTGACAGTCAAACAGCTTACTTTGACCAAGATGTTCAGCAAGCAATGGCTTTCATTTACAGTATGGTACACGTACATACTGTACTAATTTGCAGCCCTTTTAAGTGCACTTAATATGTAAAAGTATTGTCTTTTCATTTAATTAATTAAAAGCTCTTTTTATTTAAAAATAAGTTTTTTCTCCCATTTAGACCCTTTTTTCAGATGAAATCCAATTACCCGAACTTTTGATTATCTGAATGGGGTTCGGTCCCAATTGATTTGGATAATTGGAGTTCTACTGTAACTTGTTATTCAGTGTTTACATTTAGACACATTTGTAAAGTGATAACGAATTCACTAAACTGTCATCAGAATCACTCTGAAGGTCTTGGACATATTCATTAACATGCAAAACCAGAGTCAAATTTTCCTCTGAACATTTTTAAAACTGTTGAAAAGCAATGAAAAGATTCATCTTATAGAAAATGCCAATATGAAAATTACTGGCAACAATTTAAGTACCACACATCATGAAGATGGACCTTTCTGACTAGTTGATAAATTTGTAATTGAAGTGAAACTTAGAGCAGGTGTAAATTTTATTCCTGTTTGTGCTTCTAGAAATACGTGAAATATGCCATTGCACAACGTAGGGTATTTAATGCCTCAGACTGATCACTTAGAAGCACACACCTAACACTACATTCGCACTACAATTTCAAACTAGATATTCCATCCAACTTGAAAGTTAGCCAGCTCGAATCACTTAAGTGACACATGATTTCCCACTGTACATTGGCTAAAGCTGTTCTCCAAGAGTATTTGACCAATTGAAGGAATAACTAGTCAAAAACAAAATTTTGAAGGCAATGTTTGTCAGGACAAAAATGCATTTTGAACTTCAACAACAAATGATAGCAAACCAAACTGAAATTCTACACCCTTCACAAGCTAGGAGACGTCATAGGTCAGGGGTGGCGAACTTGTACCTGTGGGTCACAAAGTGACCCATTGTTAAATTTTAAGTGACCCAAGAGTGAATCATTTCTAGTTTATTGTCTCATAAAAACAGCAAATTTCACACTGTTGTATTACATAAAATAAATATGTTTTGTTTCCACTATTATTTTAAGGTTTGTTTTTTATTTGCTACTTTAGTGGTTACACACACTAAGCTATATGAATCAGGGTATAAGGCAGTGAAGGAAGAGCTATGTTAATAGAATGCAAGTAGCTTAGATGTGAATGTTGTGGCATATGGGTGGGACATGGAGGATAGTTGGGGTTGAGTATATTAGAGGCAGGCTAGGGGTGGGGGACATTGCAGAAAAATGAGGGACAGTAGATCTAGTTCTAGTTGAATACACTGCAAGCAGCCATGATAGGCCAAATTGGCAGTGGAGAGAATATTTCTCATTCCTAAAAATTCACTCATTCTAAAACCCCAACGAACCTGAAGCATAGCATCTATTCTGCCATACATTGCCTGCCCACTATAATGGCGCCTTCTCTCAGAAAGTTCTTCACCTTATCCTCATCAAGAGCATTCCATTGCCGAATGACCATTGGAAAAAGGACCAGTAATATCAGTCTGTTCGGGCCTTGATCTCCTTCAGTTTGAACAGATGATCATTTCTCCCCCTATATTCTGCTATGGATAACCTGCTATCTAGAGGACCCTCATAACCTATTTTCAACAGTCTGCTAAAAAGCTTAATGCTATCAGAGGCCTGCCTCTGACAGAGTGAGTCCCACCCTTATTCTCTGATCATGCCTGACACACTCAATCTGTGAGAGAACCGACTTAGCACAACTCTTGCTGCCCTCCTTTGGACTATTTCAATTTCCCAAGATAGTTCTTGCCTAAACGGAAACCAAATTGGACTACAGTACTCCACAATTGGCCATACCAGTGAAAAGTAAGCTATTTCTTTTACTTCCTTTGTGCTGTCCCCCAGCACCCTTCTAACCAACTGGAGAGCACGCCCAGCTTTCCCAATCAATTTGTCAGTGTGTTCCTTCCAGGTGCCCTGAGTGTAAGACAACTTCAACGTGCTTGTGGGTGTCAACCCTTTCACCACCTATGCTATATGAAAAATGAACCTGCTTGTTGGACCTGCTTATTCTAAGAAAGCTACATTTGTGCAGGTTCAATGGCAACTCCCACTTTCTACTCCAATGATATATCTTGTTTAGGTCTTGCTGCAGTTCTGCACAGGAAGAAAACCCACTTTCCACCACCCTTGCCATGCATGTGTCATCTGCAAACAACTCAAGAAAGGATTTTATATCAAGCGCTATATCATTAACATAAAGTATATATAGTAACAGGCCTAATATGCGTCCCTGGGTTACCCCTGATGTAACAGGTGTCCAATTTGAATGCTACCCCATCAAAAAGTACTCTCTGCTGCCTGCCTTGTAGGTAGGGCTTTACCCACTGAATAACCTTACTATGAATCCCTAACTTGGACATTTTTGAAACAAGCTTGTCATGGGGTACCTTGACAAAGGCCTGTTCAAAATCCAGGAATATAACATCAACCTGCTTACCCTTATCTAGAGCATTTTGAATGTATTCAATTTGACAAGCCAGTTGAGTGTCACATGACTTCCCTTTCCTAAACCCATTCTGATAATCACTAAGGATGCCATTTTCCTCCAAATATCCCATAATATGCAATAATAAGATATGCTCAAAAGTCTTACATACCACACTCGTTAAAGACACTGGCCTGTAGCACTTAGGATCTGCAGTATCCCCTGATTTGAAGACTGGCACAACGTTTGCCAGCCTCCAGCTAGATGGAACAATGGCACTGTCTAATGATTTTCTAAAAATTTCCACCAAGTAGTAGCTTACAATCCCTGAAAGTCTTTGTAGAATAAATGGAGAAATGTTATCGGGGCCTCCACTAATTTATTCAGAAGTTTCTCAATCCCCTCTCTTGTAATAACAACCACCTCCATTTGCCCTTGATAGTCATTTCCTGACACTAGTGAATAATCCTCTCCACTATTTGCAAATGCTTTTGAAAATAAATCATTGAAAATATTTGCAGCTATAAGGCTATTGCTAACTAGGTTTCCTGACCTGTCCTTAATAGCTGGAACTTTATAACCCCCCTTTCTACACTTTTTCAGGTACCCTCAGGAAGCTTTTAGATTGTTCGTGAGCCTTTCCCCCAAATATCCCTATGGAATTTCTTGTAGGCCGTTTTAATAGGAGCTTTTGCCTGGCTTCCTTATGGGCGACCTCACTATCTGAATCCTGCTCCATTCTAAATATATTTCTAACTTTTCTCTGCCTATGCAAAGCTGCCTTCACTTCCTGGAAAACCATTGTCCATCTTCTTCTTAATAGGGACAGCCTGTCTTGTACCTTCATCTACAAGTGCTAAGAATCTTTGCCAAGACTCTTCAACACTGCAAGCATTTGCAGTGACCTGAAAATCATTCACCTTGGCTTCTAAATAAGACCTGAACAACTCCCAATCAGCTCTGTGAAATTGAAAAGTCTCCCTACTTACTGTGCAATACCATGGTAGCCTTCTCACTATCTCAACTCTAACTGCAGCATGATCACTAATTTCCTTAATACACCTCACATCCTTAATGGAGCTAGGCACATTAGTAAAAACTAGGTCTAAAATCCCTCCATTCTCATGAGTTGGCATGGTCACCACCTGCTCTAACCCAGTACAGCACAGCTGCTCCAAGAAGGAATTAAGTGCCCCTGAAAGAGCAGAATTTCCAACTGATTGCATGCTGTCCCACTTCACCCCTGGAAGATTGAAGTCCCCACCTTGAATAATTGTCAGGACCATCCTCCTATGATTGAGGATCTCCAAAGAATGTGCCAATCTCAACAATGGATTTGGATCAGTTACTGGTGGATGATAGAAGGCAATGACATAAGTCCCCCTGCTGACCCAGAAACACCCACACTACACTCTCCCTCAAACCTTGCTTCCCTAGTACTTTTCAATGATTTGTGTATAGCTATGAGCACCCCACCCCCTCTACCTGCTTCCCTGTCTCTTCTATACACTATGTCCCTATCAGGAAAAATCTCAGTTGATTGTATATCTTCCTTTAACCAGATTCAGTGCCAATGACAATATCAGCATCCCATGTAGCAGCAAGGGCATTAAACTCAGCTACTTTATTGACTATGCTTCTACAGTTGATAACAAGCAAAGTCAATTGATCAGTTACTGCTAATCTCCTGCCCATCCCTGCATTATTGCTGTCTAGTAGTCCCTTGCTATGTTTGTTGCGACTTAATCTGGAGCATCATGACCCTCTGTCTTCCCTAAAAAAATCAACTACAAACTCCTTAATTTTTCTCCCAACCCTAGTAGCAGCCCTCTTATTGAAATGCAATCTATCCCTTGTAAACCTGCTGTGAAGATCTGTGAGACATGCCCTATATTCAAGGAGCTTCACTCCAATCAATTGTCCTTCATGAAACATCCTGTCATTT
Organism: Trigoniulus corallinus; assembly: GCA_013389805.1. NCBI lineage: Eukaryota > Metazoa > Arthropoda > Diplopoda > Spirobolida > Trigoniulidae > Trigoniulus > Trigoniulus corallinus. The sequence continues at coordinate 21,245,456 of JAAFCE010007744.1, forward strand.
ATCCTATGGGCCTTAGCTGTGGCTACTCCACCTCTGTCCTTTCTTTCAATGATTGGGCAAAGCATTACCTTTGCCTTTGGTCTGATACTTCTGACTTCCTTGGCAGTTTCCACAATTCCTTCTAGAACTGCTGCTGCAGGTTTATTGTGAGTTATATCATTAGACCCTATCTGCAAAATGACCAGGCATTCCTCCCTTTCACCTTTCATAATACTTGAAATCCTGTCCTTTCTGTCCACCAGTCTAGCATCTGGAAGAGAAGCAACACTAACACAGTCTCTATCCAGGCCGTTCTGGCAGTGCCCATCTATCTATACCCCATAAATCTGTGTCCCCTATCACTGATTTACAAGGTATTTGGTTCTGTACAAATTTTACACCCCTGTCACTCACCTTAAAATTGTGCTCACTCTGCTCCATTTGTAGATCCCCATCACTCATAGTACAATCCTGTGAATTGGTGCAAGGATTTTTCCTGACCCCAGAATCAACTTCACCAATATTTCCTTCACCTTTGGGAGTCTTTGGTGGACTAACTATTGGGACTGTTAGTCCTGTCTCCTTCACAGCATCTACCTGTACTCTCATGACTTTTCTTCCACTTCTCTCCACCACTTTAGAAGTATTCCCCTTTATGCTGGGTGTCTCTGCTGGAGACGATAGGCTGATAGACTTAACAAGAAGAGGGGAGGAGGAACGTAGGTTGTTGGAAGCACCCAAGGCAGGGGAAGACAAAGGCAGACGTGGGAGCAGACTGTTCATTAGACTATGGTAGTGGGTGGGGTGGACAGGGACCTGGTGGGAGGTAAAAGGGAGTGCAGGACTTGAACCCATAGGCCCGACCCTGCCACAGGAGGGATAAGGGTATGAAGGTCTACAGTTGCTACTTTAATAAACTTTACTCATTATTAAAAATAAGTTATTTTAATTCATAAAATTAAATAGTGCTTGCATCTGACTCATCGATAACTTTTTGGTTATTTCTGTGCTATTGTGGCCATTCTTCAAAAAAGATTCTGGGAATTTGAAACTGGATAGTGATGTGCCTGGGATTTGGCAGGACATCTAAGTAAATTTCTGTAGTCCAACTGGTAACTTACAATATGGGATAAAATGTATTTATTTAACTATAAGAATTGGTCTGCTTGGAGTCCATAACTACTAACAGCTATCTAGCCATTTTTCTAACTCGTTCCTTTTTTCAATTCATTCTCTTCATGTGCCCACCTGCACGTGACGGGTGGATTGTTTGTTTGGTTGGGTTTTAAGGCCCATCGACAACAAAGGTCATTAGATCCCAGAAAGACAGTCACCATGATGGGGGTGTAAATGGCCATCCCACCATGATAACAATAAATAAGGGCAAAAAACCCTAACAATAATGAGAATAAAAAGGCAATAGCCTAATAAATATTGCAAAAAATAAATAAAGGCAAAAGCCAAAACAGATATAAAAATAAAAATAGAAACCAGACATAATAATAAAAGTGGCAAAAGCCAAAACAGCAATAACAGTAAAAGCGGCAAAAGCCAAAACAGACACATTAATAAAAGGCAAAAGCCAAAAAATAAAAGAATAAATGCAAAACTGTCTAAAAAACTGCGTATAAATCAAGGCGAGCTCTCCACTGCAAGCTCTCCACTGCCTGGGGATTATCCCCAAGTGATGTGGAGAGCTGTGGACTGACTCCCAGTCGCCATCTATGCTCTCGGTATATCTCACAGTGACTAAAGATGTGTGGCACTGTGAGAGGCTCCCAACAGAAGTCACACCATAGTTGGTCCTCACCCCGTAGAATGTAGAAGTGAGTGAGGAAGGTGTGACCGATCCAAAGCCAAGCAAGCACAACCTCCTCACTCCGTGACTGGTGGCACGAGGACACCCAGTGCTCTGAAGTGTCCTTCAGTGTGCGGAGTTTGTTGGTGGTCTCCACAAACCACTGGGACCGCCATTGGTCATGGATGGCCCGCTGAACCATAGGGAGAGCATCAGAGGGGATGACAGCAGTGTTTGGTATATCTGGCAAGTGGGCCACCTGATGGGCATGGGCATCCGCCCTCTCGTTGCCCATGATGCCAACATGCCCCGGGACCCACATAAACAACACTGTCTTGCCCTGTTTACAAATCACAAGCAGCAATCTGTGCACACCATGGACGATGGCATGTCTGCCATATAGTGTGTGCAACAGCTGAAGGGAGCATAGAGAGTCCGTCGCAACAACAAAGTGTCTGTCATTCAATAGGTGGATGAGTTCCAGTGCCCTGTGCAGAGCTGTAAGTTCTGCAGTCAAAACACTGGTGATGCCTGGAAGGCGGCCCCCTATGAGATGACCAGTTGTAAAGACTGACCAACCCCCCGAGGAGCCATCCTTTGACCCATCCGTGTAAATAAAAACATGGCCTCGATAGGTTCAAGAGAGGGGTTAAAACTCTTGTTGGGACACTGACCTATCGGTAACCAAAGCTAAACTTGGCTCTGGCACTGTCCAGGGCGGCACAAAGGCCGGCAGTACAGGCTGCACCCTAGGCAGAGTTACACCCAGGCCGGTAAGACCATCCATCCACTGCACACCGAATGGAGGGGGAACCCCCGGGCGGCGGTCAAATGGCCACCTCATAGTGTTACTAAAGTAGGCTGGGTGTGTAGGGTGCTGTGGCTGACCTTTCAGCCACAAAATATATGCAGCTGCAAGGTACTGCCACCGCACAGTCAATGGTGGTTCACCCGCCTCAGCAAAAAGGCTCAGTACTGGACTGGTGCGGAACGCCCCAATGGACAACCGGATGCCAGCGTGATGAACACTGTCCAGCATCCGGAGAGTAGATGGAGCGGCCAGGCCATATATGCTGCAGCCATAATCGAGACGTGACCGAACGAGTGATCTGTGGAGTCGAAGCATCACCGTTCAATCTACCCCAAAACCAGTTCCCTGCAGGCACCACAGAATATTCAGGGAGCGAAGGCACTTAGCCTTCAGCTCCTTCAAGTGCAGGACCCATGTCAGATGGATATCAAAACCGAGACATCGGGCTACCTCTACAACAGGGAGGAGGCGGCCATCCAGGGTAAGCTGAGGCTCAGGGTGAAGCCCTTGCTTACGACAAAAGTGCATGACGGTAGTTTTGTCAGGGGAGAACTTATAGCCACGAGAGGTGGCAAACTCGTTGGCACTATTGAGTGCCAGTTGCAGCTGACACTCAATGCTGTGCATCATGGCAGCCTGGTACCTGATAGAAAAGTCGTCCACAAAGAGGGACGACTTTACCGGGGGGTGAATGGAGGATGGTAGGCCATTTACTGCAACAGCAAAGAGCGTCACACTCAAGACGCTCCCCTGTGGGACACCATTCTCCTGCAGGAAGGCCGAGGAGTAGGTGTTACCCACATCCACTCTGAAGGTCCGTTCGGACAAGAAGCTATGGAGGAAGAGGGGCAGATTACCCCTGAGCCCCCACTGGTGCAAGATCTCCAGTATACCATGGCGCCATGTGGTATCATATGCCTTCTCCACATCAAAGAAGACAGCCACTAAGTGCTGTCTGTGGAGAAAGGCCTCATGTACTGCATTCTCCAGTGAAATCAGATGATCCACCGGAGATCTGCCAGCACGGAAGCCACATTGGGACTCGGCAAGAAGGTGGTGCCATTCCAGATACCACACCAGGCGTCAATTAACCATTTGGTCCATGGTTTTGCAAAGACAGCTCGTCAATGAGATGGTCTATAATTTGTTGGAAGGCTACTATCCTTCCCGGGTTTTTGCAGTGGGATTATAGTAGCCTCTCACCAACCTGCTGGGATTTCATGCTGCTGCCAGATATAATTTAATACCTCAAGGAGGTATCTAACGCCTTTCTCTGGTAGGTGTCGTAGCATTTGATAGTGGATGCTATCTGGTTCAGGGGCAGTATCCCTGGCTCTTGGTAGAGCTGCCTGGAGCTCCCAAGGGGTAAATGGGTTGTTATACCCCTCAGCGACACCCCCAGAAAAATTAAGTGGGTGGCGTTCTGCAGCTAGTTTGGACTGCATAAATGCTGCCGTGTAGTGCTGGGAACTGGAGACGGCTGCAAACGTCCTTCCCAGTTCCTCAGCCACTTCACACAGCAGAAGGCAATGTCTCCCTTGTACAAGGAGACCGGAGCCACATGATGGTAAATATCTGCCTTGGATCTTCCTCAGCTTTTCCCAGACTTTCTTGGAGGGTGTGTGACGGGTAAGTGAGGAGATGTACTGACTGCATGAGGAGCGTTTGGCCTCAGCGATCACCCGTCGGGCATATGCCCTGGCTCAGAGATAGTCGATACGGTTGGCCTTCGTAGGACGAGATTGTAAGCTGCAAAGGGCTCGTCAGCGAGCCCGAATCGCACTCCGGCAATCCTCTGTCCACCATGGCACCTGTGCTCGTGGTGGGTTACATGAGCTCTGGGGGATGGATGCCAATGCCGCCCCGACCATCACCTCTGTGAAGTGACTCACTAGGTCGTTGACCCCATCAAAATCACACAGTGGGCATAAGTAGATATGGCGAGCGAACTCCTCCCAGACCACCCGACGCAGACCCCCACCGTGGTGGGTACAATAACTATAATGCATTAAGGAATCAGGCTCATGCACAAACAGAGATACTGGTTTACTCCAGGGTTTTCTTCCTCCTCTCTTTTCTGTGGGTGACCCTGGTGCAATGTGATTCACAGTATTTTCACATGATAGGTTGAACTTCCTAACAAGTCACAGATGGGTGGTTAATTGCTTTTCATTATTCAAATAAGGATGGATGGGGTACTCCTGTACCGCTGTGTAGCAACTGTGTAAAGTTTAAATGGTCATACGTAGTGCTGGAAATGCCATATGCAGTGCATAAAGAGCAAAACATTAATTTGCTTTAACCACCACATTAAAATTGTTCAAATTGTTTATAATGATATTTTTTTCTGTTTCTGAGCATTACAAGCAAGCAATCACACTATCCACTATGTGCTGTAAACATCAGTGCAATAACTTGCAGGCAACTGCTCTCCAGATAGTTTTTGCAGACCCTACGTGCACACATTTTTGCTACTCATTTAAATGAGCTGTTTGCTCGTGTAAACTAAGAAAAGTTTCAAAGAGCAAGTATTCTTTAGCATTTAAATTGTTGGCAATTTCTGTAGCTGGGAATGATGGTAATTGTCCTGTGGCTAAACCTCTACAGTTATCTGTCTCTAACCATTGATTACTTTTCTCAATTTCATTTTGCCAATAAATTCAGATTCGAGAGTAGCGTCAGCAAAAATCAAAATTAATGGAATCAAGTTGTCCGGCTAAAAAGTTTCCATTTATAAATTGAAAAAATAATAAACAGCGCCCTCCAATAAACGGCGCAACAAAAAAAGTCTGTGAAAAAATAAAAATAAACGGCGCGCCGTTTATTAGAATAAATACGGTAACTTAAACCATAAAATTTACATCATCAAAGGTTTTTTTTTAGTAATGTTCGTTTGCTACACCATGCATAACAAATAGAGGCAGCGTCAATGCTTAAAACTGAAATCTTAAAATTCGGGGCATGTGTGTCACTAAAGGCGCGTTCTCACGAGTCAAGTTTTGTTGATCAATTGTAGTTGTTCAACAAAACTTGAATGAAAACTTTAGTGGGAACCTCTGTTTCAATCGAGTTGATCAACATTTTAATTGATCAACAAAAGTTTGACCCAGTCAAACTTTTCTTGATCAAGTGGTGAGTCATTCACCATTACCCTTCAAGTGAACAATAGGTCTTTTGTTTAAGGCCCTTGTAGATATACAAAAGTGGACCCGTCAGAGGGGTGGACCAATTGGGGGTTAACCAAAATACAGTGTTATCCAAACAACTCCTTTTGACCCCATTTGTAATGTAACTGAAACCCCATTTGTAATGTAACTGAAACCCCATTTGTACAATGAAACTGCTGATCAGTTTCTATTGAAATGTGTGAACGAAAATTGATTCAAGTAATGTTCAACTTTTGTTGAACAAGTACAATTCGTCAACAAAACTTGACTAGTGAGAACGCGCCTTAAGTTGCATCCCCAATCATATTAATCGCGTGGAGTAGAGAGACAAGCACTTATTTTCAACCTATTTCGTTAATTTTTCTAATGAATAAATAAGAAAAGCTGTTGGATAGCACGAGGGAGGTAATTTATCTTCTTATTAAAACATTGTGCAAATATGAAAGAAAAACATTGTGAAGCACAAGGGCTAAGTGCGGTATACGGCCTAAGGTTGACAACCTGTCAAAAGTGCCATTCCCTAACTAAAGCTACATAAAACATTAACCTTAAATATTAGGGGATTTGAGTTACACGTAAAACTCTCTTGCAGAATGGCATAAGTATACCACGGGATCAACCTATGACAGCCTATGAAAGGGTTGTGGAAATCATATTTCAGATGGAAGTTTTACTTGCATAGTTGCTGCATAGAAGGTCAAAGAGCTCGCCCACTGGCGTCGGTGAAATGCCCCAACGAACAGTAGACCAACGATAAATAAGCATAGGGTTGCAGCTTTGGTTGGAAACTGGCTGCAGAAAAACTGTCCAATAAATGACCGTTGTGTCTATTCAGCAGGTCATTAGAGCCCCACCGACAGCATAGTTCTTATGCAGAAATTGCACATAGGGCCTACACTACACTGTGACGATTTTTGGGTATTAGCAGTAACCAGTTTTCCCAACCGGCCACCCATGTCAGTACTAGCTGGGGTTGCGCTGCTTAACTTCAGTGATCAGACGAGAATTTCCAACGCAATTCGCTGCTCCCTATACTCAGAGGGACAAGGTATATACCCGACCCTGTCATAGGCAGGATAATGGTTAGCAGTTGCTTTACTTTTTTGCTACATATACACTCATGTGCACAGATTGATTGCTGCCATTCCACTCGTTGTACTTTCACACCTTACATAAGTAATGTATAAGTAAGTAATGCATAGGTATTTCACAGTTTACGTGTAGAGACGCGCATGTGCAGCTAGAATTTCAGTTGCAACTCATGCCCTATGTAGCTCAGAAACGTGTAACTCAAATCTCCTGTTGTGTCGTATTTTAAGACGTTCAACTTTTGCCCTAACAACCTATTGAATATATCACTTAAAATTGATGCTGTACCAGGAAGTTAATGAAAATTAATGTTTGTTGAAAGATTTGTGAACAGAAATTCATGACTACAAGATTTAATGATTGTTCCTATCAAATATAACAACTTTACTTACAGTTCCCATCTTTATTGTGCAATACCTCAAAATGCACATTGGGTTCTATCTTCAAGACGGCAAGATATGGTTGTATAACCCATTCTCTACAATAATGAAATTAAGTTTTGAAATTGATCGGTGTTTATTATAAATGCGTTACATAGCGTCCTACCCATTAGGTAACTTGTATGAGTAAGTAGCTTCCAGAGTAGTTCCATTATACCACTTAAGAGTCTGCTTATGACAAGTTGAATCTACAAAGCTTGGAGTTGTTGCATTGTAACGATGAATGAAGATCGTGCCTTCGACCTGAAAAAAATAATGAATTTTAAATAGAATTTTAGAAAAAACCCGCCGCGGTGGTGTAGTGGTTAGCTCACTCGGCAACTACGCCAGTAGTTCTAGGTTCGATACTGGACCGTGGTGGGTCGGCTTCTTTCGGGCGAGAGAGAAGCCGCGAGTGTGCCTTCTTTCGGATGAGAAGTAAAACCGAGGTCCCGTGTGGGTGTACGATGGCACTTGCACGTAAAAGAACCCTCTCTACTACGCAACGGGTAGATGAGGCAAAATTTCCAGGTGTAGGAGCTCGCCCCCTGGCGTCGGTAGCATACCCCAACGAACACTAAACCGACGATAAATAAGCGTAGGGGTGCAGCGTTGGCCGGCAACCGGCTGCAGAAAAAACTATGTCCAATATATCACCCTGTGTCCATTCAGAGGGACAAATGGGTACCCGACCCTGCCATAGGCGGGAAAAGGGTTAGGAGTTGCTTGAAATAGAATTTTAGAAACGCAAGGCAACTACTAAATCATTTCCCACCTACAAAAGGACCACCCACAAGACAAGGCCTGCTTTACAAGGTCGAGTAGAAGATGAATGCTTCAACACATGGTGTAACACGTTTCTGTGCAACTATTACATGAATTTCATTGAGAAGTAATATTTTATTGATAATGGCAAATAAATTTTGCACTCCTAGATGCACTGGGAACTGTGATAATGGTATTACAGTTCATATATCCAGATTTCTGACAAAATGAAATTCACAGATATTGGCATACACTGATTAAATTATTATTTATTCCATATTGAAAACTAATTTATTTAAATCAAAGCTTTTTGGCATGAGAAACACATTTCTAGTTAATATGTGTGTATCACGCTAACGGGTTGGGGGAGTAAGCCAAGTAGCCATAACAGGAGGCTGCTCACAGGTACATTTCACTAAATAATTAATGAGGTACCTAAAGGCTCAACAATTGCTCAGCACAGTTACCATTTTGGAGATAGATGTTAATAAAAATTTTATCAATGAGTATTTTCTACTAGTAGTATGTGTACAAATTTAAGACTTCTTGTAAAACTATTGTAATACATCAAGTGTAACCTATTGTAAACTAATGTAATACTTCCAGTGTATATGATAACAAAACAGGAAAATGAGTTATTACTCCTTTACAATATCCAAGACTAAAGTATTTAGCAGTACCTACTCAGTTTCCAAAATAAATGAAATAAGAAGACACAGCCCAGAAGAGAGAAGAAAAAATATAATATCAACATCTTCAACCTGCAATTGCAATTATCATCAATGTTGAAGGCAGAAACAAGAAAAGTATCCTACATTTACTAAACTAGTCATTTCTAACAACATCAGCCTATCAGATAATTGGTCTACACTTAATAACCATAATTATGTTTGCTTCATTTGTGTAAATGACTGCACTGCACCAGAATTAAGCTTTCAAATAAAATAACTAAAAATTTAGAAATGATTGCTTATATACATGGTAAAGCATTAACCAATCTAGGAAATTGCCTACATTTACCTTATTAGTTATATAAAAAATGATATAATTTATTTTGATTAAATTGAAAGTTGCAAATGTGAAACAGATATTGATAAAATATTTAACTGATACTGTTTCTTCTTCTGTTCAGATCATTGGGTAATAAAAGTTATAATGTTAAAGGGTATTATAATTTTCAAATAACTGAATTTGGACTGAATAGCTCAGTATATTGATAAAAAATAACGAAATACTGAATATTCAGCAACAATGATTATATTGTCTTCATTACTGTTTTGTAGGCCTATTTGTGGTGCTATCCACTGGCGTGCCGGCATAGTGTGCAATGTGTGCGTCACATACAGACGCCAAAGATGTCAGGGGAGAAGAAAATATTTTTATTATCTCTAGACGTCTATTTGAAACTCTTCAGATGTTCCACTTTATTCTGCATTCTGCACTGTTAGAGGTGTGTAGTACAGCATACTGTCCAGTGAAACTTCACCAATCGGTCCACCCCTGTGGATTTACAAAAGTGAACCATCAAAGAGGTGGACCAATTATGGCGGTTAGCCAAAATACTGTTTAGATGATATCAGAAAACTTAGTGACTGCAGAGAACAGGTAGAGAAAGGACTAAACGATATTAGACGGGCGATAGAAGAAGCCGGTCTATAGATAAACATGAAGAAGATAGAGCATTTTGCTTTCAAATGGGAAGCACAGGGCAATACCAGTTACATACAATAGAGGTTCGAACTTGTGAAAAGGGTGCAAGAGGTTAAGTACTTAGGATGAACGTTCCAAAGCAATGTCGAGATAGACTCTGATGTGACCCATAGAACCAATGGTGGATGGTTGAAGTGGAGACAGGCAAGTGGAGTCCTGTGTGATAGGAGGGTCCCAATGAACTGAAAGGGAAGATCTACAGGGCAGTGGTAAAGCCAGTTATGCAATATGACTCAGTGTTTAACAGTGAGGAAGTGCCACATCAATAGAATACAAGTAGTGAAGATGCGAATGGTGTGGTACATGATTGGTAGGCCAAGAGCTGATAGAATTAGGAATGCGTTTATTAGAGGTAACCTAGGGGGGGGGGGGGGGGGAGACGTCACGAAAAAAGGAGGCCGTTAGCTCCATTCTAGGAATGAATGTGGTTGGAAGCATCCAGGGCAAGAGGAGGCAGATGCAGACGTGAGAGCATGTTGTCCATAAGGACATGGTATTGTGTGAAGTGGAGAGAGACCTGGTGGGAGATAGATGGGAATGGAGGGCTAGAAGGCACAGGCGGGATAATGGTATGATGATGACGATGCAGTACGTGAATTAAGCAAGTACAGTTCTTCAATACCCGTGTGTGCCCGGGGTAGAATAGGCACACTGCATACCTGCATGTCGTAAGAGGCGTCAAAAAAGGGTGACTTCTTCTTGCCCCAGTCTGGACAACACCACTGTCGTCCTATCCTATGACGTGGTCTGGACAGGGCGATACTAACATCATGGTTGCTAGTGTCCTTATTTTGTCCTTTGATGGATGATTGACTTGTTCTCGGTCGATGTAGGCTCCTCACTGAGGTGACGATAAATAAACGCCTACCCACGTGTTTGCCGTGCGTGGAGACACGCACCCCTGGGAAAAGCGGATCCTGGCGATTGAGGAGGCGTATGCCCTGCGATGTCTCTCGCCACTCCACACTGGTGAGGTGGCTGACAGACATCGAGGACTAAGGTTGCAACCTATAGTCTCCAAAACATCACTTTGGCCACAGCTTCCAGGGAAAACCGGAGGCCAGGGCGGATACCTGGTCTTGGTCAATCGGCCAGGGGCACATAAGTTGTTATGCCCCCTAGGGTTGCTGTAAGTGGGCCGGCAGTCAACCCCGATGCCAATGGTCCGGTACTTGGGGATTATGCCACCCTAACAGTATCCTGTCGGAGTAGTCTCGACAACCCGAATGGGCGTCCCCGTGTAGGGTTCCATGTGGTGGGTAAGTCCTGCGGGCAGCGAATTCATAATTATTAAATTATGACTAACAATAAAACAGAGAATGGGGCCTCTACAAATAACCCCACACCTCCCCCTTCTTCTTCTTTAGTGACTTGTATTGAGCTGGAAGATGGCGGGCTCAGTCCCACCCAAAAGAGTGGGCCAGCTGCCATTGCATTAATGGAGACAAACACCGCTTCAACAAAGAGGCCGCGTTCCCCCAGCCACCCAACTGGATCAGGAAACGCACCTGTGGCATCTAATGCATTGGCACCTGCCCTTAACAAGAGGCAACGACCTCTCAGCCTTATGGTGCAGGGCTCCACTGCCAATGCAATGCATGTTCCTGCATCTAAGCATTTAGGTGCAGTCAAACTAACATCCACACCTTCTCCCTACCCTCCCCGTTTTCTATTCATATCCGGGGAGGATGGTGTAGCCTTGGGGAAGGCGTCGCCCTTCCTTATCGCTAAAGCCATCAAGGGCATTGCCAGTGATGTGACTTTGGTCAAGAAACAGCGCAATGGCACCTTGTTGGTGGAGGCATCTGCCCCTCACCAGATAGAAGCATTACTGAAACTGTGGAAGCTCAGTGACATCCCCGTTGTGGTCGAACCCCATCGCACCTTAAACACCAGTAAAGGTGTGGTGTGGTGCCCCGATCTACGTGGGGAGTCAGAGGAGCAAATAGCGGAGGAGCTTAGGGACCAGGGTGTGGTGGCTGTCCACCGCACCTCAGTCCAACAGGATAAAGAATCCCACCCATCTGACACCGTGGTTCTGACTTTTGGTAGGCCCAAGGTGCCGGAGTACGTCATGGCCGGCTAAATCTGCTTGCCTGTGCGTCCATTTATACCGAGCCCGCTTCTGTGCCAACGATATGGCCATGGCCAGAATTCCTGTTCTGCCAAGGCCATGTGTGGTACTTGTGGGCAGGGAGACCACTCCCCAGAGTCTTGTAAGACTGCACCATTCTGTATAAACTGTAAGGGGAACCACCCCGCCTCTTCTCAGGTTTGCCCCATTTGGATGCAGGAACGCACGATCCAGGAGTTGCGTGTCCAAAAGGGTACCAGTTTTCCGAATGCGTGGCAGCTGCTAGCCTTGCCAGGGACCTCCAGTCGTGGAGTGTGCTATGCAGGTGCAGCAAATACAGCTGCTGTGTCCTCTGTCTGTACCCAGAAGGACATGCTACCTCAGCTCCCTCCTCTCATCCGTTTGACGTCCTCTCGAGCCGATGGGGTCTAAGGGGTGCCGGTTTGTGCAAGCATTTGCTGCCAGACGGACCCCGACCCCGTTTCTATGGCTTCTTCTGGCTACACCACCGTCTCTGGCCCATGCATGGGCCGCCCAATAATGGCGGTGCCAGTTTCTTTGGAGGCCCCAGATGCCTCTCATCAAAGAGAGGCATCTCCCTTGAAGGCCTCCCTCCCTGACTCACGCCAGCCAGCCCCCGCCACAGAGGAGGTGATGGGTGAGATAGGAGGAAAGAAAGTAGGAACACCTACCACTTCCACATTGGGGTGCGTGTCCTTGGTACGTCCACCCGCGCTCTCTGGCCAAAGGCAGACAGCACGGGGTGGTTTCAGGCCCAAATTGGGGCACGATGCGGATTCCTCCTTCGAGAGGGAGGAGGACGACCCCATTGAAGGCATCCCTCCCTTTTCTGCAATGGGACAGAGAAAAGGGAGGAATAGAAATAAGCAACCGAAGCCCACGTGATGGTAAATTTCCTACAATGGGACTGTAGAGGCTTTTCTCACAAGAGGGACAAGATCACACTGCTGATCTCCAGGCACAATCCTGTCTGCATCTCCCTCCAGGAGATCCTGTGAGAGAGTGATACCCCCATTCCATATGCATTTACATATGCAGACACCCACCAGCAAGGAAGGCACCCTGTGGGAGGAATGGCTATCCTTATCTGGAAATGGTGCATGCATGTGCCAGTGGCTTTGCAGACGTCTCTGCAAGCAGTGGCGGTCTCATTGCAACTGGATGTGCCCACCACTCTATGTTCCCTCTATATGCCTCCTGGGATTGATATCCCATGGGCAGACCTCGATTCCCTCATTGCCCAGCTTCCAAGAGCCTTTACCCATGTGTGCCCGGGGTAGAATAGGCACACTGCATACCTGCGTGTCATAAGAGGTGACAAAAAGGGGTGACTTTTCTTGCCCCTGACTGGACAACACCACTATCGTCTTTGCCCATGACTTGTGTTCTGGATGGGAGGATAACATCATTGTGGTTGTTCATGTTCTACCTGTGTCAGTTACTTGATAACTGTGTGACTTGTTTGCGGTCGATGTAGGTTCCTTACTGAGGTGACCATAAACAAACGCCTACCTGCATGTTTGCTGTGCATGGATACCTGCACCCCTGGGAAAAGTGGATCCTGGTGATTGAGGAGGCGCATTTCCTGCGATGTCTCTGAGCCACCTCACACTTGTGGCTTGGCTGACAGACATCAGGGATTAGAGCCGCAGTCTACAGTGCCAACACATCACTTTGGCCACAGCTTCCAGGGAGAACGGGAGGCCAAGGCAGTAGCCTGGTCTTGGTCAATCGGCCAGGGGCGCATAAGTGGTTATGCCCCCTAGGGTTACTGTAAGTGGACCGGCAGTCAACCCTGATGCCAATGGTCCGGTACTCCGGGATTATGCCACCCTAACGGTATACTACCGGTAACTGGATCAGGGAACGAACCATTGGCGTCTATGGCATCGGCACCTGCCCTTAACAAGAGGCAACGACCTCTTAGCCTTAAGGTGCAGGGTTCCAAAGCCGATGCACAGCATGTTCCTGCATCTAAGAATTTAAGTGCAGTC
>JAAFCE010007744.1:21286432-21329129 GCA_013389805.1 Trigoniulus corallinus
AAAAGCCAAAACAGATACAGAAATAAAAAGGCAAAAGCCAAAACAGACACAGTAAAGCATAAAAGGCACAAGCCAAATAAACAGAGATAAAAGGTAAAATGGCCAAAAACGACTAAAAGAATAAATGCAAAAACGCCAGATAAGGAAAAGTGCCTGGATTAAATTTTGTGAAAGAGGTCAGGTGGTTCAGTGGACAAGAAAAGGACATGTGCCCTGCTGTGGGAGCGGGTGTCTCCTCAGTTTCTTTCCTCCAGTCTCACCCACCACCCCCTCTGTGGAGGCGGCTGGCTGGGCTGAGCAAGGGAGGGAGGCCTTTAAGGGAGAAGCCTGTGTTTGATGAGAGTCATCTGTGGCCTCCAAAGAGGCTAGCATCGCCGTTATTGGAGGGCCCAAGCGTGGGCTAGAGGCAGTGATGGAGCCATCGCCATACTGCTAGCACTTGAAACATCGAAGTAGGCTCAGAATGAAGCAGCATACAGGTATGCGAAGTTAGCCGGCCATGATGTACTCTGACACATTGGGCCTACCAAAGGTTAGCACTAGGCATTATACAAAAACCGACATTTTATTAAAAAAAACCGGTTTTCCAGTTTTAGTCTTCATTAACAAATGGGTGTTGGAAGTTTTCAAAACTGATTGTTTGTTTGTGTTCTCGGACCCTACGACAACAAAGGTCACTAGGGCCCAGAAGGACAATCACCATGGTGGGGGTGTAAATGGCCATCCCACCATGGTGGCAATAAATAATGTCATAACCCACTAAAATCATAACAATAAAAAAGGCAATAGCCAAATAAATATTTAAGAATAAATATAGGCAAAAGCCAAAACACAGAAAAGTAAAAGCAGCAAAAGCCAAAACAGATATAACAATAAAAGTGTCAAAAGCCAAAACAGATACAGCAACAAAAGTGGCAAAAGCCAAACCATACATAACAATAAAAGCAGCAAAAGCCAAACCATACATAACAATAAAAGTGGCAAAAGCCAAAAGAGACAGAACAATAATAGTGGCAAAAGACAAAACAGACATTACAATAAGCACGGAAGCAACATTGGGCATTGGCGAGAAGGTTGTGCTGTTCCAGATACCACACCAGGCGCCAGTTCACCATGTGTTCCATGGTTTTGCAAAGACAGCTCATCAACGAAATGGGTCTATAATTTGTTGGAAGGCTACTATCCTTTCTGGGCTTTTGGAGTGGGATGATAGTAGTCTCTCGCCAGCCGGCAGGGACTTCATGTTCTCTGGTAGATGTCATAGCATTTGACAGCAGATGCTATCTGGACCAGGGACCATGCTATAGCTGCCTGCAGCTCCCAAGAGGTAAATGGGTTGTTATACCCCTCAGCGTAGAAATGTTGCCGTGTAGTGCTGGGAACTGGAGACTGCTGCCAACGTCCCTGCCAGTTCCTCAGCCACTTTCGTTCGTTCGTTCGTGTTTTAGGGCCGATCAACTTCAATGGTCATTAGGGCCCAGAAAGACAATCACCATGGTGTGGGGTGTAAGTGGCCATCCCACCATGGTGAAAATAAATAAGGGCAAAAGCCCAATAAAATTAACAAAACAAAAGGCAACAGCCAAACAAATAACAGACAAAAAGTAAGGGCAAAGGCCATCAACAAACACAAAAAGTAGGCAAAAGCCTAAAAAGACAAAAATACAAAGAAGGCAAAAGCCAAAAAAGGACAAAGATAAAACAGGCAAAAGCCAAACAAACAGAGAGATAAAAAGCAAAAGCCAAAAAGGATACAAACATAAAGAGGCAAAAGCCAAAACACACAAAAGGAAAATGCAAAAGCATTTGTATTAGATTTTGTGAAAGAGGCCAGCCTCTTGGTAATGCCTAGTGGTATTGTCCAAACAGGGGCACGAGAAAGGGGGGACCTTTTTGTCGCCTCTTACGACATGCAGGTATGCAGTGTGCCTATTCTACCCTGTGCACACACGGGTAGCTGGGGGTAGGAAACGTTGTGGAGAAGATGAGGGAAAAGAGGTTAAGGTGGTATGGGCATGTGATGGAAAAGGGGATGGAGGAGCTTACATGTTATAGTATGGGACAACAGCTGGCTGGCGGCAGGAGGTGTAAGGGGAGACCAATGCAAACATGGGAGCTGGTTGTATAAAGGTACATGATTGCATGGGGGTAGATGGAAGCCTGGTGATGGATGGGTGGGAGTGGAGGATTAGAACCCACAGTACAAAACTGTACCCCAACGTACAAAAACCGTCAGTCCCTTGAAGTTTGTTATAAATGATTTTGACTGTATTTACTTCATTTCATCAATGTATCTTCCATTTAATATTCCGCAGAGTTTTATTACATCATCCATTTTTTTTTCATTTAGATATATTTCACACAGTCATAAGCTTTTCGGAAATGAACTTTGTAAATATTCATAGATTTTTAAATTGATAACATCATGGAGAGATGTAATTGAGAACTTTGTGATGCTAAATAACGGGACACAAACGTCAAATGTCTCTTATAATTAGGAAGGAAAGGTTAGTTATTTCAAAATTTAAACAATTATATGTTGATCTTATCACAAATTTATCAATAGTATTATTATACCCTGATATACTTCCCACTATTGTTATCAAGACCTTCCGTTTTTTATTAGCCCCAGTCTTCACCAATCTATTTTCCAAGTGTTTGTCGGTGGCTGTGTTTCCAGAATTATGGAAGACAGCCCATGTGGTGCCTATCTATAAGTCTGGTGCACGTTCGAACCCAGCAAATTACTGCCTGATTTCCTTGATAGCTCCAACAGCAAAGATTCTGGAGAGGGGGGTGCATAGAAGGTTGTCAGGTTGGTGTAAGGCATTCCTATCTCCTCTACAGCATGGCTTCATGCATGGATGATCAACATCTTCACACTGTACATCAGGCCTTCAAATAGCATACTCAGTATTCTAATTCTGATTCTAATTTACTACACTGCAAGCAGCCTTTTCTTTGATTAATATGGAAGTGGAGAGGTTAACTTTCAATCCTTCTAATGATACTATAATACTCCTAAAGCCCTTAACTATAATTCAGGTGCCTCCCACTTCACAATACTAGCAATGGTAGGCTTTCTTTTGATGAAGCCCTCCACCCTATCCTCCCCAAGGCCATTCCATTGCCAAATGACCCTTGGCAAAAATGACCGGAAGTATGAGTGTATCTGTACCCTAATCTCTTTCAATTTATATGGATGATCGTTTCTCCCCTTATACGGAGCAGGGGACACACTTCCAGCCAGAGGTCCATTACATCTCAGCAGCAGCAGTCTGACAAACAGACTAATGCTGTGAGATATACACCTCTGGCTTAGTGTGTCCCACCCTAGTTCCCTTATCATGGCAGACATGCTCTCCTTATGAGATATCTGTTGAGTACAATTCTTGCTGCCCTCCTTTGGATCCTTTCAACCTCCCAAGATAAGTCCTGCATGAAGGGGAACCAAATTGGACTGCCATACTCCAAAATTGGGCATACCATTGAAATGAATGCTGTTTCTTTTACCTCTGTTGTGCTGTCCCCAAGAACCCTACTAATCAGATGGAGGAATTGACCAGCCCTCAAAATCACTTTACCAATGTGATCCTTCCAATTTCCATGATTATTTAAGATAATTCCAAGGTGTTTATGATTTACAGCCCTCTCAACCCTAACTCCACCTATGTGGTAGTCAAAATCAAGTAGCTTTAATGGCAATTCCCATTTTACACACCAATTGTATATCCTGTCTAGATCCTGTTGTAATTGCACACAGGATGATAACCCATCATCTAATATCTGAGCAGCACATGTGTCATCTGCTAATAGTTCAAGGAAGGAATTAATATCAAGCCCTATGTCGTTCACATAGAGAATGAACAACAAAGGTCCCAATACACTTCCCGGAGGGACCCCTGATGTGATTGGTTTCCATTCAGATGCACTACCGTTGAAAATGACCCTCTGTTGTCTATCAAGCAAATAGGACCTTACCTGTTGAGCAACATTACTATGTATCCCTAAGTTGGACATTTTTGAGACCAGCTTATCATGGGGTACCATGACAAAAGCGTGTTCAAAGTCCAAGAATACAACATCAACCTGCTTTCTGCTATCTAAAGCCTTTTGAATATAATCCATCAAGCAAGCTATTTGGGTGTGACATGACCTGCCTTTCCTAAACCAATGTTGTTTATTACTAAGTATGCCCTTCTTTTCCATATATCCCATTATAGATGAGAATATGATATGCTCAAAAATCTTGGATACAGCACTTGTTAATGAAACTGGTCTATAGCACCTCGGGTTTGTCGTGTCCCCTGACTTGAAAATGGGCACCACATTAGCCAGTTTCCATTATGGTGGAACAATGCTGTTGTCCAATGACTTTTTAAATATTTCCTCCAAGTAATAGCTAATAATCCCAGAAAGTTGCTGCAAAATAAATGGCAAAATGCCATCAGGGCCTACAGCCTTATATACTGGTAATTTTCTCAGTAGTTGCTCATTTCCCACCCTAGTGATAATAACCTCATCCATTCCTGCTGGCAAATCCCTATCACATTCTGGCTGGGAGTTATTTCTACTGCTTGCAAAGCTTTTTGCAAATGTGTCATTAAAAACATTGGCAAGCTTCTTGTAAGCTTTCCTCATAATCCCTTCAACCATTTTGCAGGCCCCCTTATAGACCACCTCACTATGACATCCCCCCTCTCCTATGTGCATTCCTAGCCCTTTGCTGGTTCCAAAAGCTGCCTTCACCTCTTTAGAATTCATTATAATCTTAGTGGGGATAGCTAGTTGTGTGCCCTCTTCTATGAGCACTAGGAATTGTTGACAAGATTCCTCAACACCACAGGTATTAGCAATGGTGTAAAAATCATTTAATTCATATTCTAGATATGATTTGAAATACTCCCAATTGGTCTTATTATATTGGTATGCCACCCTGTCTGGACCCACCTGTCTAGGTAACCTTTTCATTATCTCCACTCTAACCCCTGCATGGTCACTAATTCCCTCAATACACTCTACAGTATTGATAGAGCTGGGCACATTTGTAAACACTAAACCTAAAATTCCTGCTTTATCATGTGTAAACATTGTCACAATTTGTTCCAATCCATTACAGTACAACTGCTCCAAAAAGAGATTCAGATCACCTGATAACCTGGAATTTAAATTAGGCTGCACACTGCCCCAATCCAACCCTGGTAAATTGAAGTCCCCTCCAAGAATTATTAGTGGTACCTTCTTCCTTTGATATAGATGCTCCAACGATTGGGACAGTCTTATAAGTGGGAGTGGATCATCACTGGTGGACGATAGAAGCTGACTACATAAATCCCCCCAACATGAGAGCTTGCAACATGACAACATACCGTTTCACAACCTTCCTCATATTGTAGTTCCCTAGAGCTCTCCAGTGATTTATCTATCGCTATAAAGACTCCACCCCCTCTGCCTGCTTCCCTATCCTTTTTATAAACTACAAACTTATCTGAGAAGATCTCTGCTGATTTGATGCCTCCCCTCAACCAGGATTCAGTACCAATTATGATATCAGCATCTGATGTAGTAGCCAGGGCCTTGAACTTGACCACTTTATTAACTATGCTTCTTCAGTTAACAACAAGCAAAGTCAATGGGCAAGTTACTGCTGGGAGCTTACTTACCCCTTTCCTTTTAATGTCTAGTAGCCCTTCCTATGAGAATTGTGCATCAACCTGGGAGATGACCTGGTACCTTTCCTAAAAAATCAGCAATAAACTCATTAAATTTCATGCCAATTCTCAAAGCAGCCCTTGCATTATAATGAAACCCATCCATAGCAAACCACTGTTGGAGATCTGAGAGACATTCTCTATAATCAAGCAGTTTTGCACCAATAGCTCTACCTTCAGAAAACATTTGGCCTTATTTGTAGTTGGTCTTCCCTTATCCTTTCTCTCAATAACAGGACACACCATAACTCTAGCTTTAGGTCTGAATCTCCCAACCTCTTTGGCTATATCAATAATTCCCTGAAGAACTTCAGCAGCAGGTTTACCTTGGGTTATGTCATTTGACCCTATCTGTAATACTGCCATACAATCGTCCCTTTCATTATAATCTCAATCCTATTCCTTATGTCCAGTAATCTTGCATCAGGGAGGGATGCAACACTAACACATGCTCTCTCTTGTCCATGTGGTAGTGCCAGTTATAACAACCCCAATTATAACCCCATTTACCAAGTAATGGGTTTTCCACCATTATAGCACCCCCTTCACAGACCTGAGCTAATCCTTCCCTGGTAAAATCTTTTGCCATAGAGACAGGCATATTGCAATCCCCTGCTTCTTGTCTCTAACCAGCTTTCCCTGTAATCCAGGAGTAATTTGTACTTCCCTTTTGTCCCTGAGAGGCTTATGCATTACACTCAGGGATGCCCTATCTGATTTTATGTCCTTTTTGCAACCAGACGCCATCACCAATTTTCTTGGTGAATTTGATGGTGTTGGAATTAAGGGCCCTGCCCTTGGGTTTTCCTGCTACTGGAAAGCTAGAGCTCAAGATGGCAGCCTTCAGCCTAGATATCTCATCTTTCATCTGGGCCAGCTCCAATCTCAAAAGCTTGCAACCCCCACACTCCAGCTTTCTTTGGAGGCATTTTAATATGCCAAGTTCTCAAAGTAGTGCACTATTCCCCTAAATAAGAGATATAAATATCAATAAGAGGTCCCTTAAACAACCTACAATTCCCAACAATTTTATATGTACCTTCAAAAATCTATTAACATATTTACAAGTAATCAGTAGATAACTTTGTCAATAAAAAACCCAGACATTCAAATATACAACAGAAACGTGAGAAGAACCACAGAAATTACTAAGTAAAATTTGTCAGATAAGTTTGATGATGTGAAGTGGCTCATGTTATGATCAATAAGCTTCAAGTCATAAAGTCCTTGTTTGACAATGTAAAAAATGATTTGTCACTAGATGGGTATAATAACATAGTTTATGATTGAACAAGTTTCCATTCTCCAAAAAGTTTCCTTTCCCTTTACCATTTTCCATTTCATCTCATGCATACCAGTTTCTTAGAAGTTCTGGCAATGTTATTTTACCCCATCCATACACAATACCCCAACTTTGTTGATCTTTCACTTACATCCTTCATCTAAACAATTCAGTTCTCATTTTCTATGTTATATAATGCAATGCTTTTTATCCTTAAAATGAAAGGAGTGCAGTTTGCTTGATGATTAATGAAATCCACCAAAACCCATGCATGGATTTCAAAGGTGGTTTCATTGTTGTGTAGGTTCCAGTGGAATGCATGCCAAAAGTGTTTACGTATTTATGATCCAGACGGTTTTGTCTTCATATAATGATGTAGTTCATATTTTACAAGGTAACAAAATCACAGAAGGGCTATTTAATGTTGTTTGGAAAGTTATTACTGGTTTAGAGAAAATTGTATTGAATTTTTGTGTGTGTCATCAAACAACAGTGCAATTAATGGTAAAGCCCTTTCATTCTTTTCCATTCAATAGAAGTTAAGTATTGTTTACTGTAACCCCATTGATAGCAAAAAAGCCCCTTTTCTACATTTTTGAACTTGTCCATATTTTAAAATGCATCTGTAATAATTGTCTGAATAAAAACGATGGGAAATGGATGCACTATCCTGATTTTGATAATTACAAAAAAGTAAGAGTAGCATCTTTGACTTCCATTCAAAAGCTCCATTCATTTGACACTGGAAAATCTTTTAAAATTATGCTACAGAGTGACATTAAAAGCCCTTTCTCCAACAGCATTTGAACATTAAAATGTTGGTCTTCTTAATGAACAGGTAGTTGAGGGTTTGGCAAACTATTGCAATGTAGAGAATAATGGAAGGTTTGAGACATATCAAAATTCTGTATATAAATATCATTTATAGATGGTGGTGTATTATGAATGTGAAAAGTATATTCAATTGTTGCTGATGTCTGTCAGTGTTTTAGGACCCTTCAACTACAATGTCATTAGAGCCTCTTCCACTTTGTAGTTCTGATCCAGAGACTGAACAGACATTACACTAATGTGACAATATTTGGATACTAGCAGTACCCAGTTTTTCACTTGGCCACCCATATCATTACTAGCTGGGGTTGCATTACTTCAGTGATCAGATGAGAACTGGTGTGTTCAATGCAATTTGCCACTCCCCAGTACATTCAAAGGTGATTAAAAATGGATGAATTCAAAGCACCACTTACTGATAATGATGCAGATGAAAATCATCACTTTTTATTAAAGTTTCTAAAATGGGTTGAGCATTGGGAATCATTGCAACTATCATCAAAAGAAACTTTCACTTCTTTGAAACATACAACATACGTAACACTAAAATTGGCATCAAGGTCTTTGATTTCATTTATTTTAACTGGAAAAATACAACTGATGCTTTGGAGAAAAGGTTTGGAAAATTCTGACAGCTTGCAGGTTTTCAATATGCAGTTTCACTAAGACAGGTTTTTGAAGTGGAATCAAAGTTATGGCTACAAAGCCTAGGTCCATTAAAAATTAAATCAGCTAGTCATGGTGAAATTATTGTCGATATTGAACATGTGCAATTTTATGAGTTTGGCTATAGTGCACCTGTTAGTAACGAACTCTTGGTTATAATGTTATGCATTTCAACAATGAAAATTTTCCCAGTTATAAAATCTTGCATGGTATTTTACCCATTATCACAAACTTTGCATATAATGAACCTTTCTTAGTACATTTACCTGGTTTGTTACTTCACTGTAAATCTCACTATCAGTGAAGGAGATGTTACTGAGATTGATTTAGTCCTTTCAATAATTGTATATGCTGCTGGATTCTGTGTCCATTCAATCCTTAAACAGTGAAATGTTTATCCTATAAGCAAGACCTTAGATTTTGTGGCTCACAAATTGGCAAAAATCACTAAAATTCACTAAAAAATCTAGATAGAGGGGGGTTACGTTATTGAAATTGTTGGTTATACTTATGCAGTTGTTTAAAAATTGGCTTCTACTAAATTTGAAATTGAGATTCTGAAGGTGATGAATCAAAGAAATCTCATAGTTACCCTGACATTCAACACATTACATGAAAATGAAATTTTTGTAAAGGGATTGCAAACTTAATAAGAGTGTGACTGTCATGAAGTATTTTATACCTGCAAAAACAAATGCATTTTTGAAAAATTACTGTGAAGATAAAAATGGCATCAAAGATAAGGCAAGAAAGGGAAAATGCAAACATTGCTTTAGATGGTTTTGAATTGGCATAACTAAAAATACTTTAATATTTCCTAATTGTAAAAGTGATTTTTTAATAGATGCTTTTAATTTCAGTTAGCCCATAGTATAGACTTTCTATTGCTTATTGTTATTGTGCAATAGGTCACATACCATGCAACATTATAACCAACAAAGAATTAACCCTTTACTGACCAATGCTCCCATTTGGGAACAAGTTTTTAAATAATTAATATGTAGTTAAAAAATGAGTTTTATAGCACATTTTCTTTTTTTGCCTTAATTAATAAAGTGTTAAACTTATTTTTAAGTCCAGTTGTAGATGAAAATGTCTTACTCATTATTATGATCATTATTATTCTACTGCCCCCTTTTCAGGGAAAAAAATTACTTGGCGTCCCCCATGGAAATTAACTACAAGTGAACAGGGAGAAAAATATAATAAAACATTTGTGTTTTTGTAAGTAAGACACTTGAAATCAGCACTCGCCTTATGAGTTTGGAAAGCCCAGTTGTCAATCATCCTTGATATGGCATAGCAGCCATCATTTTCCTATTACAAATTAAATTCTACAGATGAAACATGTGCCCCTAAGGGGGAAATATCACCCAAGTTGGGAACCAGTGATTTGGTTTGTTCCACAAGTCATTGAGTATTAATGAATCCATGATATCATAAAATGGGCATTATTATTCAAAGCTGTTCACCACAGATAAGAAAATTCTGTTTGGATTCAAGGTGTTGCCACCTGTCACAGATTTCTGGCAAGTTATCAGCTATGTTTGACAACCAAAAAGTGGTGGCAGAATTTATTTAGTAATGGTATAAATTTGAGAGGTGTTGTTATTCAGAGAAATGGCACAGCAATGGACCACATAATGTTCAGAAGTCAGGTTGTCAATGCTCTTAACAGAGTAAAGCAACTCCTAACCCTTTTCCCGCCTATGGCAGGGTTGGGTACCCATTTGTCCCTCTGAATGCACACAGGGTGATATATTGGACATAGTTTTTCTCTGCAGCCGGTTGCCGGCCAAAGCTGCACCCCTACGCTTATTTATCGTCGGTCTAGTGTTCGTTGGGGAATGCTACCGACGCCAGGGGGCGAGCTCCTACACCTGGAAATTTTTGCCTCATCTACCCGTTGCATAGTAGAGAGGGTTCTTTTACGTGCAAGCGCCATCGTACACCCAAACGAGACCTCGGTTTTACTTCTCATCCAAAAGAAGGCACACTCGCGGCTTCTCTCTCGCCAGAAAGAAGCCGACCCACCATGGTCCAGTATCAAACCTAGAACTACTGACGTAGTTGCCGAGTGAGCTAACCACTATGCCACCACGGTGGGTCGAAACAGAGTGAAACCTAGAATTATAACTAGACCAGGCCCTATGGTGTACCCAACAAAATCAGCCAGAATTATGGAAAATCAATATTTTCCTTTTCTTTTTATCATGGGCTAGTATAAATTTGAAAATCACAGAGAACATGAGTGACCATCAGCTGAGGTGGTATGGGCCTCTGATGAAAAGAGGGGGAACTTATTAGGTCTATTATGGGTCTGCACATGATTGAGGCACCAAGGGTAGGGGAAGACCTAAATGGATGTGGGAGTAGCTAATGCAAAGGGATGTGAAGACATGCAGGGTACAGAGGAACTTTGTGGGGGATAAGCAAGAGTGGAGGAGGAGAACCTGCAGACCTGACCCTGCAACACGCTTGAGGAGGGTAAGATGATGATGGTATTTTTTAAACCGAATATGCATTTTTTATGGTTTAATGAAAACATGTGCATCTTAAGTCATATATAAACCCTTTAGACGAATCTTGAACTTTTACTAATTGAAAAGCGACAATGTTCCCTAATGGGAACATCAAAATTTTTGCCTTTCAAAATTTTTCTTTAGAATGATGTTTAGCAATTGACCTTATACTTGACCAAGGAATCTTAAAATTGAAATAAGTTTGAGTGTTTTCCATCAGAAGGCAATTCGGCCAGTAAAGGGTTAATTTACTTGCTAAAGTTTCTATTTTGATTGTATAACGCAGTGTTAGAACAAGGTGCAGATGAGGCAAACCTGAAACAAACCAACCTCCATAAGGATATGGTAGTGTGTGGGGTGAATCAGCACCTCCTATATATGAAGGCCTACACATAAGATTGTAACAATCCTATGACGTCACTACAAGTAGCCCACTGCAGCATTACCTTCATTAAATTTGGGCTTCATTCAATGTAGCCCACGTGTTTTTAGTGCAATTCAATTATTAATCGCAGTAGATTCAATAATTAATGAAACATAATTGTACATTATTATGTGTGGTGAAGGATTATATTTTGTGCTTAGCATCAAATTTGGATTTTGGATTTATAAACAGTCTTCAGTTATAGCTGTGTCCTATGCCTTATCATTGTGTGCTACAAAATGTCAGGGTAATTATGATGAAGGACCCACAGTAAGTTTTTTTTAAGTTTGCAACTGAAACAGCAAACTCCAGGGTATGTATTTATATACAGTATATTTGACTGTTATTTTTAAGTGGCCCTCAGGGGTGTGTTGTGGGCCTCAGGCCATCGTCATTAGGAGCCAGCAATGTCACTGGGACAAGATTGTCACAGGCAGGCAGAGTGGGATTGGGAAGGGACAGCTGATGCTATGTGGGACAGGGTTTTGCAAGAAAAGAAGGCTCCTTTCCACAGGGGGATGTAGATAGGGAACCAGGAATCAAAATACAATATAGGCAGGCCAAACCCACAGCTAAAACAATTATTGCCCTGGCCAAATACCAGAAGTATGAGGTCTTCTCTGAGCAGTTAAAGACCAACGGAGAGAATATTCTAAACTGAATAGGCTAGCAATAGGGCAGCAAAAGATATACCCCAAGCCATAACAGTCAATAGAATAAAAGTAGACAAGATGTAAATGCTTTGGGACCCAAGTGGGCTGTGGAGAGCTGATAGAAAAAAAATGAGTATATTAGATGTAGCCTGGGGTTGTGCACATCACTGAAAACTTGAGGGACAATAGGTTGAGGTGGTATGGACACGGAATTAGAAAAGGGGAGCAAGAGCTCATTAAGTTTATTTCAGAAATGCAGGTGGTTGGAAGTTCCCAAGGCAGGGGAGACCAAAGTAGTCGTGGGCACAGGTTGTCCATAAGGATATGGTAGTTTGTGAGGTGAAGAGAGACCTGGTGGGAGACAGATGGTAGTCGAGGGCTAGAACCCACAGACCCGACCCTGACACAGGTGGGATAAGGGTACTACAATGATGAAGACTATTTGCTAATTACGAAAGCTGAAGTTGGGGACAGGTTGTCCTTAACACTAGAAGAACTGAGTTTTCGATCTACCTAAAAGAACCAAACTGGGTCAAAATTGACCCACATAGATATCCATACAAAATGGTAAGAATAAGCAAGAATCAAGCACATATTTCTTGTTAAATCAACATATGCATTTATTCAGGACATATGGATCACTTTAAACATGACTATCTACTGAGTGCACAGATAGCAGTATATATGAGGTGTGTTAGAAAAGTAATGAGATTGGTATCACTGTGAGTGATCTGGCAACGTTGTGTCTTCTGTTCTGTTCTAGACTGGTTTGTTTATACCTTCTACACACTCAGGCCAAGTTTCAACTCTATTCTGCCAACACATTATTTTTGACAGCACCATAAGTTGAGTTGTATTTTGGTTGTGTGTTACAACAATGGAGCATTGTGTTAAACTTGGGGAATCTCCAAGCATGACCTTTGCAAAGTTGAAACAGGCCTATGGGGAACATTGCTTATCAAGAGCACAAGTTTCCCGCTGGCACAAATCATTTTTGGAAGGGCAAGAACACTTTAAAGATCAACCTCGCTCAGGGAGACCTTCAACTTCAATAACTGATGAAAATGTTGAGCGTGTGAGGTCTCCTGTGAGGTCAGACCATCGTTTAACAATAAGGATGATTAGTGAACAGTTAAATTTAAACACTTTTACTGTGAATCGAATTTTGACAGAGGATTTGGACATGTGAAAGGTTTGTGCCAAAATGGTGCCCCAAAACCTCTCAACTGAACAGAAGGACAATCAAAGAAATGTGTGTGTTGATCTTCGTGATAGGATTGACAATGACCAAGCATTTCTTAGTCATGTGATCACAGGTGATGAATACTGGATATTTGAAAAAGATCCTGAAACAAAGCGTCAAAGCAAAGAGTGCAGAGTGGCACACTCATCTCCTCAACCGAAAAACTGTCAAATGTGCAAATCAAGGATGAAAACAATGCTGATTTGCTTTTTTGACAGTAGAGGTATGGTGCATAAAGAATTTGTTCCTACAGGACAAACTGTGAACCAAATGTTTTACAAAGGTGTACTTGAAAGGCTGAGGAAAAGAGTGCTTCATGTGAGACCAGACACTGCAGACAAGTGGATGCTTCATCATGACAATGCCCCATGTCACACGGCCTTTTCCATCAGGGAGTTTTTGACCTCAAAATGCATTCTTATTGCTCATCAGCCCCCTATTCACCTGATTTGAGTCCTTGTTACTTTTTTCTTTTCCCAAAATTTAAACATGTCTTAAAAGGATGTCGAAAGACTGTGACTAACCAGTTAAAAGCCCTACCAGTTGAAGCCTTTCATCACTGCTACCAAGAGAGGGAACAACGACTCTGCTGGTGTACAGCTGCCAAAGGGAACTACTTTGAATGAGATAATATTTTTGTTTCAAAAAAATAACAACCTTTCTCAGAAAAAAATCAGTCTCATTACTTTTCTCACACACCTCATATATTTCATTTTGTACCCAGAGCACTGGCCACACACAGGCCGTTTGCAAGCAGCACACAGGTCAAATGTTTTGTTGTTTTTCTTGCACCTTGAGAAATGACACGTCCTGCATTTTGGCTGAGCTAGTGATGTTGAGCTAGCTGGCAATTCTTTTCTCAGGATAGGTGTTTTTTGTCTGGCAGCATGTAGAGCATGAAGCACTTCCACCTAAGATAAGATGAACGACTGCCTCGAAATCCGAGAGCCCAGACATTCCCTGTAAACAACCCAGGCATTGAGTGCCATAAAATCTAAAACATTATAAATCACATCGACAGGCCATTGTCGTAAGCCACAGCGAGTTGTGTATTTTCGTGACATTTGATCAATGCAATCAACACCATATATAGTTGCATTGTACACTTAGACAGTTTCAGGTTTTTTCTTTCCTCCATCATCAAAACTTATGGTCAGATGCATGGTACTCAATATCACAACATTCTTTTTCACTTTACACTGATATACTGTAAGAGTGCTGGCACCATGTTTCAAAAACACTGAGGAATATCAGGGCATTGAAGTATTGGTGCATATGGCCTTTGGCAGTTCACGACGATTGCTCCGAATGGTACCAATAAGTGTAGTATTCTTTTCCAGAAGGTTTTCGGAAAGTTGCAAAGATGTAAAAAAGTTATCTGTAGTTACATGGTGACCCACATTCAAAAACGGTTGCATCAGTTTCATCACCACATACTCACCCAGGTGTTCACCAGTGGCCTGCCTTTCGTCTTTGCCAAGATAAGGATAAGCATTGGCCACATATTTACTTTTCACATCAGCTGCAATCCAGAATTTGAGACCAAACTTGCCAGGTTTGTTGGCCATATATTGTATATTGTGTGAAACGACACCGAGCTTTTGATGGAAGTAGCTGTTCATCAACAGTGATTTCTGCACCAGGATTGTAATTTACAAACAATTTTCTGTGAATTTCTTCCGAACGTGTGACATTAGTGCAAACTAGTCACTTTCAAGTTGTTCAGATCTTGTGCTACATTCATCAAATCGTACAGTGAGAGTCAAAAGTGAACGACCATGCATGATTGTCACACATTTTTGCTTGTAAATAAAAATGTAGTTCACATAAATAAAAAAATATTTTTTTTAATTTTTAATTTAATTTTTAATTTCAACCAAAAAATCAAATGAAAATTTATGCAAATTATTGAAAAAAATGCAAATGTGTAGTGAGATACCATTTTTTAAGCATCAAAAGTGTACAACCAAAACATGCCATTTGCATGATAAAGATGTGAAACTTTCTTTCTCTACTACTTTAGTACTTTGTTGGTCCTCCTTTACTTTCTATTACTGCTGATAATCAGTGCGGCATTGACTCCACCAAGGATTGTGTGAGTTTTGTTGGTATTTTTCCCCACTCTTCAATAATCACATCTTTCAGCCTGGAAATGCTGGAAATTTTCTGTTTTTGTATATGTTTCTCTAAATAACTCCATAAATACTCAATGGGATTTAAATCTGGAGACTGGGGTGGGTGATCAAGTAGTTTTGGAACGTTATACAGTAACCATTCCATCACCAAATTGGACTTATGCTTTGGATCATTGTCCTGCTGAAAGATCCAACTTGTTCTTAGCCTTAAATGATCCACACTAATCAATAAATTATCTTGCAGAATCTTCAAATAATCTTCTTTTTTCATAGTAGTCCACAAACACTAAATTACCAACTCCAGAGGAAGCCATTCACCCCCACACCATTATTGCACCTCCACCATGCTTCTCCATTGGCAGAACATTGTGTTGTTGATATTCTTGGCTTTGAGATCTCCATATTTTTGGTCTTGTTTCAGGTCAAAAAGTTCAAATTTAGATTCATCTGTAAAAATAACATTACTCCAAAAAGAAATGTCAAAATTTTTGTATTTTGTAGCAAAATCAAGCCTTTTCTGTTTATTCACTTTAGAGGTGTATGACTTCTTCCTAGGTACTCTGCCATGTAATCCTGCATCATTTAGTGCCCACCTTATTGTGCTGGCACTAACTGGTACTTCACTTAGAAATGAATGATTTTTTGCAATAGCAACAGCACTTGCCAAAGGATTTTTCTGGATTTCATGAACCATTCATTGCGACTGTTCATTGCGAACCGTTCATTGCGACGTGCAGAACGAGGCGACCAGAACAAGGCAGACTCTCAATTTTTCCATTTAATCATGAAGGTTTTTACAGTTGATGGGGAAATATTAAGAATTTCAGCAATTTTAGCAAATGTTTTACCTTCATTTCTAAGTTTTATGAAGACTTTTCTCAAATCATTACTAACTTCTATTCTATTATCCATTTTGCAACAAGATTGAATATTATTTTCAAATAGAATGTGAAATAGAATATGAAATAGAATATCAAATAGAATTATTTTTGCCCAGAGGACAAAATTATGTCTTATTGCTTTGAAAATTACTGGTAAAATCATACATGATTGTTGACCCTTTGACTCTTAAAATTTTGCATATCCATACACAATTGCGATTTTGTCAATAATCGGCATATATTTTCCTCTTATTTTTTTCACCAGGCATTAACAAAATTTAAGAGTTGAAAATAAACAATACTTTTTTATTTATGTGAGCTGCATTTTTATTAACAAACAAAAATGTGTGACAATCATGCATGGTCGTTCACTTTTGACTCTCACTGTATATACTTCATTATTTCCTTAAAGCAATTTCTTGCCATTGTCTCTGTAAATATAGGTGGCACCCATTGCTTATTCCACATCACTTATGCTCAGGGTTGAATGTCCAAGAACACCACTGGCATAAAGAATAGCTATAAATGCATCCAGTTCTTCCAGTTTTAGTGACCATAAGGTTTCACACTGTGGACAATGTGTGTCAGCTTCTGTGCACTTTTGAATGTGCTTCATAATGGATTCATTGATGAATAGTCGCAAGGCAGATGCTTGATTTATCCCAACATTTCCTTTGGCATAGGGAGTAGGGCCAGCTTTTGCTTTGAAAACGTTGCAACTGAAGACAAAACGTTAAGAGTCCATTATTGTCCAAGAAACACCACTGAGAGATATGTAGGATGACGTTCCTGACATTGCATGTGCCACACTTCTAATTTGTGATTCAGCACTGCATTCAGAACTTCTAGACTGTGAAGAAACTGAAGTAGTGGTTTCAATACTTTCACAGTGTTCTGAAGAACTATAGTAAAACCTGCAACACTGGACACCTCTATACAATGGAAACCTGTCTAAAACGAAGGGATTTATTTAGTATGGCCAAAGCCTATGGCATCCATAATAATAACAACCTGTAGAGAATGGACACCTGTTGACTGTGGACATCGAACGTCCCAATATCATTATATTCAGTACTGCAACCCTTTTCAATGGACGCTGAAGTGAATGTTACATAATTATAAACAGATTTTGGGGCTGTTTATTGAGATTTGGAGTGGTATATACCAGGGGTAGCCAACCTGTTGATCATGATCGATCGGTGGATCC
This sequence comes from Trigoniulus corallinus, assembly GCA_013389805.1. NCBI lineage: Eukaryota > Metazoa > Arthropoda > Diplopoda > Spirobolida > Trigoniulidae > Trigoniulus > Trigoniulus corallinus. Next base: position 21,303,988 of record JAAFCE010007744.1, read on the forward strand.
CAAAGCCAATTTTGGTCGATCACTTGCAATGTGTTGACATAGTGGCTCAGTGGTTCTAGGTTCGATACTGGACCGAGGTGGGTACAGTATTGAATCTCCCCCTCTCCACCTTGACTATGCCTATGACAACAAGTCGATCGTGACACTTTGTTAAGATAAAAAGTAGCTCATATGTACACAAAAGTTGGCCATCCCTGGTATATACCACCAACAAATGCTTGGTGGTTAGAAAGTGATATGGATGAACCATAATGTTCTCACCTGCTGCAATATGCACTTGCAGTTCATCCAGATATTTAGGACTCTCTACAGAGCACAAAGCATGACATTGAGACTATCATCATCATAATAATACCCTTATCCCATCTGTGGTAGCATCGGGTCTGTGTGTCCAATGAACATACTCTGACTGGGAGCACCCCAGCCTACCCCACGTTTTCCAACACTGCATCATACAACCAAAATATAAAGTTTGGTAGGCAAATTCATGTTTTGTTGGTCATAATTTGCATTGTTTCTGTCCTTTTGCACATTAACAGTAAGGAACTGGGATATTCCAGACCGCATGCAGTAGCATGAAATTTAGACTAATGCTGTGTAAATGAAAAGAAAACAAGCTAAAATTTACAATTTTTTTGCACCTGTCAAATTACAGAAGTATCATGGAACATGCAAATTGTATTTTAAATATCATGGCAATACAGTGAGGGCCCTAATGACTATTGACCCTAGTGACCATTTAGGGCCCTAAGGGCCCTAAAACAAATAACAATCCATGCTGCAAATTATGTGTACTTCAGTAGGATTTAAACACAGTAAACACATGTTTGAACTGCATAAACATATTCTTGACTTTTTGAAATGCATTTGTTTTAGTACTATGGTGAAAATGCCTATTTGTTCTCTGAGCACCTGCCTAGAATGGACACCTTTCAACTTTTAGCAAAATGTCGAATTTAGTCAGGTTCTCTATACATTGGACACCTGCCTACAATGGACACTTTCTTTGGTATGGCATGTGTCCAATTTAGACAGGTTTCACTGTACTATCATCACCACTTGATGCTTCATCAAGGGCTTGCATATATGCTAAACACTCTTGAGCCATGCATGAGCCATATATCCCTACTAGAAATATGAACTATACAAATGCTCAAATTTGAAGCCTTCAAATTTAGAGGCACCAAACGCAAACAGCCTATGATGCAATGATGCCCAAGATTGAGTCATAGGGCAACCCTAATCCTACCAAAAAGGACCAATGGAGAAATCTTACAAATTCACTATATTACACCATACTTCATTGCATCATATTGCATCATACTATGTAACAGTGGTGCACGGTTTACAAAAGAAATGTTATGTATGTATATGGGTAAAAAATGACCCATATGGGTTTTTTTAGGTATACCGCCTCGTAATATTTTTTGTAACATTTGTCGGGATGGAAATTTTGTAAATTTGTAGGGCACATGAAACCTCAAGATGTCCCAAAATATGAATAAACTTCTTGAAGATTTTATTAAAAAATCCAAAAATAAAACTTGAAATGAGTCAAAAATGATCTAGTTGGTCATTCTAGTGTTAAGGATATGGTAGTGTGTGAGGTGGATGGGGACCTGACCTGCCTGGACCAGACCCCAACCCTGCTACAGGTGGGATAAGGGTATGATGATAAAGATGATGAGGCCGATTCACGGAACCCTTGGATCTATAATATGTTTTGGGGACCCAATCAAACCTTTAGAAACATACAGTATATCTTGCCACTGCTAACGAATTGGCAGTCCACATATGAAGCTCCTTATTTTTTATAAATGTTTCTTCATATTTTTTGTTAATAAACACTAGGTATCTAGTGAGTACTTAATAATTTTTTTTAAATTTTTATTTTGACTCACAGAACCCCCAGAGATGTACTGTGGAACCCTGGGGTTCCACAGAATACAGTTTGGAGACTGCTGGTCTATAGTATACACCCACCAAATTAAACACTAAAAGGCATTAGTATAGTCTCTATACTAATGATTTTCTTGTGAAGCAATGGTAAGATTAATTGAATACCTCTGCTGATGTCACTATGCAATGTGACGTTTCATTCACGCATTTCATCATCTTTCAGGTAATATATGGTCTATAGTATTGATCTTCCCCATTGCCCATTTCTTGAGACACATTTAATGCTTCAGCCAATGGCTGTTGAGTTTGAGTTACGTCATCATCCAAAAAGGCCCATCATCCACCGGCACAATGCAACTGCAACCCAATGAGTTTATGGCAGTTGCGTGCACATCCCTTCATCCACCGGTGCAACTGTCTTGCAACTAATGTCTCACAACTTTTTTTTCATCCGTCTCGTCCACAATGGCAAACCATGCAGTTCGTTATTGTATTGTTTTGTGGCATATTGGTACTTGAAAAAGCTTAACCCTGCATCCGGTGCAATGCATTTTAAATGTGCAAGGGTTTCTTTATTCCAGAAAAAGTCTATTTCTCATTACTCTTGGCCACACCCTCCTTTGTTGAAATAACTGCTAAAAGTTTTTGCGTCTGGTTGCTATACCATTTTGCATTTATTATATGCATTGCGAATTGTTGGAACTGCCTCATAAGTGACTCTATTATTGAAATGATTGTTTTAACATGAATTTGTAAATAGCAAGTATTAGACAGGTTTTCTAGGGAAAGGGATGTAAATGACACAGACCAGTGTGAAATTAGAGCATTCATAGGTTTATTGTACTTGACACTGTTTATAGGCCATGTTTGGAAGGGGTTTGGGGAACTGATGGTTTTGGTGTTGACTTCTTCCACCTTATGTGCATTAAGAGAATTAATTTTCTATTGAGGTGCTTGCAGTTTGATAATTTGCCTACACATGAAACTAGAAAACTTTCAGACAAGCTAGCACCAATTAGAGAATTTTTAACTATTTTTGTTCAAAATTGCCAGAAAATGTACAGTCCTGGCCAAAATCTCACAATTCTAATTCTAATTCACTACACTGCAAGCAGTCTTATTTCGCCAATATGGCAGTGGAGAGACCAACTCTCATTCCTACATACATTACCATAAAGCTCCCAAAACCCTAGGCTGAAATTCTTGTGATCCCTCTACAACACTAGTAATGGTGGTGTTTCTTTTGAGGAGGCCCTCCACTTTATCCTCTCTAAGGCTATTCCATTGTCGAATGGCCCTTGGTAAGAAAGACCAGTAATAGGGAGCTTGAGTTACACGTTTGGAAGCGATGTAGGGCATTAATTGCAGAGAAAATTTCATCTGCACATGCGTGTTGCTCCACGTAACGTGTGGTGTTCCCTACGCATTACATCCTTACACGACATGTGTACGTTTATAGCTAATGACGGAAAACAAAAATAAAAATTCAAAACTAAAACGGTTTCGATTATATGCCTTTTAAGGGAAGTTGTACAGAACAACCCAAACTTTGAAAAATGTCTCTGGATCCCAATTTCAGAAAAACTTTCTGCAATAAACAATCACCAATTGTGCCAAAGGACTGTGAAAGATCGGACTATGCATTTAACTCAGCTTTAAAGGAAGAAGGATTTATTGAATATCAGAATGTAAAATTAAAAAAAAAAACAAAATACAATCATAATGAGGATATTCCAAATAGTCTTAAGATAAGTTACATAAATTACAATAGATCTGGTACACTGGCAGAGTACAATGACAGAGAACAGCTGCTTCAAGAGTTAGTTGACAGAAATATTCTTATCAACAGTGACAGGGCTAGTCACTTGCATTGTATCACCAACACTGTAACACCAGATATTTATTCAACAGAAGGAATACCATTCACAGGTAATGTGATCTGCTTTTTTAAGTATTTAAATGATAAGCTTCAATCTGTTGAAATCTAATATTTTTTTCATATAGGAGAGCATCTTTTGGCAGAACTGACACAATCTGAAATTGTAAATGTTGAAGATGATAATGGTGATGGAGGTGCTAAAACACCATGAGGAAATAGCTCCATAATGTCAACACCAACATCAATCCCAGTTAAAGGTATGGCCCCTGTTGTGTTATGTACTTTAGGTTGATAACATAACATGCAAGGAGGAATTTTCAAATCTAATTTAGGTCCTGTGTTTAGGAATTGGAAATTGAAAGGACGGAAGAAAGCCATAGAATTTATTTCCACAAAATTAGAACATGAGTATGAACTGGAGAAGGAAAAACTCTCATGTCATTGACTTGAAGCAGAAAGTGAGCGAAAACGATTGGAGCAAAAGGATTTGGAGATTGAGATGGAAAGGCAGCGGCTGGTAATAGAGATCAGGGAACGGGAAGGACGTCTTACTATTGCGATGAAGAAACTGGAACAGCAACAAAAAAGTGATGTCAATAAAGATAAACTTATTGCTATGTTGTTGGAAAGAAAATAAGTTGTATTCATCTGGGAAGAAAATAAATGATTGAACATTGTAGTTATTCTTTATTTTGCTATTATGTTAGATTTAAATAAATTCATGGAATTGTAATTTATGAATGAAATTCATCATTTCCAAAATATTCTTAGAGAGAAGGAGACATACAACTGAAATACAATAATACTTGATTTCTATACAAAGTTGTATAACAATTTAGCAAAAGCACAGAAGCTTTATACATGAAAGCTAAATTTTGCTTGAATACTTTTCGATTTTTTTTAAAGTCATTGAAAGCAAACAGATGCCATGCTTTTGTTATACATGAGCTCTGATACATGAGCCAGGGAACCCAGGACGACCTATAGTTTCCTCTAATAATGCAGTGACTGAGAATATATCTCAATTTGTTGACAGCTTTCTAAAACCCATTCCAAAAACTCTACCATCTTTCCTCCAAGACACGACTGACTTCCTTCAAAAATTAGAAACTCTACAACAATCGACTCAACTACCAGACAAAATAATTCTGTGCACCCTAGACGTGACATCACTGTATACAAACATCCCACACAAGGAAGGGATTGAATCTTGTAGACAAGCTCTAATAGACATGAAACAGACGTTTCCAGATGTTGAAACGCTCAGTGATCTAATCCAAGTAGTCCTCACAAATAATATTTTTGAATTCAATAACGACTACTATATTCAAGAACAAGGAACAGCAATGGGAACGAAAATGGCCCCATCATATGCTAATATTTTCATGGGCAACATTGAAAAACAGTTACTAGAGAAAGCACTGAAAAAACCAGTAATGTGGGTGCGATACCTTGATGATATCTTTCTAATTTGGACACATTCAGAGGAGGATCTTAGTGACTTTGTCAACTTGGCAAACTCCATTAACCCTTCAATACAATTCACCGCAAATATCTCTAGGACTGAAATAGACTTCCTTGACGTTAAGATCTCTTACAAAACTGGACAATTTAGAACTTCTCTCTACCAGAAACCGACTGACACACACCAATACCTACACTATAATAGCTTCCACCCAAAAAAGTGCAAGCAAGGTATTCCAATTGGGCAGTTGAAACGAGTCCAAAGGATCTGCTCAGATGACATGGACTTCAGAATGAAATGCCAACAACTCCTGAAGGATTTTGAAGGATGTGGATACCCTGCAAAATTCCTGAGAGGGGTTGGAAATGAGGCAAGTCGACTGCAATGGACACTGACGTACAATGGTAAGATGGAACAAAGTGACAAACTTAACCTATGTACAACATTCAATGACCTTTCTGGCAAATTCACCTCAATACTGTCTAAAAATCACAATATCTTGTTAACAGACCCCACTTTACAAAGATTATTTCCTGAGCCATTTAGAATTCCATTCAAAAGAAACCAAAATTTACAAGACATGCTAGTAAAGGCTAAAATAACAAGAAATGCCAATGATGGATGCAAGAGGTGCCAAAGGAAAAACTGTATTGTTTGCACATATGTGAATGAAACAATGCAGTTTCAAACCAATAATAAGGTCATTAAATGGAGAATAAGACAGACTATTACGTGTAACACCCCCAATGTGATTTACCTTGTCCATTGCATTAAATGTGATAAGAGTTACATTGGCGAGACAGGACGGAAAGCAAAAATACGAATTAGAGAGCATCTTAATGACATTAAGAATAAAAGAGACACACCAGTTGGGATACATTTTAATGGACTCACAAACCAGCAGACAGACCTTCAAGTCACCTTCCTCATGACAAACTTCAAGACTGAAAAAGATAGGAAACAGAGAGAATCTCAAATGATAAAGGAGTTCCAAACATTGACTCCAGGTGGCATGAATGTTGACAAAGGAATGATGCCAATCATCTTCCAGCTGCCATAAAATGTATAAAAGAAAGGAAAGGGAAGGAGAAAAAAAAGGAAAAAAAAAAAAGAAAAAAAAACTTCTAAAATTAATTATAGCAAAATAAAAAATGCACAATACTCAATTATTCTATTATAACCATTAAGCTGTATTAAACTGACGATTCTCCTGAAAGAATTTTTTATTCCAGGCAGAGAATGTGCACTGTTATGACAGACGATAGGATGATTACTGTACCTTAAAGAAGACACACCATCACCAAAAACATTAACCTTGAAGAAGCAAGAACCTACTTGCGAAACGTCGGAACATCTCCAACAAAAAAGATAAGTATTGTATTTTTTGATATTTTTGGATTTATTAGATTAGTAATTTGAAAAATTGAAGTATTTTTATGCTCATAGAATCTAATTGATTGTCATTTGAACATTTTTCAGAAGCCTTTTGCCAAGAAGTCACAGAGGAGTGGACTGCAGCCTAGAAGACATCAAAAGCTAAGTTTTAATTTCGTTTTTCTTGTCTCTATCTGTAGTTATTATCTTAGTTTGTAGACTGGCCTTGTCCTCGACCCCTATTGTATTTTTACAATAGATAACAGGCAATAAATAAAAGGCAATCAATAAGGCAAAAGCCTAAACAGATATCAACAGGTAAAAGCCAACAATAGAAAAAGCTAAAACAGGCAAGAGCCTAAGCAAAAACAGAAATAAAAGGCAAAAGCCAAAACAGCTACAAATATAAAGAGGCGAAAGCCAAAACAACACAACAGGAAAAGGCAAAAACCACCAGAAAAAGGGTCAGTATTAGATTTTGTGAAAGAGGCCAGCCTGGGCTGAGCACTGGGCTTGTACGGAATGCCCCAATGGACAACCAGATGCCAGCATGATGTACACTGACCAGCATCCAAAGAGTAGACGGAGTGGCCAGGCCATGCACGCCGTAGCCATAGTTGAGACGCGATCGAACGAGTGATCGGTATAGACGAAGCATCGCCATTTGATCTGACCAAAAAGCAGTTCCCTGGAGGCCCCGCAGAATGTTCAGGGAGCGAAGGCACTTAGCTTTCATCTCCTTAAAGTGTGGGACCTATGTCAGACAGCTGTCAAAATGAAGACCAAGAAACCAGGCTGCCTCTACAACTGGGAGGAGGTGGCCATTAAGGGTAAGCTAAGGCTCAGGGTGAAGCCCTCGCTTATGACAGAAGCGCATGACTGTTGTTTTCTCAGGGGAGAACTTATAGCCATGTAAGTTGGCGAACTCATTGGCACTATTGAGTGCAAGTTGCAGATGATGCTCAATGCCATGCATTGTGGCAGCCCAGTACCAGATGTAAAAGTTGTCCACAAATAGGGACGACTGCACCAGGGAGGGGTGAATGGAGGAGGGAAAACCATTTACCACAACAGCAAATAGTGTCACACTGAGGATGCTCCCCTGTAGGACATGATTTACCTGCAGAAAGGCAGAGGGGCAAATTACGAATGGCGCCATGCGTCAGCACAGAAGCCACATTGGGAATTGGCATGAAGGTGGTGCCATTCTAGATACCATACCTTATGCCAGTTAACCATGCATTCCATGGTTTTACACAGACAGCTTGTCAAGGATATGGGCCTATAATTCGTTGGTAGGCTACTATCCTTTCAAGGTTTTGGGAGGGGAATGATGATAGCCTCCCACCAGCCTGCAGGGATATTGAGCTGCTGCCAAATATGATTGAAAACCTCCATGAGGTAAGAAAGACCCTTCTCAGGTAGATGTCGTAGCAATTGGTAATGTATGTTATCAGGGCCAGGGGCAGTATCCTGGGCTCTTGCTAGAGCTGCTCACAGCTCCCTAGGGGCAAACGGGTCATTATACCCCTCAGCAACACCACCAGAGAAGTTAATTGGAAGGCGTTCTGCAGCTTCCTTTTGTTTAATGAAAGCTGCAGTGTAGTGCTGGGAACTGGATATGGCAGCAAATGCTCTTGCCAGCTCCACAGCCACCTCGCAAGGCAGAAGTAAATGTCTCCCTTGCACAAGGAGACCAGAGCCACAGGATGGTAAGCACCTTCCCTGGATTTTTCTCAGCTTTTCCCAGACATTCTTTGATGATGGGTGGTGGGTAAGCAAGGAGAAGTACTCACTCCATGAGGAGCATTTGGCATTGTTTGTTTGTTAGTATTTAAGGGCCCATCGACAACAAAGGTCATTAGGGCCCAGAAGGACAATCACTATGGTGGGGGTGTAAATGGCCATCCCACCATGATGGCAATAAATAATAGGAAACCCATAACAATACAAAGGCAATAGCCAAATAAATATTTAGGAATAAATATAGGCAAAAGCCAAAACACTCTGAAAATTAAAAGCAGCAAAAGCCAAAACATACATAACAATAAAAATGGCAAAAGCCAAAACATACCTAACAATAAAAATGACAAAAGCCAAAACATACATAACAATAAAAGCACCAAAAGCCAAAACATACATAACAATAAAAGCACCAAAACCAAAACATACATAACAATAAGTGTGGCAAAAGCCGAAATGGACAGAGAAATAATAATGGCAAAGGCCGAAACATGTCTAAAAACAAACTGTGCATAATTCACAAATACCAGCGAGCTCTCCACTGCCTGGGGGTTATCCCCAAGTGATGTGGAGAGCTCTGGACTGACTCCCAGTTGGCCTCTTAGTTCATGGTATCTCTCACAGTGACTAAAGATGTGTGCCACTGTGAGAGGCACCCAACAGCAGTCACACCAAGGATGATCCTTACCCCCTAGAATGTAGGAGTGGGTGAGGAGGGAGCGTTTGGCCTCCTTGCTTACCCTTCATGCATATACTCAGGCTGGGAGATAGTTAACACGATTGGCATCAGGTGGAAATGACCAGAAGATGCGAAGGGAGCCCCTGTGGGCCCTAATTGTGCTCCAACAGTCCTCCGTCCACCATGGCACCCTTGCTTGTTGTGGGTGACATGAGCTCTGGGGGACAGATGCCAATGCTGCCCTGACCACCACCTCTGTGAAGCGGCTCACTAGATTGTTGACCCCGTTAAAACCCTCCTCCCAGTCTGCCCGGTGCAGACACCACCGTGCTGTTCATTGGGGGCCGAGCCCCACTTCCACTGCTAATCCTGATGGGGAAGTGGTCACTTCCACAAGGGTCAGACAGAACCTCCCATTGCAGCCCTGGCGCCAACCCACGAGAGCAGATGGAGAGGTCTATACAGGAAAGACCACGAGTGGCAGTAATCACATGTGGGGGGGGGCACCTGTGTTTAGAACAATGAGGCCATTGTGTGACGCCCATTGCTCTACAAGGAGCCCTCAGGGATTGTGGCTGCCTAGAGCCCCATTGGGGACTATGGGCATTAAAATCGCCCATAATCAGAAAGGGTCTAGGAAGCTGGGTCATGAGGGAGTTGAGGTCTGCCCAGGGGATATCAATCCCAGGAGGCATGTAGAGGGAACATAGAGTGGTGGGCACATCCAGTTGCAGGGAGACTGCCACTGCTTGGAGAGGCGTCTGTAAAGCCACTGGGACGCGCATACATCCATTCTGGATAAGGATAGCCACCCCTCCCACAGGGTGGCTTCCCTGCTGCCAGGTGTCTGCATACACGGTGTAGCCCTGTAACGAAAGTGGGGTATCACTACAGCAGATGATCTCCAGGATAGAGATGCAGATGGGGTTGTGCCGCGAGATCAACATTGTGATCTCGTCCCTCTTGTGGGAGGTGGGGGGGGGGGTACAATTTGGTCTTCCTCCTCCATCTCAAAGGAGGAATCCCCATCATGACCCAGTTGGGGCATGCTGCCACCCAGCACTTTCTGCCATTGGCAAGAGAGCCTGGGTGGATAAATCAAAGACACTCGCCCCACTGCAGGAGTGGGGGGTATCCCCAGTTTCTTCCCACCTGCCTCACCTACCATGCCCTCTGTGGAGGGGGCCGGCTGGGCTGAGCCAGGGAGGGGGCTGTTCAAGGCAGATGCATCTGTTTGATGACAGGCATCTGTGGACTCCAAGGAGAATGGTATCGTCACTATGGAAGAGTGCAAATGTGGGCCAGGGGCAGTGGAGTCAGAAGAAGCCTCTGGCTGGGGGTCGGGATCTGTCTGGCAGCCAATGCTAGCACAGACTGGCATCCCATGGGCCCTGCAGGCCTGAGTGGGCAACAAACAGGTGAGTGTTGGGAGTTGTGGTAGAATGTCCATCTGGGTGCAGACAGATAACACAGCAGCCACCTTTGCAGCACCTGCATAGGAGAAGCCATGACTAGGCGTCCCAGGCAAGGCTAGCAGCTGCCATGCATCTTGAAAGCTGATACCCTTCTTGACATGCAATGGGCATGTAATGACCTTTGTAGTTGTGGGTGGTTTCCTTTGCAGTTGGTGCAATAAGGGGCAGTATTACATGGCTCAGGGGAATGGTCTTCCTGCCCACGAGTGCCACACACGGCCCTGGCAGAACAGGAATTCTGGCCATGACCATACCGTTGGCACTTGAAGCAGCGAAAGGGGCATGGTATGAAAGGACGTACTGGCAAGCAGAGGTAGCCAGCCCTGATGTATTCTGGCAACTTTGGCCTACCAAAGGTCAGCACCAATGTGTAAGAGGGTTGGGATTCTCCATCCTGTGGAACCAAGGTGCAGCTGACAGCCACCACACCCTGGTCCCTGAGCTCCTCCATTATGTTCTCCTCTGACTTCCCATGTAGTTCGGGGGACCACACCACACCTCTACTGGTGCTTAGGGTGCGATGGGGTTCGACCAGAATGCTTAAGTTACCAAGTTTATTCATTTTTAGCAATGCCTCAATCTGGCGAGGGGCAGATGCCTCCAGCAACAAGGTGCCATTGAGAAGCTTCTTGACCAATGTCCCATCACCAGCAACGCCCTTGATGGCTTTGGCAATTAGGAAGGGCGACAACTTCCCCATTCTCTCCAGATATGGCTAGAAACCAGATAGGATAGGAAGAAGGGGTGGAAGTGGATTTAGCTGCACCTAAGACCTCCTTAGATGCAGGAACATGCTTCACATTGGTAGTGGAGCTCTGTGCCTTAAGGCTGAGAGTTCGTTGCCTCTTGTTAAGGGCAGGTGCCGATGTAGTAGACAGCACAGAGTCATTCTGGGATCCAGAAGGCTTACTGGGGGAACGTGGTCTCTTGCTTGGAGCACTACTCATCTCCATAGGCTTAGTGGCCTGATCCAACCCTGGTAAATTGAAGTCCCCTCCAAGTATTACTAGTGGTACCTTCTCCCTTTGAAATAGATGCTCCAATGATTGGGACCACCTTATAAGTGGGAGTGGATCATCACCTGGTGGACGATAGAAGCTGACTACATAAATCCCCCCAACATGGGTGCTTGCAACATGACAATATACTGTTTCTCAATCTTCCTCATATTGCAGTTCCCTAGAGCTTTCCAGGGATTTATCTATTGCTATAAAGACTCCACCCCCTCTGCCTGCTTTCCTATCCTTTCTATAAACTACAAACGTATCTGAGAAGATCTCTGCTGATTTGATGTCTCCCCTCAACCAGGATTCATTGCCAATTATGATATCAGCATCTGATGTGGCAGCAAGAGTATTGAACTCAACCACTTTATTGACTATGCTTGTGCAATTCACAACAAACAAAGTCAATGGATCATTTACTACTAAAGACTTACCTATCCCTCCCCTATTAATACCTTTCCTATTGATATTGTGTCTTAACCTGGCATAAGATGAATCGTTAATAAACTCCTTAATTTGTATACGAATCTTTGAGGCAGCCCTTGCATTAAAATGAAATCCATCAACAGCAAACCAATGTTGGAGATCCGAGACATGCTCTCTAATCCAGTAGTTTTGCTGCAATAGCCCGATCTTCAGAAAACATCCTATTATTTATCCATCTGGCCTTTGCTGTAGTAAACCTGCCTTTATCCTGTGTTTCAACAACAGGACACAACATAACTCTTGCCTTGGGCCTAAATCCTTTTACCTCTTTAGCTATATCCATAATTCCCTTCAGAACATCAACTGCAGGTTTATCAAGAGTTATATCATTTGATCAAATATGTAAAATCGTCATGCATTCCTCCTTTTCCCCTTTCATAATACTTTCAATCCTATGCTTTATGTCTTCCTACCTTGCATCAGGAAGGGAAGCAACACTAACACACCCTCTCTGTAGCTGTTCTGGTAGTGCCCAGCTATCATGGGTTTTGTACATATGTAGAGCCCTCTTCACTAACCTCTGCCAATCCTCCACAGGTATAATCCTGGGGTATAGAGGCAGGCATATGGCTATCCCCTGCATCCCTTTCCCTAACGCTTTTCCTTTGCAATGTGGGTGTTATTTGTTGATTATCCTGTTTATGAAATACCCCTGTCCCCTTGAGGCTCTTTGCCATTGCACTGAGGGATGCCTTACCAATCTTGATACCCCCTTTACTACCTGATTGCATCACCAATATTATAGGTTAACTAGATGGTGATGCCACTGGAGTCCCAACCTTACACTTGGTTAAACCAGCTACCTGAGAGCTGGAGCCCAGGATGGTAGCCTCTAACCTGCTGATCTCCACCCAGATCTTAGCAAGCTCCAATTTTAACCCTTCGACACCAAACGGGAGATCAAAAAAATCTCCAACCAGAAATTTTAATGCCATTTTTCTGTTTTTTTCCTTGATAAAGAAGAAAAAATAACTACTGACTGATTTTGTTCTGCTGAATCAAATAGTGAAGTGTGTAGAAAGATTGAAGTGTCCATTTTTGCTCAAAAGGTCACTTCTCAGGTCAATCCATGTGATTGACTGGCAATTGATGTAGCATTACTAATTGTTTTGAATGTTTTGATTGATAATTTTATTGTAATTTGTTCAGTTTGTGCATATTCTTGTGAAATGTGCATGCATGTGTTTACTGCATAAGAGATCCTTATGAACTCCCACCCTATGCCCAAATCCAGTGTTTTTTGACCAGCATTCAATTAAAGACATTTTCTTATGTCAAAATTCTATTTCTTAGCTTATCATGGAGACTAATCTCTTTATATGATAAATGAGCTTTAATTTTTTCTATTATATGTCTTCTATTGGCTGGTAATGGTGCCAAAACACCATTGGCTGTTGAAGGGTTAAGAGCTTGCAGACACCATACTCTGCAACTTTCTTTGGAGGCATAGTAATATGATCTCTCAAAGTAGTGCAATATTACACTATAATAATGTAAATAACAAAAAGTGGTCCCTAAAACAACTTAAAAAGCACAGTCCCTTTTACATGCACCCTTAAAATACTTGAAAATGCCTTAAATAAAGTCATCAATTTATAACTCTCTGACAATTAAAAACAAACGTCAAAAATAAACTTACACACACATAGAGAAATATAACTAAATGTGCAAATTCCTTAAGCCTTAAATGCTAAGATGATGTAGAAGTTACATTATTGGTCAGTTGGGGTCAACCTGACCCCAGGAGGTATTTTGCTCATTTCAGGTTTAGAAAAGATTCCTTTCACCTTTATTATGCATGAAAGTAATAATTGATGAACAATAAATGCCATTTAAGAGAAAAATTTATTTTTGCAAAACAATAAACATTATTTATAATTAGAAAATAGAACACAATGCAACAGAAATACAATACTTTAGATCACTTTAGAAAAATAAACTTGGAAATTAAGAAATTGACTGAAGAATCAAAAACAACATGTTGGGTTATTGCAATAGGTCCAAAGCATTACATAAGCTAATATTTTTTTAATAATTCTATTGTTTTCTTAGTTTTCAATGAACTTCTTTTGAGGGTAATTATTCAATTTCACAATCAAGGCAGATTTTGCCAAACAATCTGGGCAGGTTGGACGCTGGCAATTTCTGCAGGAAATATTAGTTTTTCTGTCCCATTTCCTTGGGCATAGAGCACATCTTCTTCTTTTTGGGTTTGGGGGACAAACATCCATTTGGGGCACATCCCTTTTGATCCGATGACCAATTGACAATCGCAGTTCACGGGGTATGTGTCCATTCAGAACTCTTCTTTCTAGATGCTGTTCTAACAAATCTCTACCTAATGATTTATTGAAATCAAATCTTGGTATGAAAATATTGTTCTTCTGACCAAGGTATATAACATAGGCATTGACAGTGGAGATGTTTAGCATGGCATGAAATATAGCCATAGGAAAACGTCATGTGCGTCTACTTGTGGAATAGGTAGCACACTTATGATCAATTGTGTCCACACCACCCTTAGTCCTATTATACAGAGCTATTATTTCTGGCTTGTTGACTTCATCATCATTTTCTCTGCTGTGGTGCATGGTGGACAACAATAAAAAAAATCTTCTCTTTTTAGGCATATATGACAGCAGTGTCATGTCTTTTGTGAAACCATATTCAGATGATCCCTCTTGCCTTCCAGCTTGAACAAAGAATTGAGGTGGAATTTTTTTTTTGTTTTTGTGGAGTGTGCCTACAAAAGTCAGGCCTCGCTTTTTCAACTGCATAGCTAGTTCCACTGAACTGAACCAATTGTCAGCTGTAACGTTCCTGTTTGTGCCACAAATGGGTTTCATAAGTTGAAGAACTGCTTGAGTTGGAATTGCAAATTTCTTTTCTTCATCAGTTAGAGTGAAGCCATCACTACCCGTCTAAAGATAGGTGGTTTTTGCATCAGCAAGAATCACAATTTTCAGCCCATACTTTGCTGTTGTTTTTGGCATGTACATCCGAAATTTACATCTACCTCTGAAAGGCACAAGCATCTCATCAATGCATGTCATTGTTCCAATGGAATAGATTTCTTGACAGTTCATCACCATTTTATTGAACAAAAATGATATAGGTGTAGCAGGATCTTCTTGCTGTCTCTCAGGACGATCAGCTGCATGATCAAGTCTCAAGGCAGTTAGCAGTGTCAAACACCTTTTCAAAGACATGGTCATTCTAAAAATACTCCTATCCATGCCATCTGTGGAGAAAAGGGATTGAAGATCTTCTCTGTTGGATTTGAAAATTCCAGATAACACAAGCAATCCAAGCAATGCTTCAATTTCAATTACATCAGTTTCTATGAAGTGATGGTGTTCTTTATCAGAGTACTTTTTTCTCATTTCCTCTAACTTATTGTTTGTGTTTTGCACTATGACATTGATCATCTCTGTTGTAAAAATCATTTTCCAAGCATCTAATTCAGTATATTTTGCATGCAATTTCCGAGCACAAGGCAGACAAGAGACAATATTATGAGCTGGTATTCTGACATTTCACACAGGGGCTTGAGATGACCATTTGAAATTGTTTTTTCCATAGTATGCTTTTGGAACTTTACGTTTTTTCACTGAACTACATATTTCATCTGAACTTGACACTTCTTGCTCAGAATCAGTGTTATGCTCACTGTTATAATATTTATCACTTTCATTTTCTAAGTCACTAAATTCACTTTCATCATCCATAGCACTTTCTTGAGATGTTGAAGCCATTATAAGAAGAAACAAGTAATGAGGCTAACTTAGCTTGTAAGGTGGGGTCACTGTGAACCCAAATCAACTTTGCCCTTAATTGTTTTTAACACTATCAAACACATGAACTCGTTCACTATGCCAATGCTATATTTAGATACTCACTGAAAGGTACTGGGAGTACCCCATTATTTATTCCAAGGGAAGATGATTTTTTTACAATCAGAATGAACCTGGGGTCACAATGATCCCAACTGACCAACTAAGGGTTAAGATTGTGTCACACCTAAAAATTTAGCCAACCCAAACTCCATTAAAATGTGTCACAAAAGAAACATACCACGTGGCGCCCTGTGTAGCAATGCCATATACAATCTTCGGGAATTCCTTATTATTAATAAGAACAAAGTGATAACACTTATGTCAAATTTAGCGAGTATATATTCAATAAATATCTAAAAAAAAAAACCCACAAAAAATAACCAATTTCACCCAACGATTTAGGTTACCAACCTGGAGCCAAATTACACACATCCACACTCCTTTATGTATGGAAGCCAATTGATGAGCAATTAGTGGGATTTTGTGGAAGATGTTCATTCAGACAATACATTCCTTCAAACCAAAAAAATATGGAATAAAATTATATGCCTTAGTAGATGCTCGAGTGTTTTATACAGTGAATTTAGAAGTTTATGATGGAAAACAACCAACCCGCCATGGTGGCATAGTGGTTAGCATGCTCGGCAACTGTGCCAGTAGTTCTAGGTTCAATACTGGACAATCGTTGGTTGGCTTCTTTCGGGCGAGAGAGAAGCCGTGAGTGTGCCTTCTTTCAGATGAGAAGTAAAACCAAGGTCCCGTGTGGGTGTACGATGGCACTTGCACGTAAAAGAACCCTCTCTACTATTCTTCTACATTCCCCAATGAACACTAGACCAACGATAAATAAGCATAGGGGTACAGTTTTGGCTGGCAACCGGCTGCAGAAAAAACTAAGACCAATATATCACCCTGTGTCCATTCAGAGGGACAAATGGGTACCCGACCCTGCCATAGGTGGGAAAAGGGTTAGGAGTTGCTTATGCTGGAAAACAACCAGATGGCATTTTTCAGGTCAGCAACAAGCAAAGTGACATTGCAATTAGATTGGCTGAACCTGTTTATAACACAGGGCAAAACATCACTGCTGACAATTGGTTCACTGATGTTGCACTAGTTAATGTCCTGAAAATGAAGAAGCTATCATATGCTGGCACCATAAAGAAAAATAAAAGACATCTTCCTTTTGAATTTGTGAATACTATGTCAAAAAAGTTAAATCAAGCATCTTTGGCTTCAATGATACTGGAACAATGGTTTCTTACATCCCTAAACCCAAGAAAAACGTTATTCTAATTTCTAGTTTACATCATGATACACAAATGGATGCTGAATCAGGAGATGCTAAGAAACCTGAAATCATCACTTTTTATAACCAGACCAAGACAGGTGTTGATACTGTGGATCAAATGTATACAACATACAATGTGGCCAGAAATATCAGATGCTGGCCAATGGTTGTATTTTTTGCATTGCTGAACATTGCAAGCATAAATTCCCAAATACTTTATACTTGCAATCAACAAGTTGCTAAAAAGCAGGCATGATTTTTTAAAAAAATTTGGTAATGAAGCTTGTGGGCGAGCAACTTGCTTGTAGAAGTGAAGCAACTCGAGGATTGCCATTCTACTTGCAGCAAGAGATGAATAAATTTAAATATACATCAACTGAGGATCCACAGCCATCAACATCAGGATCATCAAAAGCTAAGCAATATGAGAATTGCAAGTCTATAAAAAGGAAGCATTATACCAAGCATTATTGTGCAAAATGCAATACATTTCTGTGCATGGAAGATGTGAATTTCATTTGTGACACATGCTTAAGCTGGACATTCAGAGGACTATGAATAATCAAAACAGAGGATCTCATTTGAAATATATATTTTTTAGTAATGTTCATATTTTTAAATATAGTTGTGTATTTACCAGATTATTAACCTTTCATTGTGAAATTCTATTTTTCCAAGTCAAAAAATATGAATAAAATTATATTTTTAATCAGTTAAATATCAGTTCATTTTGTATGCAAATTACACATTATAGGGAAGTTAATTTTTCAAATTTACATCCTTATTAGTTTTTGGGTTGGGGAGTAAGCCAGGCAGCCATAACATGACAAACCCTTAGGAGGCTGCCTGTGGGAGATGAGGAGGTAGGTGAAAGGATGGAGGAGAGGGTTAACTTGCAGTACCCATCATTCTTTACCAACCACCCAAGTTGGTATTGATGTAGGCTTGTGATGCTTGACATTTCGATAGATATATTTAGCAAATAAATCAATAGTTGAATTAATTTTTTCACAATATGATGCAAACACATTTTGTGCATAAAACATGCAATGCACCCACTCAAGTGACTTTTTCCATTTTGCCTGATGCAGGTTTAAAAGAAAGAGGAAATTTTGTGTTCACCCCTTTATTTGCAAAAATCAACCACATTCAGCTTTTGTGCTAGCACAAGAAATTGAAAAAGATGAAGAAAAGATCAAGCAATTTTATAGGATGTCCAGGGATCTGTTCATGGAGCTGCTTGGAAAACTTAAGCCAATAATAAGAAAGAATGACCCAAACAGGAGGTGTTGTATCTCACTGGAAGAAAGACTACTAATTACTTTGAGGTAAGATAATTTTAATCTTATATTCTATAAAAATAATAAAACATACAAGATAAGGGAATTTTAACAAAGGAAGTTCAGCTGATGACTCATCTTCATCAAATTCATTGTTATCCATGTTATTGGGTGGGGTGAAAGCTTCACATTCTTCTTGAGGTATAGGAGGCAGGTTTCCAGTAACATCTGATAGTGCTGCCTTCACAAAAGGAATTAAAAATTATAACACTTCATTCAAATAGTATGGTCTCTTTCGTTTGCCTCCACTACAACCTGGTTTCAAATTTCTTTGAATTGGAATTTTCTACACTTCTTGCAGATAGAAACTGCTGAAAATTAATAAAGTCACATACAAATGTTTAAATCAATGACAAATAACAACGTTTAAAAAAATGTTATGAGTGGTTTCAGCAGTGGGAAACCTAAGATGTTGCAAAACGACAGTGCTTTAAAGTCTCTCCCTCATCCATCATTTGGTCAAAATAAAAGTTGTGCGATGTAGACAAACAAGTGCACCAATCTACATATGTTTTGGTATTTTCATTCCAGGTACCTTGGAAGTGGGTGCAGTTTATCCTCACAGCATGTAACTTTGGAAATTGTACTATGGGAAGAATAGTGAAGGAATGTTGTGAAGCCTTTTGGACAGTGCTGCACAGCCAGTATATGCCAGTACCAGGTAAAGTGCCTTGGAAACAAATAGCAAAACGTTTTGAAGATCCTTGGAACCTTCCCAACTGCATTGGTGCAATCGATGGAAAGCACATCTGCATTAACAAACCTCTTAGAAGTCGTTCCATTAATTTCAATTATAAATCATTTCATTCCATTGTGCTTATGGCTACAGCTCATTCAGATGGGAATTTCATCACAATTGAAACAGGATACCCAGGGAGGAACAGTGATGGTGGGATTTTCAAAGCATCTAGGATGAACTATTCCCTGCAAGAAGGCAATCCTGATTTACCTGAACCATGTGCATTACCTGATGATAGTACAGAGTTACAGTTCCCATATTAATTTGTGGCTTATGAAGTATTTCCCCTCAGAAAAAAATTAATGCGACCATATCCTAAAAAGATGACTGAATGACACCACATGTATTTTCAACTATAGATTAAGCTGAGGATGGAGAAGTGTGGGATGTGCTTTTGGCATGATGAGCCAAAAGTTCCATATTTTACTGAAGGCCATAACTTGTAAAAGAAAGTCATCAGTGATTAACACAGTAAACGCTGTATGTGTGCTGCAGAACTTCATCAGGAAGTGGGAAGGAAAAGCAGATGCAATAAGCAATTATAAACATGATGAAGATGAATTTGGGCCTCTACAGTCAGTGGAGGGGGATAACATGGCTCCCATTGATGACACATCAAACCCTGAACAGTTGTGGAAACACTTATCACAATTTTGCAGTGGAAATATTGTGTGAATAATGTTGATTAAAAGTAAATAAAGGAAGCTAACAGCTGTCATACATGTATTGTTTCATGATAAAAATAAGTATTTTGTGTTTCAATTTTTTATATTATTGTGGGTCTCTGTGAAAGTCTCTGTCATTGTTCCCAATGTGGTTTATGTTTTACATTTAGACTTGTATTCCACCCACTGTAATAGGTAGAATACCCTTACAGGGTGCCCAACACTTCAAAAAGTGATTTTCCCTGTGTAACTAAATTTTTTTCCCAGGATAGATATAACAATGCAACATCCATTTTTTGAAGCAGTACATAGTATATCCAGCAATACACATCAACAGCACACACATGGTTTTCTCACAAATGATACTGCAGAAGATCAGAAAATATTGCAGTAATAAAACAAAAAATATGGATTGTGGAATAAAACGTACACAACACTAAATTAATTCATTTCCCCTTAACTTCTCTTCAATCGTTTCAATTTTTGGTCTAACAACTCTTTGTTTTGTAAGCTCCAATATTTCTTCATCCTTTCACTTTTTTTCCAGCTTCTTTTGTTAATCTGCATCATTCTCAGCCAATTTCTTATCATGCAGTGATGCCTTGTAATGGCTTCCAGCACTTCTAGCATATGCTATGAGCGTCTTATCAATTTTGAAATTATCAAGTCCTTCATAAGCAGATATCCCCTGATAAATGCATCATAGTTCAACAAGAGACTCCTGCAAAAGTTTCTGGACTAACATATCCTTGTTAATTGAGATTCCACTTTCGACAGTCACGTTGCCATGAGATAAACAGAGCAGATTTACTGGGCCTGGTACTATATTGGCAGCTGGGAATGCTCCCAATTAGGTATGACACAACCCTGTCCAAGAGAGCACGTTCAAAGACCTTGGACAGAGAAGATAGGATATAAATTGGGTGGTAATTCGTGATAAGATTCAATCCAGATTGCGAATCTGATCAGGAACATTTATGGGGAAACTCCTTGATCGTCCACAAATGCAGAAAGACTTCTTCATCATGAAGGAAGGAATCGGAGAAGTGCCCGGCAGTGGGATAGGGGAGTAATCAGACGATGGCGGTGGGGCAGGGGAAACATCCTGGATGCAGTAGCAGTGTGGGAAAGTTATTTCCAGAGGGAAAAGGACCCACGAGCAGTGGTGCAGAATGACCACTTGGCATCTGTGATCAGATTTTTGTATCTATGCTTTAACTTCGTAGCAGCTGCCAACACCGTGTAGGTCCCAGACTCCTTAAAGTGGCACCACGCACAACATGCATCCCGAAAGGCATCGCCAAGCTCTCTGCTCCACCACAGAGTGCACCTCGGGGCAGGCGGTCTGGTAGACACCGGGCACAATGCCGCAATGGCTTCGTACAGAATCTTGTACATTCTGAAACATAGCTCGTCAACATTAAAAATATCGCACAGAGGTTGCCAATCCACCTGAAGTAAGAAATTAATCAGAGTGTCTACATCAAGGCACCGCCACTCCCATCTAGGGCTGGCACAGTGTGTGATGTGAGGTGGCAGGCACACCTGTCCTTGTACAAAAATAGAAATATGCAGATAGAGATGGTCCAGTTCAGGAATATATTTGTATGCCACATCAGACAAGCACATCTTTATAGTAATAAAACACTGGTCTATAGTACAGGACCTGCCCATTGAGGGTCTGGTAGGACCCGTGATCAACTTGTGGAGATGATAGAGAGAAATCAATGTTGAAGTCACCAATCAGGAGCGACCTTTCACAAGATGCAAGATGAGCGAGCAGCTCAGACAGGAACATGCCCCAATCCACATGGTGGGGGCAATAAACAACCAAGATATGTAACACAGATGATCTGATAATACACTGCACTGCAACAACTTCGGCTCCAGCAGCTTGACCGGCAAAAAGGGTAGATGTTGGTAGATGGATCCAGGTTGGCATGGCAGTATAAGGCCACGCAACCCCCGTGGGAGGGGCGGTCTGACCTGAACAACACAAAACAGGAATAGACACTAATGAATCATTAATAGCAGGATTAAGCCACGTTTCCATGAGTGCAACCACTGATGGTTTGTCAAGTTCAACGAGGCTCAGCAACAAGTCAAGCTTTAGGAGTAATGAGTGGATATTTGCATAAGAAATGGTGAAGGAATTACCTAAACTAGCATGATTCAATAGTAAGTGGGGATGATATACATTAAGCTCGAAAGGACTGGTCCACAGCGAGCTGAGGGTATTTTCCCCTAAAGGGGCATACACAAATGCATCCTGGCCACAGCAATGGATCAAGGATCTGCTCTCTGACGCCCTGGGACTCTCAAAAATACCAATTTAGAAACCGAGCCTGCCTGAGTCATCCACCGGCCACATTGGATAATGACGATGTCCTGGTCTTGAAGATAATTAACTAAATCAATGACAGACGTAGAAGGGTCCACATTGCTTAAACACACGCAAAACGTAGGATCAAGGTGCAAGGGTTTACCAGCCTTTATAACAGCATTCTTTTTCCTACCCACCATCGGAGGAGGACGCGGAGCAGTGGTAGAAGGAGCATCTGGAATTGCACCCATGGCACTAGAATGAGAGGCAACAATACAATCCGAATTCACTGAGAAAGAGACGCCTTTAACCAACAGGGAGGAAGAGGAATGGCTTCCTTTAGGCTCGACCTTCGAAAGGCCACTCTTCGGGGCTGCTGCACCATTGTTGACATTCTTCACATTCCTCTCGCCACGAAGCACTTCAGAAAACATAGGTTTACACGAGGGAGACTTTAAACAATTAGCAATTAAATTCAACTTATTGTCAATCTGCAGAAAAGATTCAATCACATCCTGTTGAAACTGACTCACTCTTTCCGACAGTCCTGCCAGTTTCGACTCCAATCCAGCGTTTGAATCAAGCAACTCGCTTGGTTGCATTAGCACTAGACAGAGAACATCAATTTTCGAGATTGTAGATTTGAAGAGATCTTCCTGTTCTTTGTGGGTGGACTTCTTCGCCACGATTGACTCAAATGTCTTCAGGAGAACACATGTTAATGACTGAATTCGACTGCCAACGGCGGACAAAAGACAGCATGCGACCTCTCTCGTTGACATTCTCTAAATATTTTCCTCAGGGTTAGCCTCTCGCCCCCTGTTCATGGTCTACTATCAATTCCGAGTTGTTGCTGCTTGAACCAGACATACCCATTAATTTGTCTTCAATCATATTGTTGTGTACTCTACCTTTAAATGGCTTGATCAGTAAGTTATCTCACCAAAGTTCTGGGTTCTGCGGAGCCTTGTCCAGGTAGCTGATCATAAATGATGAATACAAGTTATACTTTGTTTTTAACTTGACCACATAATCTATCTTATCATGGTTGAAATCAAGAAGATGGTCATAAATAGTTTTGCATGAAACATTGTAGCATATTGGAAGTGCACTCAGTTTAAAAAAAACAGTACCCTTCACTGTAGGTGCAGTAGATTTGTAGGAAGGGATAAATGACGTTGTCTGGTTCTCCTGGGAAGCAGTCACAGTTGGTGTTGGAGCACTCTTCAGCCCTCTTGGATTATATCCAGGTTTCCTTTGAGCCTCATTATGTCCCATCTGCTCCTGCCTATGACTACCCACAATCTCTGCAAATGGGAATTCGTATCTTCCTTCAGTAATTTCAGCTCTTGGATAATCTCTTTGTAGGATAAAGCAACATCACATAACACATTTACAACATCTTTTAATGCAGCATGACTTTCAGTAATCAGCTTCAAAATATGTGGAGTTCACAGTTTCTCAAGAATCTTAGGGTCCTGCAGGTTAACTACTATTATACTCGGTCTCACTTGTTATGACTGATCAGTTTCACCGGTGTATTTTCATCTCCTGCTAATAAGCATGGATGACATTTTAAACAGGGTGCTAAAATTTTGGCATCATTGCCATTTAGATTTAAGCAGTCAAAATGAGTGCGGATGCATCTATCACTTTTCCTATTTCCTATTTAATTAATAAAATATATTGTTAGAAATAATACAATTTAACGCTAACGTTATAAAGCTTTCTGATCAACAAATTTATTCAGCAAACTTGCCATACACTCTACATATATTTCCCATGATGTTCCCCATAAATAGCCCAAGAACAGCACTTGCAGCAATATCTTGTCATTCCCTTCAAGTTATTTGGACAAAATGCACATATTTTCCGTTTTTTCAGGTTTTGATGTTGAGGGACATTCTTTAGGATTAGGTTGTAGAAGGATTTCTCTTAACATTATATGTCGTCTCATATGTAAATTTCAAAGGCACAGAATGATGAATAGGACAGTTTTTCAATGTCAATACGAATATTGTTAACTCAAAGAATATTGTTTCAAAGGTTATAACAGAGGGGAACTTCTTTTCAATATGGACTTTTTTACTTGTTCTAGCCCTCCACTCCTGGTTGTATCCTAACTGGTCACCATCTGCCACCTACACTACCATATCCTAATTACAACCTGCTCCTATATCTAATCCTCCTCCTCTCTAGGATACTTTTCCTAACTGTCAACTCTTGACATCCCACTCACGTACTGCAGCATTCATATCTCAGCTAATTACCCATTTACCCATTCATCCAAACACGTCAGTATAATTTTTTTAATGTTTTGCACATACACTGTTACTAAACAGTAGTCTGCTAGACTCCTGATTGCTAATAACTAATACTATAAAAGGAAAATTAACATGGTTTTAATGCAATTTGCCTTTAGTACCATAATTAGGAAGGTACACAGAGGCACAAAATTCCGTGTTTCAGGAAACTAAGACAACAAAATGGATTTTTTATATTCGAGTCGTCTGATAGACTACTGTTAAGTAATTAAGGGTTAAGCAAATAGTACATTTTATGGCTTGACTTTGGGGTATATGTCTTTCCAACAGGAAAGACAGCTTCCCTGTCGTGTACTAGCCATGGTTTGTTTGTTTATGTTTTAGGGCCCATTGACTACAAAGGTCATTAGGGCCCAGAAAGACAATCACTATGGTGGGGGGTGTAAAAGGCCAACTCACCATGATGATAATAAATAAGGGCAAAAGCCGACTAAGGGTGAAATATAGTAAAAGGCAAAAGCCACAAAAATAACCAGGGGTAGATAAAGGCAAAAGCCAAAACAGATACCGCTAAACAGGCAAAAGCCTAAACAGACACAACTAAAGGCAAAAGCCTAAACAGACACAAATAAAGGCAAAAGCCAAAACACATACAGTAAAAAACGGCAAAGGCCTAGACA
>JAAFCE010007744.1:21329139-21354814 GCA_013389805.1 Trigoniulus corallinus
GGCAAAAGCCAAAACACATACAGTAAAAAACGGCAAAGGCCTAGACAGACACTAACATAGAAGGGCAAAAGCCAAAAAGAAGAATAAAACAAAGGATGCCAATAAGAAAATATTTCCAAGATTAAATGCTGTGAAAGAGGCCAGCCTCTTTCACAAAAACAAGCTAGCTTTCAATCCCCTGGGGGTTATCCCCAAGTGAGGCAGAGAGTTCCCAACTGACTCCCAGTCGCCATCTCAGTTTGCAGTATCTCTCACAGTGACTAAAGATATGCGCCACTGTGAGAGGCTCCCAACAGAAGTCACACCATGGTTGTTCCTCACCCCGTAAAATGTAGGAGTCGGTGAGGAACGTGTGACCGATCAGAAGCCGAGCAGCAGAACCTCCTCCCTCCGTGACTGGTGGCACGAGGACCGCCAGTGCTCTGGGGTGTCCTTCAGTGTGCGTAATTTGTTGGTGGTGTCCGCAAACCACTGGGCCCACCATTGTTCATAGACGGCCCACCGCACCATCGGGAGAGCATCGGAGGAGGGGACAGCAGTGTTAGGTATATCTGGCAAGTGGGCCACCTGACGGGCATGAGCATCCGCCCTCTCATTGCCCATGATGCCAACATGATCCGGGACTCACAAGAACAACACTGTCTTGCCCTGCTTACAAATCACGAGCAGCAATCTGTGCACACCCTGGACGATGGCATGTCTGCCATATAGGGTGTGCAACAGCTGAAGGGAGCATAAGGAGTCAGTCGCCATAACAAAGTGTCTCTCATTCAATACTTGGATGAGCTCCAGTGCCCTGTGCAGAGCTGTGAGTTCTGCAGTTAAGACACTGGCGACGCCTGGAAGGCAGCCCCCTATGAGATAACCAGTTGTAGAAACTGACCAACCCACCGAGGAGCCATCCTTCCACCCATCCGTGTAAATAAAAACATGGCCTCGATAGGTCCAAGAGAGGTGTCCAAACTCTTGTTGGTATATTGACCTATCGGTACTGGTTCTGGGTAAGGCTGCCAGCAATAAATTAATGCCAGGGTGGCACAGAGGCCGGCAGTACAGGCTGCACCCTAGGCAGAGTCACACCCAGGACGGTAAGACCGTCCATCCACCACACACCTAATAGAGGGGGAACCCCCAGGCGGCAGTCGAATGGCCGTCTCATAACATTACTAAAGACGGCCGGGTGTGTAGGGTGCTGTGGCTGACCTTTCAGCCGCAAAATATATGCAACTGCCAGGTACTGCCGCCGCACAGTCAGTGGTGGTTCACCACTCTCAGCATAAAGGCTGAGTACTGGACTTGTGTGGAACGCCCCAATGGACACCCGGATGCCAGCGTGATGAACACTGTCCAGCATCCGGAGAGTAGATGGAGCAGCCGAGGCCATATACGCTGCAGCCATAATCGAGACGGGATTGAACGAGTGACCGGTAAAGTCGTAGCATCACCATTCGATCTGCCCCAAAACCAGTTCCCTGCAGGCACTGCAGAATATTCAGGGACTGAAGGCACTTAGCCTTCAGCTCCTTCAAGTGTGGGACCCATGTCAGACGGCTGTCAAAACGGAGACCAAGAAACCGGGCCGCCTCTACAACTAGGAGGAGGCGGCCATTCAAGGTAAGCTGAGGCTCAGGGTGGAGCCCTCGCTTACGACAGAAGTGTATGACCATTATTTTGTCAGGGGAGAACTTATAGCCACGTGAAGTGGCAAACTCGTTGGCACTCTTGAGTGCCAGTTGCTGCTGACGCTCAATGCTGTGCATCGTGGCAGCCCGGTACCTGACAGAAAACCCGGTACCCGGTACTGCAACAGCAAAGAGCATCACACTCAAGACGCTCCCCTGTGGGACACCATTCTCCTGCAGGAAGGCTGAGGAGTAGGTGTTACCCACACGTACTCTGAAGGTCCGTTCGGACAAAAAGCTATGCAGGAAGAGGGGCAGATTACTCCTGAGCCCCCACTGATGCAAGGTCTCCAGTATACCATGGCGCCATGTGGTATCATATGCCTTCTCCACATCAAAGAAGACAGCCACTAAGTGCTGTCTGTGGAGAAAGGCCTCATGTACTGCAGTCTCCAGTGAGATCAGATGATCCACCGAAGACCTGCCAGCACAGAAGCCACATTGGGCATCGGCAAGAAGGTGGTGCCATTCCAGATACCACACCAGGCGCCAATTAACCATACGTTCCATGGTTTTGCAAAGACATGTCAATGACATGGGTCTATAATTTATTGGAAGGCTACTATCCTTCCCTGGTTTGTGGAGTTGGATTATAGTAGCCTCTCGCCAGCATGCAGGGACTTCATGCTTTTGTCAAATGTAATTGAATACCTCAAGGAGGTATCTAACGCCTTTTTCTGACAGGTGTCGTAGCATTTGATAGTGGATGCTATTTGGACCAGGGGCTTGTTTGTTTGTTTGTTGGAGTTTAAGGTCCCATCAACTATGAGGTCATTAGAGACCCATGCACTGTGTAGGTCTGATGCATATACTGCACAGACACTACACTAATACGACGATTATTGGGTATTAGCAGTACCCAGCTTTCCCAAGCGACCACCCATGTCAGTACTAACTGGGCTTGCGTTGCTTAACTTCAGTGATCAGACGAGAACTGGTGTGTCCAACGCAACTTGCCGCTAACGGGACCAGGGGCAGTGTCCCTGGCTCTTGCTAGAGCTGCCTGCAGCTCCCAAGGGGTAAATGGATTGTTATATCCCTCAGCGACACCACCAGTGAAGTTCAGTGGATGGCGTTCCGCAGCCTGCTTCTTGTTTAGAAATGTTGCCGTGTAGTGCTGGGAACTGTAGACGGCTGCAAACGTCCTTGCCAGTTTTTCAGCCACCTCACACGGCAGAAGGCAATGTCTCCCTTGTACAAGGAGACCGGAGCCACATGATGGTAAATACCTCCCTTGAATCTTCCTCAGCTTTTCCCAGACTTTCTTGGAGGGCGTGTGACGGGTAAGTGAGGAGCGCTGACTCCATGAGGAGCGTTTGGCCTCCATGATCACCCGTCGTGCATATGCCCTGGCTCGGAGATAGTCGATATGGTTGGCCTTGGTAGGACAAGATTGGAAGAATCGAAGGGCTCGTCGGCGAGCCCGAATGGCACTCTGACAATCCTCCGTCCACCATGGCACCCGTGCTCGTGGTGGGTTACACGAGCTCTGACGGATGGATGCCAATGCCGCCCCAACCACCACCTCTGTGAAGTGGCTCACTAGGTCGTTGACCCCATCAAAATCACACAGTGGGCGAAAGTAGATATGGCGGGTAAACTCCTCCCAGTCTGCCCGATGCAGACACCACCGTGGTGGGTGTTGGGGTTATGCCCCATCTCCACTGCTAATCTTGATGGGAAAGTGATCACTTCCACAATGGTCTGACAGGACCTCCCACTGCAAACCTGCTGCCAACCCAGGAGAGCAGATGGATAGGTCTATACAAAAGAGTCCACCATTGGCAGTCATGACATGTGTGGAGGCACCTGTGTTTAGAACAATGAGGCCATTATGTGACACCCATTGTTCCACAAGTCGCCCTCGGGGGTTATGACTGTCCGAGTCCCATTGGGGATTATGGGCATTAAAATCACCCATAATCAAGAAGGTTCTTGGAAGCTGGGCACTGAGGGAGTCCAGGTCTGCCCATGGGATATCAATCCCAGGTGGCATGTAGAGGGAGATTCTTAAAGAGATGAAAGAGATGATTCTTAAAGTGATTATAGCCTTCCTGAAAATGAATCTGACCTAGACAGTAGCAGCAGCAGTGAATTTGAATCATGTGAGGAACTGCCTGACTCAGAGAGTTCAGACGAAATGTGGTTCTGACCAAGCTGATGATGGGTACGGGAAATCTTTATTTACTGGTGCAGCAGGTGTTTGTGTACCAATTATTCCAAATGTTTCTCCTCTGCAGTGCTACGAACTTTTTTTACTGATGATTTTGTGCACTATGTTGTAGTCGAGACAAATAGATATGCCAATGAGTGCCATGAAGATGCTATAAATTCAGGTGTAGGTTCCAATGCAAGGATTAGATTATGGAATGATGTATGTGATAAAGAAATAAGACTTTTTATTGCCTTGATTTTGGCAATGGGTGTCATTAGCAAACCTGAAATGAAGCTGTATTGGACAAGAGACCATATACTTCAGACTCCCATCTTTCACGACACGTTTCCTATGAAAAGATTACAATTGATACTGCGTTATCTCCACTTTGTCAATGATGAAGATGCAAATAACACTGATCGTCTCAGAAAAATTAGGCCACTTCTGGAAATGCTCCGAATATCTTTTAGAAAAACGTTTATGAAAGAACAAAATATTTCTGTGGATGAACGCGTTATGTTATTCAAAGGAAGGTTACTAATGAAGCAATACATTCCTATGAAGAAATCAAGGTTTGGCATAAAAATATTTTTTTTATGTGAATCTCAAACTGGATATGCCTGGGACTTTTTCATTTACACTGGTCAAGGTGAAGAAAGGCAGGGTGTAGAAAGTTCTTCACAGAAACTAATAAGTCATGCTTCTGTTACCAAACTTGTGCTGTGTCCAGAACTTAGAGAGAAAGGGTATGTTGTCTTTATGGACCAGTGGTTTTCAAGTCCAATTCTATTCCAAGAGCTGCAACATCATGGTTCCAGAGCCTGTGGAACAGTTGACTTGTGAAGGAAGGAAATGCCCAAAGAATTGTGGACAGCAAAATTGAAGAAAAATGATGTACTTTGCTATACATCAGGAGTTTATTCTGCAATCAAATGGCATGATAAAAAAGATGTGACAATGCTATCCACATATCACAGGGGAAGACTGTGTGAGACAGGAAAAAGAGACAGAAAGACAAAAGAAGCAGTGAAGAAACCTGAGGCCGTAATTGAATATAATGCTAATATGGGAGGAGTAGATAGATTGGACCAAAAAATAAAACCATATGAGTGCCTCAGAAAGTGTCTGATGGTATAGGAAGCTGTTCTTCCATTTGATGGACATTAAGGTTGTAAATGCCCATATTGTACATGGGAAAAGTGGTGGAGAAAAATGCACACTCCTACAGTTTAGACATGAAGTCATTCGTGGGCTTTTAGAGAAGTATGCCATAAAACGGAAAGCAGTGCAGGGAGGAAGACCCCAAAAAACTGACCCACCTGTTTGTCTTATGGAAAGACATTTCCCAACACATATACCAGCCACAGAAAAAAAGAAGTTTCCCAGTAGAGTGTGTCGAGTTTGTCACGGAAGAAGAGAAACAAGGTGGGAATGTAAACCGTGTGGGAATATATATATTGAAAACTGCTTTGAAACTTATCACACAAAAAGAAAATACTAGATATATATACCATATTTGTTCAAATATTGTATGTTTAGTGATTTCCATAATGTGTCACAGTATGATCTGCCTTTATCATAAAAACAACTGTACTAGGTTCATTACATTCTAAATGTGTTTTTGTAAGTCGAATGTCAATTTTCAATCCATTTCTAAACCAACCAATTTAAAACCAACCCTTGAGGAATGACTCGGGGAAAATTTAGTCACCACTGAAGAGGATAATAAACAAAACTGTTAAATTTGATGACCAAAAAATCCAAAAATGACTGAAGAACTTCCTATGAATCATTGATGCATCACTGGTGTGGAAAATGAAAATGCTGTTACTGTAAATGGAATTTGATATCGTGAGATGATTTCAAACATTTGATTGCCTGAAATTTATGATATGCATGTAAATGAAATTTGGGTTGACCAAAACGGTGCAACATATCATACTGCCAATGAAACCATGCAGTTATTGCAAGAAACATTTAATGGTCTTGTTATCTTTAGGTGAGTAAATGTCAACTGACCACCAAGATCATGTGACTTGACACCATAAGACCTCTTTCTTAGAGGTTATTTTAAGGATATAGTGTATATCAATAAACTTGAAACAATTGAGGATCTTAAAGATGAAATTCGGTACAACATTGTGAATATTTCCCCACAATTATGCATACATGTTCTGGAAAATTTCATTAAAAGGGTACATGTAGTATGTGCTCCAAAAATAGGGGTGGCCATTTGTCTGATGTTTTGTACCACACATAACCTCCATGTCTCTGCTTTCTTATCCAATAAAACTATTATAAGTTATGAAATAAGAAATGCATTTTATTAAAGATTTAAAATGTCAGTTACTTTTGGAACACCCAAAATTTTACTAGTGCATAACTGAATACTAATTGACTTGAGTAATACTGACTTTTGAGATAGAAGGATGCCAGATTGCTCTGTTGTAGTTAGCAATAGCAATAAAATAATCAATGGGGCTCCAAAGTCATTTATCATGACTTCTGAAAAGAAAGAAAAGTGGGAGTTATGGGTTGATGAATGCAATAGATGGGAATTTTTTAACCTTCACAGTGGAAGAATTTGCTCAGTGCACTTCAGCCAGGATGTTTATGAGATTGGATTGGATTAGTTTCATGGGTTGGGGAGTAAACCAGGCAACCATAACAGGGCAAACCCTTAGGAGGCTGCCCACATGAGATGATGAGGTAGGTGAAAGGACAAAGGAGAGGGTTAATTTGCAGCACCCAACTTTCTTTACCAAACACCCATGTTGGTATTGACGAGGGCTTGCACTGCTTAACTTAAGTGATCTCACAGGAACTGGTGTGTGCAACACAACTTGGAATTGAATTCTGAGTTACTTGGACTACTACCTAAAAACTCCAAATTCATTGCCCAATAACTGTTAAATACAACAAAAATATGGAGTTTGTCAACAAAGCAGACATGCTGAAGAATATATATGCCTTATTGATGTCACTATTGCCAACACATATCTTGTATGGCACATCAGGAAAGAATCTTATAATGAAGCTGAATATATTCAGATGAAAATAGCCACAGGGTAAACTGGATCCCAACCTGATGCTATTGGAGGACATAAACGTTCATCTATCACCAATAAGCTCTAAAACCATGTTTCAAAGTGTTAGAACTGATAAGGCAGCATACATTCCTGTGAAGGGCACGTCAAAACGCTGTGCCTATTGTAGCACCATAAATAATCCAGTAAAAACAAGGTGGATGTGCAGAACATTGAAAGTTGGTTTGTGCATGTTGGGTGGGAGAGTATTTTAAAAAGTTTGACAAATAATTTTATCTACTATTAAATTTTGAAATATGATGTAGATATAATATTTAAGTATATTTCATTCACCTTACCAATTTGAACTTTGTATTGAGTAACAAAATGAAACTAAGTTTCTTGTTACAATTTCTGCATATTTTTAATCTTTTTCTGTTTATTTGTTCGTGTTTTAGGTCCCATCAACTACAAGGTCATTATAGACTCATCCACTGTATAGTTCTAGTGCATAAACTGCACAGACACTATGCTAATGCTACGATTTTTGGGTAGTAGCAGTACCCAGTTTTTTCAAGTGGCCACCCATGTCATTACCAGATGGGATTGCGTTGCTTAACTTCAGTGATCAGATGCAAACTGGTGTGTCCAACCCAACTTGCTGCTCCCCTTAATATTTTTCTCAAGAATAATTATTATCAAGTATGAGTGATCGAATTCAGAAAAATACTGAACAAATGCAATTTAATACTGATTAATAACCCCAACCTTAATAGGCCTCAATTAGAAGTATTGTGAACTTCTTTTATTTTAACCCTTATGTCAACAAAAAAACATTTTCACATTGCTCAACAGCCAGGATACCCAGATACCTATATTGAATATCATGGTGCAGTGATGAATATTGATGTAAATTGATAATCTGCCTTCCTAGGTGGAACTGGCTGAACCAATGGGCATGAATATTACAGTTGTCACTACTGACTAACAAAGCTATGTATTTTAGCCAACTAGTGATGTTTGGATAGGGCTAGCTTACAAGTAACTTCCAACCCTCTCCATGCCTATGACCTGGTCAGGTACCCATCTTGTCTCTTGGTGTTTTCCAAATGCTGACTGTTGATTGGGGAACTGTTGACCTGGAAATTTTTCTTCTTCTACCCGTTCCATAATGAGAGGGTTCTAACATGTGCAGAAGCCATCATACACCACATGTGACCTCAATTTTACTTCTTACATGAAAGAAGGTGCACTAAGGGCTTCTCTCACCCAAAAAGTCACCCCACTTTGGCCCAGTATCAAACCAAAAACTACTCCTGCAGTTACCAACCGTGCTACCCACTGCACCACCAAGGTGAGTTTTTGCATAGGGTTAGGTTACAACTTATATATTTTCATTAGCGTTTGAATGCCCTCAAATGTGTCGTTGTTAGTGTGGCACAAATTTTTAAACTATTAAGTGTATCATGACAAAAGAAAGTTGAGAATCACTGGTTTAGGGAATACCGATGAAATTTATTACATATGCTGGTATTTTGTTATGTGGGGATATCTCATTTGATCTTACATATAACCTACTGGAGGACCAAAGGATCATTTTTAAGCAAGTATATCAGTTATAACCATCTTCACTATAAATAACAGTTGTAGTAATTATATTTAGATTATATAGTTGTGCAATAGAAGCCAATTTTACAATGATTGAAATGGAGTAGTTGTCAGCAGTGCAATTTGAAAGAGAAGTTAAGTTAGACAGTTATCATAATTTTTATATTCTTAGAATATAAGTTAATTTACTACCTCATATAGATTGACTTCATATGATAGAGTAGTTTATCTAAATAAATTATTATGGATAGAATCCTTGTTGGAATCTGACACCAATGATGAAAATTGGATGCCTCATCCAGGGAATGATATTCCACTAGTAGTTTTCTGAATCTAAGGTACTGAATATACAATTGATGTGTTCATATTTATGAATTTGTATTGAAGGGGAGGATCCTGTCTGTAGTTGTAGCAGATGTTGAATTCCAATGGGTTAGTGAAGATGGGGATGAAGAATCTAGTCAGGATATTGTTGAGGGACAACTGACAACATCAGCATCTGAGATGTGCTTTTCTGCTAAGGATGGAACAATATGGGATAAAATGCCACCGATTTCTCATCAAATGCCATCACAATGTTGTTAGACAGAAAAGTGGCCCATACAGGTGCACAGCATCCCCATCCATCAAAAATACCTTCAAATGCATTTATATTGAGGAAATTGTTGACACTATGTGTGGCACACAAAGACAAAAGGAAAGTTGGTTTGTGATGCATATAATACAGCAGAACATAGAAAGAATATATCAAAAGAAGAAAAACATTAACTTTAGCAGAATTTTATGCATTTGTTGGTTTGTTGATTACTGCTGGTGCCAATAATTCTAATACTCACCATACACTTGATATGTTAAAAGATTTTGGAATATATTTGAAGAATTATTCGTTTTGATATTCTGAAGACAAGAGAAGATTGTTGAAAGAAAACAAATTAGCTCCAATTAAAGAAATTTGGACTATGCTGAATTCTAATCCTTTGAAATTGGGTAGGTCAAAATATTACAGGGTTCAGGCCAAAATATTACAATAGACTTTTGCTAGCCTCAGGGCATTGAACCAGAAGAAAACCAAAAAAAAACCTAAAACTGGTAAAACCGTTATTTTTGCTCAGAATGAAAACTGGAACCGAAGCGAAAAAATACCTGTATCGCTCTTATCAGTTTTTACACCTGTAAAAACCTGCATACTGCATTTATTCTAATAAACGGTGAGCGGTTTATTTTTTCAAAGGCTTTCTTGTTGCACCGTTTATTGGAGGGCGCCGTTTATTAGAGGGTGCTGTGTATTATTTTTTTCAATTTATAAATGGAAACTTTTTAGCCAGACAAATTCATTCCATTAATTTTGATTTTTTTGCTGACGCCACTCTCGAATCTGAATTTATTGGCAAAATGAAATAGAGAAAAATAATCAATGGTTCATTTAAAATTTAAATCCTTACCCTAGATTCAGATAACTGTAGAGGTTTAGCCACAGGACAATTACCATCATTCTCAGCTGCAGAAATTCCAAAAAATTTAAATGCTAAAGAATACTTTCTCTTTGAAACTTTTCTTTCAACAATATCTGCATTAAAGCTTGCCTAGTTTACATGAGCAAACAACTTACACAAGTACTTCTGATGGTAACTTGCACAAGCATTTACATGAGTAGCGAAAATGTGTGCAAGTAGTGTATGAAAAAACTGGAGAGCACTTGCCAGCAAATTATTGCACTGATGTTTACACCATATAGTGGATAGTGTGATTGCTTGCAATGCTCAGAAACAGAAAAAAATATCACTATAAGCAATTTTAATGCAGTGGTTAAAGCAAATGAATATTTTCCTCTTTATGCACTGCATATGGCATTTCCTGCACTTCGTATGGCCATTTCAACTTTACAAAGGTGCTGTACAGGGGTACAGGAGTACCCCCTTCCCCCTTATTTGAATAATGAAAAGCAATTAAACACCCATCTGTGACTTATTAGGAAGTTCAACCTATTATGTGAAAAAAATGTGAATCGCATTGCACCAGGGTCACCCACGGAACAGAGAGGAAGAAGAAAAACCCCGGGGTACACCAGTACCTCTGTTCAGGCATGAGCCTGATTACCTATTGCATTATAGTTATTGTGCAATAGGTCAGACACCATGCAATATTAAAACTGACAAAGCATTAATTTACCTGCCAAAATTTATATTTTGGTTGTAAAATGTGGTGTTGGAACAGTGGGGTAGGCCGGCATCCCCCCCACAGACAGCTAGCCAATATTCCTGCGGGTTTCATATGCCCGGCTGGGGTGTTCCCAGTCATAGCATGTTCAATGGACGCACAGACCCAACCCTGCCACAGGCTGGATAAGGGTGTGATAATGATGATGATGATACCAGTACCCATGTGTAGCATTAAAGGGCTAATCATTAAAAAAATTCAAGTTAAGTTGCACAATCACTTCCTAACAGTTTTGAAATAAATGGCGCGCCATTTATTAGAGGCGCTGTTTATTAGAATAAGTATGGTAAACGCGTGTTGTTCAGAAGCAGCGTGTCAGATGTGATTCAATCATCCGGTGTGTGAAACGTCTCAACATCTAAATCTTGGGCTACTATTTACACCAATGCAATGTCTACATTGGCAAATATGGGCACAGTCATGGGGTCCAAAATCATTCTAAACATCAGAAACACATTATACATGCTGTATATGCAGAAAATGTGCATGCACAGTGTGCCCTATTTCACAAGCCTGCATGATAGGGAAGTTTTATAGGATCGCAGTTAAGTCAGCTGTTACATGGATCAAAATGTTGGGTAGTGAGGGAGAACTACGTCAACAGAATGCAAGTAGCCAAGATGTGGATGCTGCAGTGGCGTGGCGGACATCACTGAAAAAATAAGGGGGAGTAGATTGAGTTGTATGGACACAAAATGCAAAGAGAGGAGCTTGTTAGGTTCATTTCAGGAAAGCAATTGGTTGGAAGTACCTGGGGCAGAAGGAAACCAAAATGGATGTGGCAGCAGGTTGTTAGAAAGGGTATGGTAGTGTGTGGAGTGGATGGGGACCTGGTGGGAGATAGGAAAGAGTGGAGGGTTAGACCCACAGACCTGACCCTGCCACAGGGAGAATAAGGGTATTATGATAGTTATTATGGATAATATTATGGTTCCAATGCTAGGGTGAGCATTGGGAACACTGCATGTTTCAATGTGCAGGTGGGTGTTCATATCTATCCATATCTATTCTGCTGTTGGTATGTTATGCTATTGGGTTGGGGAATAAGCCAAGCAGCCATAGCAGACTGAACCCTTAGGAAGCTGCTAGTGGGTAGAGCAAGGGTGGCCAGGAGTCATGTAGTGGCCCACAGAACTAATTCAATAGAAATTAAAGTTATTGTACATATTGCCAAAACAACATTATATCAATACAAAAACCTTACACCAAGAGTCACTCCTATCATAGCTAAGAGAAACTGCTATCAAGCTTATACTCATGGCTACTCCCAGTCCAGCCTGACAACATTGTGTATAATTCATTAGTTTCATACTACT
Organism: Trigoniulus corallinus; assembly: GCA_013389805.1. Lineage (NCBI taxonomy): Eukaryota > Metazoa > Arthropoda > Diplopoda > Spirobolida > Trigoniulidae > Trigoniulus > Trigoniulus corallinus. The sequence continues at coordinate 21,341,144 of JAAFCE010007744.1, forward strand.
ATCACCAATGCACCTGAAGAGATTTTGTGATCAGCATTAAAATACATGTTTATAATAATGGTTGAAACTACTGCAACCAACTATCCTCTCTACCATATCGATTGCATAAGTAACAAAACCCTGAAACGTTTTATTTATGTAGTTATATTAATTATTATTAAGTAGTATTACCCATGGTGGTTTATTTTTTCAGTTAAAAGTGAAGACATGATGTCACGAAATAAGAGAAGAATCACAGAAGAATTAAGAGGTTTTCAAGACAGATGGACTATAAACTGTTTTATGTGGAAATTAAAACTAAGCCCATATCCTTGATATGCAATGAAATGAACGACACTACGAGTCTAAACACGTGAATAAGTTTGAGAAGTACAAAGGACAATTTCGACAAGACCAAGTAAATGACTTAAAAAAATTTTTTTTGCACAACAAATGATATTTACTAAAATGAGTTCAGAGTCAACTTGCTATGCAAAAGCTAGTTATGCAGTAGCCATGATACTAGCAATAAAATCAAAGCCATATTCAGATGGTGAAATGGTTAAGGAATGTTTGGAGAGTGTCTCTGAAATCCTGTGTCAAGTAAAGAAGGATTTCTCAAAAATAAGTCTGTCTCATCAGACTATTACTAGGCATGTGGATGACATTGGAAAACATATTGAAGATAATTTGAAAAGTCAAGCAGGGGTGTTGAAAAGACAGAAGACAGAAGAATCAGCAGCACTCTTTCCACTTAAGCATACCACTAAGTCATGAGATTTGTTGGAGACAGTTATATCAAAGGTGAATTGCTTTTCATTGCAACTTAACTTATCATGCTTAACAACAAAGGGTGCTCCAGCAATGGTTGGGAAACATGAAGGTTTAGTAAAATTGATTGAAAAAGTTGGTAAAACTTTAATGCTAAATTTTCATTGCATTATTCATCAAGAAACTATGTGCAAAGTCCCTCAAAATGGACCATGTCATGAAAGTTGTCATCAAAATGGTGATCTTTATTAATCCTTAAGTGGATTGTATGCACCTCAGAGGTGCATTAAGATTTTCAATAGTCCTCCAATGTCTTCCATTTTATTTGTACATGAATGAAAAATATTTTGACCCCAATAATTTATTTTTAAAAAATAATTTTCAAATTTTGTAACACAAACGAATGCAAGCACTTGACAGACACTCACGAATACTAGCCATATATGGTTGTACCTGTAGACATGTTGTAACGTGTATTACCATTGACATAACAGAAAGGTCCACTACTTTCAATTGGCATGATCTAATGGGTCATTGGTGACGTCATAGATGACGAAATTTGAATTTTTGAGTAACACTAATGAAAAATGGCAGATTGGAAAAAAACTCGAAATATTATTGAACTTTTGGATATCAATGGGTCGAGAGAAGCCGCGAGTGTGCCTTCTTTCGGATGAGAAGTAAAACCGAGGTCCCATGAGGGGTGTACGATGGCACTTGCATGTAAAATAACCCTCTCTACTATGCAACGGGTAGATGAGATAAATAAGCGTAGGGGTGCAGCTTTGCCTGGCAACCAGCTGCAGAAAAAACTATGACCAATATATCACCCTGTGTCCATTCAGAGGGACAACTGGGTACCCGACCCTGCCATAGGTGGGAAAAGGGCTAGAACCATTGGATGCATTTTATCTTCACATTACAAAAGAAATTATAGACGTCATAGTATTGCATACAAATGAAGAAGCAAAAAGAATACACAGCAGAAAGAATTCAAAAACAAAATGTAAAGCTGTTGACAATATTGAAATTCAGGCATTCCTTGGTCTGTTATTTTGTGCAGGGCACTTGAAACCATCAAATGTCAGCATTGACCATTTAAGGAACAAACTTTATGGACCACCAATTTTCAGAGCAACAATGTCTGAAATTCATTTCAAACAGATTTTAAGATTTATTAGATGTGATAATAAGTTAACTAGATTGGAGAGCAGACAAAGTTATAAGCTTGCTCCAATTTGTGACATTTGGGAAATGGTAAACAGCAATTTGAAAAAAAAATTATTTGCCAGGAACATCAATTACTGTGGATGAACGAGTGGTTTACTGTGGTTTCAGAGGAAAGTGTCCATTTTGACAATATATACCTTCAAAACCAGATAAATATGGGATGAAAATTTTTTGGGCTAAAGATTCATCATCTGGCTATCCTCTTGTTGGACTCCCTTATTTGGGAAAAGATAAAACAAGAGCCCAACCAAACTTAGGTGAAAGAATAGTGCAAGATCTCTGTTCTTATTTCAATAGTAATCAAAATATTACCTGTGATAACTTTTTTACAACATTGAACCTTGCAAAAATTTTGAAGACAAATCCACTCACAATAGTTGGTACATTGAAAAAGAATAAACCATATATTCCAAACAATTTTTTGCCATCCAGGAATAAAGCAGAATTTTCTTCATTTTTGGATACACTAAAACTTCAACTTTAGTGTCATATGTACCTAAGAAAGGTAAAGCTGTTTTGTTGTTATCCACAATGCATCATGATAATAGTAAATCAAGTGAAGAGAGCAGTAAACCAAATATTATTTTGCATTATAATGCAACAAAAGGTGGAACAGATATGATGGATCAAATGGCTCATAGCTATTCTTGTAAAAGACGTTCTAATAGATGGTCGTTTGTTTTCTTTATGAACTTATTGGACATTATTGGGATTGCTGCATATATTTTATTTGTAAAAACGCACCCAAAATGGAATGAAAAACACTATTGCATAAGGAACAGCTTTTTAGTAAGTTTAGCAGAAAATTTGGTTCACAAACAGCTCAACAGAAGGCTAGAGGCTATGAGGCAATCAAAATTGAAAAAATGCATTATGCAAGTTAGTGGCACATCAGTAGCAGAAGAACCAGAAACTAACAAAATTAAAAGATCTCAATGTCATTTATGTAAATCAAAAATACAAATTTTTCAAATTTGTTCCAAGTGTAACAAAAACGTTTGTAATCAGCATTCTTCAATTGTATGCAATGCCTGCATGTAAAATTAAAAAGTATACTTTATACACAAAAATTGAAATGGTATTATTACTATCACATATTTTCTTCAATAACTTATGGATAAAACTGTGGTACCTGACAAGTGCATACATAAAGTGATGCTACTAATCTTAGCAATCCACTTAAGGGTTAAGTCAAATGGGTTGAATCACTCCAAGTTCCAAGAATTTCTAAAGTCTTTGGACTCAGATTATAATGATGATACATTTTTTTTACAGAAGTGAGATGGCTGACCCATGCTAAAATGTTGAAAAGTGTGTTTGATTTGCAGAAACAAATACAATCATTATTTTGCAAGCAAGTCAAAAAGTATCCCAGAGTTTGAAGATAAAGAGTGGGTTTGTGACTTTGCATTTCTGGTCAATATCACTATCCACCTAAGTGACATTAATACTCATCTACAAGGGAAAGATCAAAATAATTAATAAGATGTATGATCACATTTCTGCATTTCAAGTAAAACTTGGTCTTTGGGAACAACAGTGGAGGACAAAAAACTTCACTCACTTTCCTATATTGTCATTGCAACCAGACATCACACAGGAGGTGGCAGATAAGTATGCTGCTTTGATATCTGACTTAAATCTCGAATTTGAAAACTGATTTTAAAATTTTAAAAATCATCATGTGCTTTTTTGTGCATTTGCAATGCCATTTGCAGTAGAGGGGGAATTTATTACCAGCAATATTACAAATGGAACATTGTGAAATGTCTTGTGATACACAGTTAAAAGAGAAAATCTATCAAGTTGGTTTGGAAGAGTTCTATGAAACATATTTGAACAGGGATAAATATCCTGCATTTTACAAAAATGTTCTGTCAATGGCTTCACTTTGATGTGCTTCACATGAAGCACATCTGCACAAGCCGCTAAGCAGATATACTGTTCAGAGACACACTAACAGGTGGCGCAACTTCCCGTTCTATAACATTAAGACATTTCTGCACTGGCTGCATACATTATTTATCATGCAAATAATATGATAAAAAAGAAGACAGTTGAACATTGACATTTTTTGAGACAGTTGGGAGAACTTTGTTTACCTGTAGTCAAAGCTTGATCCCAAAACATCCAGGTGATAAGGAATTTCTCAACAAGACTAGGAATAGAAAGTATCTAAAAAATCAATTATCCTTGAACATCCCAATGTGAGACGATAGCAACCTCACATGATTCAACAGGAAGAAAGAGTAGTTGGTTCTTGTCATGTTTGTCATTAAGCACCACAGAAAAAAAGAAGAAAAACCAGAAAATCATGTTGATATTGTAAAAAGCCTATATGTGGTCAACATTCAAGAACATCTACATCATGCATAGGCTGTCCCCTTCAACAGCAATATACCATATACAGCCAGTCCTAGACTTACGTAATTTCGACTTATGTGATTTCAGACTTATCCAATTTTTTTAAACATAAAACAAATTAGGCTAGGTGCAAACTGCATAGTCAAGAACTATGCACGTAGCTGTTAATCACTGTTCTCTATTAGGCCCCTTGCTACCCATTGGGTTCCTTTGCTTGAGCAGAGCACACTGACTGCCATCAGGCAGTCTAGAATATAGTGAGCACCTAGCCTTAGGTGTGACACTGTGGTGGTTGGGTAACTCAGTCACGTGCTTTGCTTTCTGTAATGTCCACTACCCCTAAGATACTTCTAATACACTTATTCCTAATTCTATCAGCTCTCGACACCCCACTCATATATTGCAGAATTCAAAACATGGCTACTTGCATTCTATTGATGTGGCACTTCCCCATGCCCAACACCCTGATCTGTATAGCATAGTTGGCCTAACCAATGTCCTGTAGAACTTCCCTTTGAGCTTCATTGGGACCCTCCTATCACATAGGACTGAAAGATAATTAACACTGGACCACTTGAAGTAGTTCATCTATAACTACACATATTGTTATGTTCAATAAATAATATTTTCTTAGGTGTATCTAGATCTATTTGACTTTCACCCATCATTTAAAACATTTTTTGTCAAAAATGATGTGGGTGCTTTCCTTGACTTATGCGAAAACCATTGAAACCAATTAATCGCATAAGTTGAGGACTTACCTTACTATAAACTAAATATATTCAATGGTTTTATATTCATATTATTAGTAATCAGTGCATTCAAATGTAGTTTCAACATTACAGGTAGAATTGACAATGGGGTACTGAGATACCGATGGTGTTGAACAATGCCATAATCAAGTTTGTCACAACTTTTATTAATATCCCTAGATAATAAAAATGCAAAACTAATATAAATTAAACGGAAAACTAATATACAATATATTATATATTGTGTTATATTACAAAGAAACAAAACGTTAAATAAATTGAAGCCTTTCTTCAGTTTTCCACTGTACAAGTTTGGAAAAATTCTCTTATTTGGAAAATTATTTGGAAAAATTGTGGGATCCTTATCATGGTTAACTGTGTGGAGGATCGTCAGTCTTACAGACAGATACCTTGATTGGTCAATCTCCCACATTGAGTTCTTCCTTGTGTTTCTTGAGAAGTGTCATCATCTAATTCAGAGCCACTATCATAATCTGAACTCTCCACCCCAAAGTCACTAGGGATGTAGGAGTCATCAGAATCAAGTTCTGAGTCAGAGGCTTCATCTTCTAAAGCAAGTGCAACCAGTCTTTGTGTGCATTCAGAATATACAAGTCGCCACAGGATTTGTCACCCATTTTCACTTAAAAACAATAAAGAAAATATTCCAGAAATTTGCAGAAAGTCCTTATATGGGATTCTCAGCTCCTTAGGTGGATTATGATATCGGGCGTTAGTGGGATCATACATCGTACTTCAGTGACATTGTACTTCAGTAGGATCCTCCACCTAATAGGTTATAAGAAAACTAGGCTTATCTTGAAGGGGCAGGAAGTGGCTGAAGCACATAAAGGAGGGCACTCCTTTTCCAGGAAAAGTGTGACCCCTAGTGGCCCAGAGGAAAACCAACTCCGCCTGTCAGGCAGACAATCCCACGAAAGGGTTAAGATGTTTTCTGATGAATAAATTGAATAAGAGTGCAGTTCAAGGTTTAAAGTTGATTTTCACCATAGTATCTGGTGCAACAGTACAATATTATACAAAGGCTCCAAGAGGACAGATCCCAATTGCAAAAGAAGAAAGTGTTATTTTATTGTGTGGAGAAGGGTTTTCATACACAGACATCCACAAAAAGTTACAAATATCAGCGTTTGCAGCATGCAAAATTTAAAAAAGCATATGGAGACAGGGACTGTTGAAGACAAACCAAGGATTGGTTGTCCAAAGGTGCTTAAAAGATAGAAATGTCAGGTCATCAAAAAATGTCTAAAACAATCCTCAATCTCCAGCAACAATAGGTGCATCCTATGTGGAAGTGTTGACCAGCAGCTTAAATGCCAGTGTAAGTAAAATTGGGCTTAGCCTATGTCCTAAGTGGCAGCGTCCAGTGTGAGAGGGCGTGCATGTGCTACAACTCAAAGCTGACAAACAAACATATCTCAATGGTGCTGTCCAAAATGGCTGTGTGTAGCACATAGTCGCTACCAGGTAGCTTGACCTATTCACTTGAGTTGGAAGCCACAAACAAATCGGGAGCGGCGAGTTGCGTTGGACACACCAGTTCTCGTCTGATCACTGAAGTTAAGCAACGCAAGCCCCGTTAGTACTGACATGGGTGGTCGCTCGGGAAAGCTCGGTACTGCTAATACCCAATAATCGTCGCATTGGTGTAGTGTCTGTGCAGTATATGCATTAGAACTATACAGTGGACGGGTCTCTAATGACCTCATAGTTGACGGGACCTTAAACACCAACAAACAAACAAACAAACACAAACAAATCAATTTGATTGCTGCTTCTCTTCTTCACAATTCTTGTCACGTTTTTTTTAATATGGCTGCCTTCATCAATGTTTTAATTTCAGAGGTATGGCTGAGGCTATCCAGGCCTGCAAGGGTGGAATGCCACTTCAAGAAGCTGCTCATGCTTATGGAGTCACTAAAAGTACCTTATGTCATAAGCTGAACCAGCAGAATATTATGAGTGAGCTTGGGCATCCTACAGCTCTTAGTGCTTCAGAAAAATCTCTGATAGTAGAATGCATTACTACTATGTCAGATTGAGGGTTCCCAATGACCATTACAGATCTGCATTCATTTGTGAAAGACTTCCTATACAAGAAAGGAATCAGCTGTCCTAACTTCACTGACAACAGCCCTGGTCATGACTGGGCTTTCAAATTTCTGGAATGAAATAAAGGAAAGTTAAGCAGCTGTTTGGCAAACAATATTAAGAGGTCTCGTGCAGGTATTGGGCCAGATTTGATCAGCAAATACTTTAAAAAACTGAGGGAAACTATGGCTGACATTTCTTGTGAAAACATATTTAACTACGATGAAACAAATCTGGTCGATGACCCTGGTTGTAAGAAGGTAATTGCACGTTGTGGAGTTAAATACATTGTCTGCGTCAAGAACAGCACAATATCAGCCATCTCTGTGATGTTTTGTGGCTCAGCAGCAGGTGAAATTTTGCCACCATACATGGTTTATAAGGCAGAAAATCTCTGGGCAACTTGGACAACTGGTGGGCTGAAAGGGGCAAGGTACAATCAATCAAAAAGTGGTTGGTTTGAAACACCAATTTTTGTGGACTGGTTTGAATCCTTGTTTTTGCCAGTTGGCATTAACTTATCAATCCATTTTTCCACAGATGTGCTGAAAAAAGCCAAGGAAAACAATGTCAGGTTTGTTTGCCTGCCACCAAATGCTACACATTTTTGCCAGCCATTGGATGTGGCTTTATTCCAGCCATTGAAAGTTCACTGGTGCAATGTGCTTGAAGATTACAAGAAAGCAAACCCTAGAGTAGCTTCTTTGACCAGACACATTCCCTAGTCTCCTGAAGGAACTTATGGAAAAGATTTTGATTAGAGGCAAATCAAACTTAATTAGTGGATTTGAAACATGTGGGGTTTTTCCACTGAATCCTGAGAAAGTTTTGAAAAAACTACCTGAATATCCTCAAGCTCAGGAAGAGAATAGTTCTGCACTAAATGATTCCATCTTGTCCTACTTAAAGAATATGCATCATGAAAAGAAGGTGTGGAAAACAACCAAACGTTCCAAATTAAATGCACTGCTGGAAAAAGCATTGAGGTTGAAACAAGTGCAGAGGAAGAAAATGACATGTCATCTAACCAAAGTGAAACAGTAAGTGATGAAAGCCTGGACTCTGAAGCAAATAATGCAAAACAAGAGATTACTGGAACATGGAAAAGAAGTTAATTTTGACAAAGTTGAGCAAATCAGTGACTTAAATTTGCTGAAGATTGGTGATTGGTTAGCTGTAGAGTATGACAAGAAATGGTACCTTGCAGTTGTGAAATTTATGCAACCTTCTGGGCCATACTTGAAGTTTCACTGGCCAGAAAAGGAAGACAAGCTGCTTGTTGGTCTGGATCGGATAGTTGCCAAGCTGAAAGACATTCCTATGTCTTATAGATCTCATTACTTTTGCATATGCCAGGAGAGATGTGACCAAATTGGAGGACTGTTTTCTCCTCTTTTGTGACCAAGCTTGCCAAATGTGGTGCAATTTTGATTAAGCATTCCAGTGATCTATCCTGATTTGAATCTCTGCTTATGCTTTATAATGCAATATTTGTGCCATATATTGTTGTTAACCAGTGATTTTGCTATTTTAAAACACCATTTTTGTCTCATGCAGCCCCATATAATGTTTACTTGCATTAAGGAATAAAACAGGGCAATAATTCCTAAAAATAAAATTTTTGTTTGTTCAATCCTTATTCTTCCAGACGCTATTAACTTAATCTATGATGTTTCTTTGTGTTTCAGCAAAATTCCATTCAATTTGGTCAAGATTTGACGAAATGGCGACAAGAAGGCCAGAGTAAGTTGAAGAAAAGTGTCCCAAGTAGCCCCACTTGATGGTATATGCTGCACATGATATTTATATTATTTATCATAATCTTTCTTCAAAAACATGTCCCATTTCCTTTGGTTTTTATATTAAATAAAAAATCTCAGTTAAACAATCAGAGGAATGTTTTTGGTACTATTGTAATCAAATATGTGTATTGTTTAGGCAGGTCAGGCACAGAAGAAGATTACAATGAGCAAGAAAGCCTTCGGCAGGAAAATGTAGATATTAAGAGATGGAAGAGGTCATTTGCAGGTACAATCCATTACAGATTAACCTTCAAGCGCTCGTGTTATTTTGAAAGACATTCAAGCTCGCAAGGCAGCAAACTGGCCGCCTCTCATTTTTCTTTGCATATGGCAGTTTACTAGATGTTTATAGAAAGCATCATGACAAATCTAGTTAATTAAACAGATATAAACGAAACTAAACTAGATGTGACCTAGTGTGACCCTGATTCTGGTACCTTGATACTGGGACCAGGATATCTTAACCCTGATACTCGGGCCCTGACACTGGGACCCTGATACTTGGACTCTGACCCTAGGACTATGATAGTGGGACTTTGACAGTAGGACCCTGATTCTGGGACCCTAATCCTGGGACCCTGATACTGGGACCTTGATACCTTCACTCTGATAGTGAGAAAATGATACTGGGATCATGATAGTCAGACCCTGATACTTGGGCACTGATACTGGGACTCTGGCAGTGGGCCCCTGCTAGTTGGACCATGATGGTCAAACCCCAATAGTGGGACCCTAATAGTTGGACCATGGATCTGCAATGCCTTGTGCCATGGAGCCCCAAAAATCCTGCTATGGGGAACCACTTTCCTATGAACTTGTGAGGCAGCAGAATGGCCGTTTGTGTAATCCTCCACAACCACAGCTACTTTGAAAACGAATTGCTCAAAAATAACATGAGTTGGAAAAAAATTTTAATTGCAAGTTGTGACCAAATATACAACTTGAGAATACCAGGTGGTCCCAATCATTTATTCAGTCCTGCTACAGTGGCACAAAATTTTATTTAATTTGGCGCCCAATTTGCCGCCCATGTGAGCGCTTGAAGGTTAATACTCTTTGGAACCACTTCCATCTACAGGTAGAGAATAGCATGTTTCAGTATGTTAAATTATTCCTTGTTTTGGAAGCTTATGTTAATAAGGGAAGCACTGCATCACAAAATACTGTTTGGGCCACAGGAATACCAATCTCAACCCTCCAGACTCTTCAGATTTTAATACACAACACACACCTACAAGAAGTGGTATGTTTTGATCTACCATTTCATGATCAAAAAGAAACCAAAAAATATGCACCTGACATATATTTCAATGACATAGCTGAGCACAGGATGAAACTAAAATTAGGTGGAATGACAGAAGGCATTTTATACCTGGAGAAACAGGTCAAAAAAGCTGACTCAGACATGAAAAGAGCTGCATTGGAATTAAAGAGGGAGGAATTGGAAATCCACCAGCAAGAGGGGAACACAACAATATCTTCTAGCTGCTCATACAACTTGCTGGATGTTAGAATTCCTAAAGAAATATTCAATTCATAACTATAAATGATGCAAAATGTCATTCTTTGTATATAATAATGGCACCTTTCATTTACAATATTACTGGATTAGTTTTGTGGGTTGAAGAGTAAGTCAGGTAGCCATAACAGAGCGAACCCTTAGGAGGCTGCCCACGGGACATCAGGAGGTGTGTGAAGGGATGAAGGAGAGGGTTAATTTGCAGCACCCAACGTTCTTTACCAACCACCCAAGTTGGTATTGACGTGGGCTTGTGTTGCTTAACTTCAGTGATCCCACGGGAACTGGTGTGTCCAATGCAACTTGGCAATTTACTTGCATCATGGCATCTCCCTGCAAATGGTCCACGTAAACACACCACAACTCCATTCGGGCTCAATATTGATGTATTTGATAGCACAAATGCATTTATGACCAGAAAAGAATGCATCCTGGTGATATGTAGGCCTGCAAATGGCTCTTGCAGTCCCATCTATGAATCCCCAACAGTTGTCAAGTGGGGTTCCTTTGTCATATACCACCTAATAGTTTCATTTCATTAGATACATGCAATATATACAGTAAAACCCCACTACAACGATGTCGGATGTAATGAATTCCTGGATGTTACGAATGGTTTCCAATGTCCTGGCAAAAGGATAGGAGTTTGTATTGTAAAAAGTTTGGATATAATGAATTGGATATAACGAATTTCCTGGTAATAACGATGAAAAGTTATAAAAGTTTGGGTAATATGGTTGGATATAACGAATGATGGACCTTATAAATAATTTTTATTTATGGATTTAACACAAACTTCTACTCAATGGTCACCACGTATTGAATTGAACACCACTGACAGGCTGATGATATTAGAAACGTTCATTTTCTCATCATCATCATCGCCACCATTCTCTTATCCCGCCTGTGGCAGGGTCGGGTATGCAGGTTCTAGCCCTACACACCTCCCTATCTCCCCCATGACCCCACATTCACCCCCCCTATTACCATATGCTCTCCCTATTCAGGAATTAGATAGACTGGATAAATACTCTCTCCACTACATTAACTCAGAAGGATGAAACAGGACTCTACCTTTTCTATCCTTCACTGTTATGGCTCAGGGTAAATCTTTATTGCCCTATCCCTGATCTTGGCCAGTCTACATTCTTTCTTTATCCCATCCTTTGTCTCTATCATAGAGGACCTGTACTTCTGGTGTATGACCAGTAGCATATTTGAGAATCATGATCCCCTATCTCCATCCACCTATGGAATGCAGCCTTTTATTGTTTGGTGGCTGCCTCTATTGCATTATTCCACCACTATGTCTGCCAGCCCTGGAGTGTACCTTCTAATCTAGTCTCACCTAAAATGGCTTCCCCACATTTTCTAATTTTTCTGGCGAACTTGTCCCTTCCCTGTCCCTTCAGCTGTCTTCAAAATCCCAGTCTACTTGCCCATCTACTTCCTGCATAAATTCCTCTGTTTCCAACACCTAATAACCTGCACTCCTCAAGAATTGACTGCCCTTCAATACTTAAGGGCAGTCATTACAGCAAACCAGTAGTCTGAGAGAATACCAACTGCAAGAAAACTAAATCAATGGGCATTAAAATAGTAAGAAAAACATGCAGAAATGTTTCTATGGGATAAACATGAAGGAACACAAAGATTAGAAACCTAATGTTTTGCAGAACTACCAAAACCACAATTTCTTGATATTTGGGGTAATATCACAGACTACTGGTTAGCTATCTAGGGTTAAAACAGCTTTCCTGGTTGTAAAGAATTCCTGGCTATAACGAATGTGATTGCAATCCCCTACAAATTCGTTACAGTGGGGTTTTACTGTAGACAGTTGTTTATTACCTCAATTTATTGTTTTCACTATCCTACCTTTAAAATTCTTCCATCTTCATTTCGTCGAGCCAGCTGTATGCTGCAAGATCAACAAGTAGTTGTCCATATTGGGCTAGTATTGGAAGTAGTTGTAGCTTTGGAAATTTGGGACAGCATGCTCCTATATTGCCCAAAGATATTCTCCAAATCACATAGACGGCTGGGATATGCTAGCCTCCTCAACAGCACACATAGGGCCTCATCCTCTTTAAACAATATGTAAGGTATTTAAATGAGTTATCTAAATTCACTACTGTATATCTCATTTAAATATATTTCAAGATCTTACCATGTAGAGTTGTGCAATTTTCATCTCATCTGGTATTTTCAACCAGTGGTGTTACAAGGGTTGGTGTCACACCCCCTCTCCCAAGAAAAGCCCCTTCAGCTTTGGTGTCATCCCATTTCTTGTGGTGCAAGTGGCGTTACCTGTTACCCCATGCCCCATAGTAGGGTTGCCATAATTGTCGGACCACCGACCGGGACATCCCCCCTTAAAAATATTTTTTCAACAAAATGGCAAGAATTCATATTATAAACATTCATAGCTTTATTAAAAAATTCCATAATTCTTTCACTAACGCAATAAAATATAAAATATTTTAGAGGACTGGGTGGGGGGTAGAACTTCAAAAAATGTGCACCCCAAATAATACATAAATAATTCATAATCCCTGACTATATCCCAAATAATTCATAATCCCTGAATATATCCCAAATAATTCATAATCCCTGACTATACATCTAGCTAGCAATTAGAAAAAGGTCCTCTCCTGGCCCTTTGACAATTACCTATCTTCAATGGTTTAGCCAACTACAGATTGGACTGCAACTGTTGGACTGGCAGTATCATTTGCGCCCCTTTCAGGCAGTGAGGAGGGAGCAATTGCTGCATTGCCCCTCGTCTGGATCCGCCCCAGGGATCAATGGTGGATCATTCCCAAACAGTCAGTTTCACTGGCAAAATGTGATGTGCTTTCATGGACGAATCTGTACCAAATCTCTAGGCATGTACTGTATATGTGCAGTACTGAATGCAATGATATTATCAGAAAATAATTGTTTAACATGCAAAAATTTTAAATTGACCGGGACAAATGACTGTCGGACCGGGACACTGAGACACAGACCTCAAAACCGGGACATGTCCCGGTGTACCGGGACGTATGGCAACCCTACCCCATAGTGACACCACTGTTTCTAACATTTGTCTCATACCGCATTTACACATTCGCGAATACAACGAGTCGAATGACGAGGC
>JAAFCE010007744.1:21355214-21402001 GCA_013389805.1 Trigoniulus corallinus
GCCTCGTCATTCGACTCGTTGTATTCGCGAATGTGTAAATGCGGTATTAGACATCCATTTTAGCAATATCAAGTAAACCATGGTGACAAAACCTTCTTTTGGTGCTTCACATTATGATAAATATGCTTAAATTGCATTAGTCGTTTGTCCACTACAGCCCAATAATTTGCAGAAATGAATAAGCTCCTCCATGTTTTAATTTTAGTGTAGAATGAAACAAAGGGATATGCCAGCAATGTTCCCATTTTTGCCACTAGATGCCACCACTGCATAACGCAAAAACTAAAACTTTTTTTAGGTGGACTCCCATATTCCCCTCTTCCCTTATTCAACTCCATATTTTCTACTCCCATATGGGAACACAAAACTATTGAGGCTGATGAAGCTACTTTGGAGGAACTGGTACATTTAAGTGGCTTTCCATCTCAAAATATGGATGCCTTGAAAAAGATACTCAAACAGAAGATCCCTCTATTGAAATTTCAGATGTGCTTTCACACATGGAAGACCAAATTCCAGATGAAAATGATTGTCTGATGAAACCAATGAAATACTATTATCTTCTGCTGAAGCCTTAGAGAGAGCTGTCTTAGATTTAACTTGCAACGTGATTACTAGATTGTCTATCCTTGTTATACGGAGAAAACAACCACAAGCATCCACAGACCACCACAGTCTTTACAGAGTCGATTTATTTAGAGTAGCAAAAAAAAAGGAATACAAAATTGATAATGATAAAACATCTTGTGACAATGGTTATATACATAGCCAATCCCACCAATCACAAATTAGGGCTCTTGACCATGTGTACAATCTGATATGCCCTTCAATTAGGACCCTAAGTCCATTCACACAGATGGGATGTACATGTGTTACCCTTAAACTTCAGAGAATAATGGAAACCACTGTCCATTGACCTCACCCCTTTCCCCTTCTATTTTGGACACAAGAATGACCCCATTTAGAATTAGTGGAAATTTGAGTCCCCTTGTTGTTTGGGACTCCATTTTGGACAAGGTGGCAATGGTCTCCAACTTTGTGCAGAAATAGAAATGCACGTTGAAAAAAATATGCAATCTAACAGAAAAATTCAGACAAAAATGATGGAAACATAAAATGTGGCACACAACATAAATAAAATACAGTATGTATAACTTGAGAGTACTATGCTTGAGAGTATTATGCTTGTCCATAAGTTATGGGTGACTCTAAGGTAAATTATGGTTTATTGAAAATAAAATACTGTGTATTAAACTAAGTCATTAATCATTTCTTTTCCCAATAGTGGGCACCTCCTAATAATAGACAGATATTGATTCCTCAAGGGTGTCCATTATTAAGAGGTTTCACTGTATTAATAAACATACTGGGTTTCTCTTACATCAAGATGTACAAAATGCAAAAAGTGCTTTGAAATACTGCAAATGCATCATCAGTTTTTCTACAAATTGAGTCAGAACTTCAAATTTATCACAACCATTCAAAAAATATATACAGTACATCAACTGATACACTCATATGGCTCTCACCAGCACATTTTCCACAACCTGACCCATGCACAGGCTTTATGAAAATGTACCTAGTTCTAGTTGAATATACTGCAAGCAGCTGTGATAAGCCAAATTGGCAGTGGAGAGTATAACACTCATTCTTAACAAGTGACTCATTCAAAACCCCCAAATAACCTGAAGCATAGCACCTATTCTGCCATACATAGGCATCCAACTATAATGCCACCTTCTTCCAGAAAGCTCTTCCCTTTATCCTCATCAAGAGTATTCCATTGCTAAGTGACCCTTGGAAAGAAGGACCAGTAGTATGAGTCTGTTCAAACCCTGATCTCCTTCAATTTCAACAGATGATCATTTCTCCCCCTATAATCTGCAAAGGATAACCTGCCATCCTCTTTTCAACAGTCAGACAAACAGCTTAATGCTGTCAGATACCCACCTCTGACAAAATTTTATTTTTACTACAGAAGGCCCAGCAAAATATTTTTGAACATCACCCCAAAAACGTAACGCTGGTACTGTATCAACTAATAACAAAACCTCCTAACAGCTAGCTAAATATCCCTGCCTTTTGAGTGTGCTTACCACTAATAACTTCCTATCAAAACTTTTCTAACGATTTTCTTTTACACTCAGATATGTGGTTGTTAAAAGGATGCTGGATAATAGGTGCTTACTGTATTTGGAACCAAAGTACAAGTGTAGTAATATAAAGGAAAATTTAAGCTCAATTTAGCAAAATGGCACCAAAAACTTAAGAAGTCCCAATGGATGTGAGAAATATGATCATAGATCTCTATAAAAAAAGGACTGCCATATCACAAAGTTGGAAAAGTAGTTAAAAGTTGTGTGTGCAGCCAAGTTGCATTGGACACAACAGTTCTCATGAGATCACTGAAGTTAAGCAATGCAAACCCACGTTAGTACCAACATGGGTGGTTGGTAGAGAACCTTGGGTGCTCCAAATTTCCCTTCTCCTTATCTCCTACAACCACTTCCTCCTCACCCATGAGCAGCCTCCTAAAAGTTCAGCCTGTTATGGCTGTTTGGCTTACTCCCTGACCCATTACCACAACATAACAACAATATACTATTTCCAACCATGTGCAGAAAATAAGCCACAGCCAGGTGGACCAAGTAAGATGACATCAAGGGCAAAAAAGAAATGTAGTACAGGCACACTTAAAAACCCTATGTGCTGTGCACCACAAAATTGCAGCAGACTGCTACATCGTCTAACATCATAGTGACACCTCAGACATATATAAGAAACGTGCTCCAGAAAGCAGCATTATAGGGGAGAACTCCATGAAGGAAGCCAATGATCAGTGAAAGAAACAGGAAAAACGCCTTGAGTTTGCATTGGCCTACAGAAGTAAGCCAATGGAATTTTGGAAAATACTTTTCTCAGATGAGAACCCGCCGCGGTGGCGTAGTGGTTAGCTCACTCGGCAACTACGCCAGTAGTTCTAGGTTCGATACTGGACCGTGGTGGGTCGGCTTCTTTCGGGCGAGAGAGAAGCCGCGAGTGTGCCTTCTTTCGGATGAGAAGTAAAACCGAGGTCCCGTGTGGGTGTACGATGACGCTTGCACGTAAAAGAACCCTCTCTACTATGCAACGGGTAGATCAGGCAAAATTTCCAGGTGTAGAAGCTCGCCCCCTGGCGTCGGTAGCATTCCCCAACGAACACTATACCGACGATAAATAAGCGTAGGGGTGCAGCTTTGGCCGGCAACCGGCTGCAGAAAAATCTATGTCCAATATATCACCCTGTGTCCATTCAGAGGGACAAATGGGGACCCGACCCTGCCATAGGCGGGAAAAGGGTTAGGAGTTGCTTTTTTTACTTTTCTCAGATGAGAATAAGTTTGAAAAATGTTTGAAAAATAAGTTAGAAAAATGGGGGTGCATGGCTTATAATGGGGGGGGGGGGGAATTTGGCATTTATAGATACCAAAATATCTGCTTTAGGATACACTGATGTGTTGCATGACACATTAGGAAAGAAAAGTGCCAACAAATAAGGCCCTATGGACACATTCCACTTCCAGTAGGGCAATAACCCAAAACATGGCCAGTCACCAAGAAATGGTTACTCTAAAAATGTTCCTCGGCAATCTGTAACTCCTCCACGATCTCCAGACATTAATCCTATGAACATTTATGGGCTTGTTTGGAGAATACAGTTAAAAAAAAACAATATTGGCAAAAAAAAAAAACAAAATTGGCAATATTTGTACAGTTAACTAGTGTACAAATACTCTTTTTGCATTGCTAATTGGCGCATTTTAGGATATATTATTATTATTAAATTACCTTCAAGTTGCTTTTGCATTTACTTACACAACTACCTTATAGCAATGTATGTCATTCCTTTCTGTGAAAATATTTTTTTTTAAATATTGACAAATTCTATGGTGTGCAAATACTGAATTTGCACACTGTATATATATAACTTAACAGCAGTTTCTCCATTAACTTTGTTTTGAAAGATATATATATCAGAACTTTTTTCTAAGTAGAGGGGGTAGAGTCTTTATAGCCATAGATAAATCCCTGGAAAGTTCTAGGGAATTGGGTTATGAGGAAGATTGTGAAATGCTATGTTGTCGTGTTGCTGGCTTGTGTGGTGGGATTCTACTGACCACCAGGTGATGACCCATACTCACTGATGAAACTATCACAATCATTGGAGCGTCTATGCCAGAGGAAAAGGGTACCAGTAGTAATTCTTGGTGGGACTTCAATTTGCCAGGGTTCGATTGGGCCAGCATGCAGTGTAATTTAAACTTTAGGTTATCAGGGGCTCTAAATCTCTTTTTGGAGCAGCTGTGTTTAGTGGATTGGAATAGATTGTGACCATGCCTAATCATGAGAAAGGTGGTATTCTAGATCTAGTTTTTACAAATGTGCCCAACTCTATCAAGAATGTAGAGTGTTTTGAGGAAATTAGTGATCATGCTGGGGTTAGGGTAGAGATTATAAATAAGTTACCTAGACAGGTGGCTGCAAGCAGGGTGGAATATCATTTCAATAAGGTGAATTGGGATTGTTTTAAAAGCATATCTTAAATTTTAATTAAATGACTTTTATACCATTAATAATACACAGGGCGTTGAGGAATCTTGGGAAAGATTCCTAGCAATTTCAGAAGAGGTCACACAACTGGCTGTCCCATACTAAGGTGAAAAGGATTAACGTTCTTCCAGAATGGTACACCAAAGAAGCTTCACAGAATCAGCAAATGGCTAGGAACATACAAAGGAAGGGGCAGGATGACAACAGTGCAGGGAAGTATAAGGGTGCCTTGCATGAAAAGTAGTTAAAGAGGTTATGAAGAAAGCATACAAGAATTTTCATTAGAATGTTTTGGGAGAAAAATCCCAAGGCCGTGGAAATTCCCAAATCCGAATACAGTGATTAAGGATGGGTCAGGAAATTTAGTTGATGATGGCCTCATGATTGCCAATGTTTTCAATGACACATTTTCAAATAGCTTTGCTAAAAGCAGTAGGAATAACTTCCAGCCAGTATATGATAGGTATTCACCAGGAGGAATGGATGAGGTTATTATCACTAGGAAGGAAATTGAGCAACTACTGATTAAATCAGTAGTTTATAAGGCTCCTGGCCCGCATGGCATTTCTCCATTTATTTTGCAGCGGCTCTCGGGGATTATTAGTTATTACATGGTGGAAATACTTAAAAAGTCGTTGGACACTGTCATTGTTCCTCATCATGGAAACTGGCTCTCATTGTACCATTTTTCAAGTTGGGGGACACACTGGACCCTAAGTGCTATAGACCAGTTTCCTTAACAGGCACAGTATGCAAGATTTTTGAGCATATCATATTCTCATCTATAATGGGATATCTGGAAAGAAGGGCATACTTAGTAAAAACCAACATGGGTTTAGGAAAGGGAGGTCATGTGACACCCAAATGGCTTGCTTGATGGATATTAATCAAATGGCTTTAGACAACAGAAAGCAGGTTGCTGTCATTATCTTAGACTTTGAACAGGCTTTTGTCATGGTACTCCATGATAAATTGATTTCTAAAATGTCCAGCTTGGGGATACATTTTAAGGTTACTCAGTGGATAAGGTCCTATCTCCTGGATAGACAACAGAGGGTCCTGTTCAAGGGTAGTGCATCTGAATGGAAACCAGCAACATCTGGGGTCCCTCAGGGAAGTGTATTGGGTCCCTTGCTGTACATTCTCTATGTAAATGACATAGGGCTTGATATTAGCTCCTTTCTTGAGCTATTTGCAGATGATACATGTATTGCTCAGGTACTGGATGAGGGGACAATATCCTGTGCAAAAGATAGATAAAATTTATGACTGGTGCATTAGATGGGAATTCCCTTTGAACCTCCATAAGTGTAGATTTTTTAGGATATCCTGATCAAGTAACCATGTTGATTTTGATTACCACATTGGTGGTGAGTTGGTGGAGAGGGTGGTTACCCATAAACATCTTGGGCTTATTTTAAATAGTAAAGGTAACTGGAAGGATCATATTGGCAAATTGATTGGGAGGGCTGGACAATTTCTCCATTTGAATAGTAGGGGTCTTGGGGACAGCACAAAGGAGGTTAAAGAAACAGCCTATACTTCAACGGTGTGACCAATTTTGGAGTATTGCAGCCCAATTTGGTCTCCCTTCAGGCAGGACATATCATGGAAAATTGAAAGAATTCATAGGAGGGCAGCAAGAATTGGGCTCCACAGGTTTTCACACAGGGAAAGTGTGTCTGAAATTATTATGCAACTAGGGTGGGACACACTGAGCCAGAGGCTATTATCTCATAGTATTGGTCTTTTCATGAGACTGTTGCTGAAGGGGTGCAATGGACCTCTGGCTGGAAGTATGTCCCAGGTTGGGTATAAGGGGAGAAAGGACCCTTCATATAAATTGAAGGAACTAAGGGCACAGACAGACCCATACTACTGGTCTTCCTTGCCAATAACCATTCGATAATGGAATACCCTTGGGTAAAATAGAGTGGGGGGGACTTACTGAATGGGAAGGCCACCTTTGCAAATTTTGTAGTGGGGCACAACTATAGCTTGGGGTCTTAGAAGTTTTCTGGGTATGTAGCAATGAGAGTTAGATTCTCCACTGCCAAATTGGCCATTGTGGCTGCTTGCAGTGAACTAGAATTAGAATATATCATTACTGCTGAAGAAATATAGCTTATTGCCCTAGCACATCTGTGGTACATGGAGATGAGTTGGAGTGGTATGATGAAGATGAGGAATGCAGTAGTGAATTCAGTGATTGTAAAAACTGGTTTAAGCAGCCCAGAAATGCACCATCATCGGTTGCAAGAACTCTCCAGCAAAACATTGTTATTCAGCTATGTCTACTCTGGTGCACTTCCATCTTCCTCTTTCAATTCCACTTGCGTTTCATCTTTCAACATTGCATGTGCTTTGGACTGCAACATTCCAATGAGGAATGGAATAGCACATGCCTTTGTGGACATAGCCTTTGTTAGCCTAACTCAGTGATTCTCAACCACTGTGCCACGGCACTTTAGTGGGCCGCAAGATTCACGAGAATGTGCCACGAGGTCGGGTACCCATCTTGTCTCTCTGACTGGACACAAGGGCGATACATTAGGCAGTGTTTCCACACAGCCAGTTGCCCACCAAAGCTGCAACTCCAATGCTATTTATCGTATTTTTACTGTTCGTTTGGACATTCCACCGAAGGAGAGCTCCTGCACCTGGAAATTTCGGGCCTTTACCCGTTCCATAATAGAGAGGGTTCTTCCACGTGCATATGCCATCGTACACCACATGGGCCTGAGATTTTACTTCTCACCCGAAAGAAGGTGCACTCAGGGCTTCTCTCTCGCCGGAAAAAAAGCGAACCCACGTTGGAACAGTATTGAAACAAAAACTACTGACACAGTTACCGAGCGCCACTGAGGCAAGTTTTTACATAGGGTTAGGTTACAACTTATATATTTTCTTTGGCGTTTGTGTGCCCCGCAATGTGTCGTTGTTAGTGTCCCACCAAATTTTGAAATTAGTAAAAGTGTACCGTGGCGAAAAAAAGGTTGAGAATCACTGGCCTAACTTATGAGGGCCAGCAGCAGGTGACACTGTAAACACAATGTATTTGGAAAACTGATTGACTGCCACATTATTGCCTTATTGGTCCAGTGAACCAATGTGAAATTAGGCAATGTCAGAAATAAATACTCAGATAAAGACCATACTGATGTACATGATACTGACATTACTGAAATTAAGTTATATTTAGGTCTGCTGCTTTACAGTGCAGTGTTGAAAAATCATGAACATGTTTAATCAATATTTGCAACCAATGACAGAGGAAGACAAATTTTTCACCTTCTTATGAGTAAGCACTGGTTGAAAAATTTGCTGTCAAGTCTTAGATTTGACAATCCAAATGACAGAAATTAAAGAAGACAGGTGAATCACTCTGTAGCTCTGACATTTAAGAAATCTTTTTAAAAAATTCCCACACTACATTCTCAATTAAAACTTGTGCAACTGTGGATGAAATGCAATATTAATCTAATGCTTCTTACAGATACAGAAGTAGAAATGCCTTCAATGGTTGTCTATTTTGGCAAAGATACTGATGGCATTGGATCGATATTGAAACTACAGTTGACAAGACCCATTTACATTAACAACATGTATATTACAGCTGACAATTGGTTTAGCTCAGATGAACTTATTAATGCAGTGCTTCCCAACCTTTTTTTTGGCCATGGCACATTTGTCAGATACCAAACAGTATACGGCACACTCGATATATGGCACACTCGGTATACGGCGTGCCACCACCAAGCAGAACTGATGAACTTTTGATTAGAAACTAATGGTATCTCCACATCATTTTATCTTTTATTTCATTATAGGAATATCAGGTTAGTATACTATTTTAACTTATAATTAATTTTAGTGCCACGCCATTATAATTTTAAATTTTTTTGACTTTTTGCCACGGAACACTTCTACCGTTGCCAAGGCACATAGGTTGGGAAGCACTGTATTAATGAATTAGAGGAGCAGAAGGTGACACATGAGGCACAATGAGGAAAAAAAAGGGAAATACCTAGGGAATTTTTGGATTTGCAAAGAAAGGAAGTAGGCATGCAATTTTGAATTCACAAAGCAGATTACTTTATTATCCTATGTGCCTAAATGTAGGAAAGCAATCATCTGGATTTTATCCATGCACCTTTCAGGATCTATAGACCCAGACACAAATAAGCCAGAAGTAACTGAATATTACAACTGCACTACAGGAGGTATACTCTTTAGATCAGATGTACTGTACATTTTGTTCAGTTCAGTGAACAAGGTGGAAAACGGCAATCCTATACAGAATTCTTGATAACAGCAGTGTTAAAGTGTATATTACATACTGGTTGTACAAGGATAACCCCATTATTAGTTGTTTACATTTTATGAAAATGTTAGCAACATCACTAGTGAAACCAAAAATGGAAGAGAGAGTCAGAGATTCAAGAATTTCATTAGAAATTTGAAATGAGATTAAAGTAGTCTTTAGTGTGAAGTAGACGGCACCTGATGAAGAATTACTGACCAATGTTAGGAAATACTGCTATATGTGCCCTGGTAGGAAGCACAGAAAAACAAAATATATCACAAATGCAAAAGAGACATTTTTGGTGTGTTCAAACAAAGTATGCAAGAAATGTGTAAGTGCTGATGAGTGAAATTAACCCAATGTATTTTGATATTACTAAAATAATCATTTCACTCATCTATATGGTTTTATGAAGGATATTCTCATCCAGAAGGAACCCTACCAAAATAACTTATTGTAGAGACATGCACTCATAAATTGTTTTTAAATAAAATTATAGGCATTTAGTCATATTATTGGCTTTAATCCTTCAGCACTGCGGTCGGGTCTATATGACCCAGGTAGTTTTTGATTTCAAAGTTTTAATGCGAATATGTGGTACGAAGTGGCTGTGCTTTCACATAAATTCCTTTTTTCACTTATATATTAGCATGTATTATTTTGAAGTTCATTGCAATAATGATTATCTTCAGAACAGCTGTTTTGACCCAACAATACCATTTGTGTAACTTCGTTGATATAGTATTTCACCTGACTGTACTGTTTGTGCATCTCTTATTTCTGTAGCGACAACACACCTCACATGCCCCTCCCTTTGCAATATGGTCCTTTTCCAAGAAGCCAAAAAATATGTCATTAAATTTTTTACTATGGTGAACACTAGAACATTTTACTTACTCAAAATGGAAATTTTTTGCACCCAAACAGTCAGACCAATTCCCCTACTTTCCCTTGTCAAATTTTCATCATCATCATAATGCCATTAATGCTTTTGGCATGCTGGGGTCTGGGGGTTCTAGTCCTTCACTGCCGTTCATTTCTCATCAGGTCCCCATCAACCCAACACACTACCCTACCCTTATGGACAACCTACTCCCACAGTCTGCCTTGGTCTCCCCTTGCTATGGTGCTTCTGACCACCTGCATTCCTAAAATGGACCTAACGAGCTCCCTCTCCTCTCATTACATGTTCATAACACCTCAACCTATTCTTCATTTTCAGGTGATGTCCACCACCCCCAGGCTGCCTGTAATATACTCATTCCTAATTCTATCAGATCTCAACACCCCACTCATGTACTGCAGCATTTGCATCTAGGCTACTTGCATTCTATTGACGTGGCTCTTCCTCACTGCCCATCACTCTGATCCATATAACATAGTGGGCTTAACCACTGCCCTGTAAAACTCCGCTATAACTTGATTAGGATCCCCAATCATGCAGGACTCCAATGCCTGTATCAACTCCAACCATCCCCTATTGATTCTATGGGTCACATCACAGTCTCTCCCCATTGCTTTGGAACATTGATCCTAAGTACTTTAACCTCTTGCACCTTTTTCCCCAATTTATATCAGAACTGAAAATTCATTGAGAAGATCCAGGTATTTTTATCCCAGTAGATGGGACATCAGTACAGTTAATAAATATTCTGTTTGCTGCTTCAAATGTCAGAATTGCACTTATAAAAATCATTCAGTCACTTATTATTCAGTCTGCAGCAATGACATTATTTAAATTTTAAAAGATTTAACCACTATAAAGTATTTTTTGCCCATCTTCTATTGTTTTGTGAAATTTAAAAATGGTCAGGTCACAGTGACCTGACCGCACTACTTGTGTTAGTGCAAGTAACTGTAGCGCTGAAGGGTTAACACATTGTAATATTCCACCTAACAATGAAATCACATTACTGTATTTATAATGGCTTTTTTGTTACACCGTTTATTGGAGGGCACTGTTTATATTTAATTACAAACCTGCACGGTGGCATAGTGGTTAGCATGCTCGGCAAACTTGCCAGTAGTTCTAGGCTTGATACTGGACCAAGGTGGGTTGGCTTCTTTTGGGCGAGAGTGAGGCCACAGTGTGCGTCCTTTCAGATGAGAAGTAAAACCGAGGTCCCGTGTTGGTGTATGATGGGCACTTGCATGTAAAAGAACCCTATCTAATACGCAACGGGTAGATGAGGCAAAATTTCCAGGCCAAAATTCTCACGTTTCATGACCTGAAAGTACACTTCACCCATTAGGGGTTAAGAAATACAGTGGGTGCTCACTATAGTGCACCCTATGTAGTGGTGTTCACATACCACCAAATTGAAAACTCTGCTATAGTTGATTCCCTGTTAGTGAATAGTTGATGATTCATGTGTCCCCATCAAACATACTGAATGTTAAACAATGCTCATAACATTGGGTGGACACTTCCATTGTAGGATGACTGGTTGAATCAGGGACTTTGCAATCTGTACAAAGAAAGAAGTATTTCATTACTAACCCTTTCAGGCCTGGTGGTACTCTAAAGCACCACCTTATATAAATGTTTCTCTCAAACTATAGTTATTTTCATAAAACCAAACCCATTGGTGCATCTCAGTACCATTGCTACACAAATTGAAGGGACTTCTGCATCTTCTATTTGGACCCACTAATCAAATTATAGCATTCTTTATGATGAGGAAGCCATTTTTGCAGTTTTGCCAGGCTTCCTTTTTCCATGTTTGTCAATATTTAAAATTAAGCTACAAAGTAGGAGATCCATAAGGATTTTAGAACTGCAACTGATTTTGACATTTTTTACATTGATGCTTACATGTACATACCATCAGGTCTACAGGGTTGTACAAAACAATGTAGCTCACAGAAAGAATTACAGTTGGCTCTCTTTTTATGCAGGTTCCTTTCATGCGATTTCCAAGTTACACGGTTTGCATTTGGTTAAAAAAAATTTTGCCAAATATGCATACTGTATGCTTGTTCAGGAAGTATAGTCAGTCTAAGGCCAATGACACTGATAAAATCCACTGACCATTGTATTGGCTAGTCAAAGACAATTTAAACAAGTAGGTGGTACGTACGACACCTATCATTTTTTGGTTTCTTTCTTACCCAAAATTAATTGCATTTTCACAAAATTAGTTTGAATGATTGCAGGCATCAATATCCCATTTTATAAAGCTGAAAAAAGATGAAATTTTTCAATGAAATAAAGTTTAATTGCAATTTAGTCCATACAAATGTTAACAAAAACATGAACAAGGGTGAGGACACATGAGCTGTTAATTTCATGATTCTTCATTTCCAAAGCAATCTGCACAACGATAGTACTTTATATGTTCACCACAGATGTTTCTTTGGCATTTGCAGCAATGCTTGGTACATCTGCGATTTTTTTGTAATCACGGAATGCAAATTTTTCTAATCCTCATGACGATTGGGATATTCCAGGCTGAAGAAATGAAAAGTGGGGACACAAACAACTACCTATATATGTAGCTAACAGTGGGTTGGAGGGTATATGACATGTGAAATTGTGTCAGAAGTGATTCAGAGAACATATGTGCAAATAAAGACTGTAGGTGTCATACATGACACAGATTTGACGTTTGAGGGTTAAATGACGATGATATTATTAAACTAACTTTAGGTGCAGGCTGGTGTAAAAGGGTCCCCGGACACATTGAAGTAATTTAACCCTTCAGCACTACGGTTACTTGAAGTAACACGGTACTGTGACCCGACCATGAATAAATTACACAAAACAGAAAATGTGCAAAAAATACTTTAAAGTGGATAAATCTTTCAAAATAATAATAATAATGTCACTCCTGCAGACTGAATAATAAGTGACTGAGTGATTTTTATAAGTGCAATTCTTACATTTGAAGCTGCAAACAGAATACATATTGATTAACTTTACTGATGTCACATCTACTGGGATAAAAATACCTGGATCTCCTAAATAACTTTTCAGTTTTGATATAAATTTGGGAAACAGGTGCAAGAGGTTAAAGTACTAAGGATCAACGTTCCAAAGCAATGGGGAGATACTCTGATGTGCCCCATAGAATCAATGGGGGATGATTGAAGTGGAGAAAGGCAAGTGGAGTCCTGAGTGATTGGAGGGTCCCAATCAAGTTGAAATGGGAGTTTTACAGGCCAGTAGTTAAGCCCACTATGTTATATGGATCAGAGTAATGGGATGTGATAAAGAGCCACGCAAATAGAATGCAAGAGGGCCTAGATGAAAAGCTGCAGTACATGAGTGGGGTGTCAAGAGGTGATAATTAGAAATGAATATATTGGAGGTAGCCTGGGGATGGTGGACATCGCCTAAAAATGAGGAAGAATAGGTTGAGGTGGTATGAACATGTAATGAGAAGAGAGGAGGAGGAGCTCGTTAGGTCCATTTCAGGAATGCAGATGGTCAGAAGCACCCTGGTTAGGGGGAGGCCAAAGCAGACGTGGGAGTAGGTTGTCCATAAGGATAGGGCAGCATGTTGGGTGGATGGGGACCTGGTGTTAGATAGATGGGAGAGGAGGCCTAGAACCAACAGACCTGACAAGGCCAAAGGCAGGATAATTGCATGACAATAATTGTGAAATTTTGACAAGGGAAAGTAGGGGAATTTGATAGTTTCATTGGTCCCTCTGTTTAGGTGCAAAAATTTCCATTTGACCAAGTAAATGTTCTAGTGTCCACTATAGTGAAAACTTTAATAACATATTTTTTCATTTCTTGGAAAAGGGCCATATTGCTATGTGAGGGGCACGTGAGGTGTGTTGTCCCTACAAAAATAAGAGATGCTCAAACAGTACAGTCAGATCAAATACTATGTCAACAAAGTTACACAAATGGTAGGGTCGGGTAAAAACAGCTGTTGTGAAGATAATCATTATTGCAATGAACTTTAAAATAATACATGCTAATATATAAGAGAAAAACGGAATTTACATGAAAGCACAGCCACCTAGTACCACATATACACCTTAAAACTTTGAAATCAAAAATTACCTGGGTCATATAGACCCCGACTGCAGTGCTGAAGGGTTAACACATACCTCAGTGTCCACTTTCACGTCAAAGTTTGTCGGCCATTTTCCATTACTCGGGGTAAGATATTTTGATAGAAATTTCGCATTCATTCACATTACACATGTGCTCTGCAGAATAGAGACAAATTCGGGCATCTGCATTCGGACCTAGATGGTGGGCACTTTGAGGTATTCAAAAATTGTCTCAAAGTGTCCCACCAGACACTTTCAAGTGGATCCCGGGCACATTGACGTGGGACACTGGCATCCTCCTACAGAAAAACCTAGCCAATATCCCTGCATATTCCAGACTCCTGGCTGGAGTGTCCCCAATCAGAACATGTTCAGGGAACCTGCAGACCCGACCCTGCCACAAGTGGGGTACACGTATGATGATGATGATGATGATGGTCAAAACAAAAGTCTGCATGTTGGTGAAAATGTATCGTCTATATCAAAGAGATCTATTGCAAAGATAGTTATTTCTGATGATGAAAGAGATTTACAAACAGTTTGCAGATGGTGTATACCCTTACTCGATAGACAACTGAATTGAAATACAATTTTATAAAGGTTCATATAAATCTTTTTCAGCTGCCCATAGAAATTAACTTTAACATTAACAAACAAAATTATTTTATGTGGTTGTACATTTTAATTTATTTCCGAGCTATGCGACATGACTTCCTTAAACATTTTGGAAGTTTATTGCACTCTCGTTCGAGGTTCCAGGAGTAGCCTGCCATCATGTTAGAATTCCACCTTCCCTGGTACCTCTGTTCAATCTCTTTAATATCTTGGTGAAATCTTTCACCATTCTCTTCACTAAAATCTCCAAGATTGTTTGGGAAATATTTAAAATGGGACTGTAGAAAGTACAATTTAACACTCATATTGAATCCAAGTTTCTTCTACTTTTCCAGCATGGTCTACACTAAGTGTTGATAATTTTTGACCTTCTTATTTCCCAAAAAGCCTTGAACAACAGATTTAAATCTAATCCATGCATATTTTTCAGTTTTATTCATAGAATTCCCAAATTGTGGGTTTGTGAATGTGAGGACCTACAAAAATTCCTGGTTTAATTTTTTTTCGTTGTAATGTTTGGAAACTGCTTTGCAAGATACTGAAAGCAGATTCCACATGTGTGCAATGTTTTGACCAACTGTTTCATCACAGTTGAATACATAACGGTGGAAGTAATACATTTGTGGGCTAATCAATGGATTGTTCAAAACGCTTTTTGTCCCTGGCAAGAGATGCTTTCTATTTGGCCAAGATTTCTTCACCCAGTGCTTATATTTTGTTCTACTGTCCCACACAAAAAGCATGTCATTTTTGTATAGCCTGCTTGCTGACCAAGAAGCATGCCTATCATTTTGAAATCTCCACATACATGCCAGTTGTGGTCCTCATTTTTAATTTTCATCTACACCATTTTCACACTTTCAAAAGACTCTTTTAGCTGAACAGAATAAACTACTTACTCCCATTATGAAGAAGTATTGACTTTAAACTCCTTTTAGAGGAGTCAATGCAGAGCCTCCACTCAGAAGCAGCATATTGGATTTCAAAATATTTCATGTGGCCAAGAATGCCACAGCAAAGCACTATTTAGTGTTCCTCAGCAAAGAATGGCAGTAGCTCTTCTTCTGTATGGTGATACCATAAGAAAAATGTCCCTGGTGCCAAAAGGTTTTTGGATTTTAACCTAGAACCAAAAACTTCTGCTGCACTTTTAGATAAGTTCAAATCATCATCTCATCCTTCTTCTGCCTGAGTCAGGGTCTGGTCTATGGGTTATAATCCTCCACTCCTGCCTATCCCCCACTAAGTCCCCCTCCTTTCCAGAGGTCCTTTAGATAAGTTTAAATCTCTCATCAAATCATTAAGTTCTGCCTGCATGAATAGATGAGTTATTTGGGCCCAAAAACTTCAACATGGTGCCAAGTGCTATGACAGTGCCCAACTTCATGCAAGCAACTTTATTTCACAGCCCATTATTCTTCAAATTCAACCCAGAAATGTGGCCTTCTACTTGTTGTAAAGTCAGACGCCAAACAATAATCTTGAAATATACCATATCTCAGCACCTCATTAAAGCAGATTTGTTGAAAAACTATACATGATGGAAAAAAAACTAATTCCATATTTGAAATCACCATAAAACACTAGTTTCAAATCAGATAACATCATAAAGATATCAAAAATGATGTTGAGCAGTGTAATCATTCTGTGCTAAACAGATATAGAGATAAAGTATTTAAAATTCAGCCATTTATTGACACCTTGAATAATATATTTGAGCATCTGGAAGTCTTCACAATGCCAATCAATTGATGAAAGCATAGTCCTTTACAGAGGAAGAAACTATGAAGCAATGCAATAAAAAAACTAATCAAACATGGGTACAAAATTGGTGTAGAGGTTCAAATTTCAAATTTATCAAGGCAAAGTAGAAACTGACCCAAAATACATGTCAGATTCCAGGTCACTGACTTATAATTTGACTATACCACCAGAAGCAGTTGTTCCTTCACCACCTTCTCTCACTATACTTACTCACCCATGCTCTGCACAGCAGCACATACATTTTTAATTTATCTCCCACTAAACGACTTATGGGGGGGCAGTGTAGCAGCTCACATATGTTGTGCACAGCTCACTTGTCATGGTGATATTTAAATTTGAAAAATGAGGACTCTTTAAATCTGAAATGTGGAGATTGTTCTGAATCTCCACAACTCAATTGTTGGTTCTACATCATTGTTGGTGAAAATCACATTCTTCTGCAGTGCTACTGAAATCCTGAATTCCTTTATGTGATACAGACTTCCCATGAGATTTTATTCATTATAAAATAATGACACATGATAATAAATTAAGGTGGTAATTCGTTATTTTTCTTCATTGCCCCATCGAAAGGGAGTTTTTTTATTCACTAACTGCTTTTTGAGTTCTATTGAGCATAACCAGTTATCAGCTGTAACATTTGTTACTACCAGTAATGGGTTCTAGCAATGGGTCTTAGAACAACAGAAGTTTTTTTGTGGTTTTAGATTGTTGGAGTGATGCACATCCACAATACACCTCAGCATTTAAACAATATTGAATTTGGCATCTGTAAAAATAAACACTTTGATGTCATACTTTTTTGTGTTTGGATGGTACAGTATATACAGCTATGGGAACATAATGGGTAAAGCAGTTTTATTATAGATAATCAGACTTCTAATGATTAACAAAAAAAGTAATGCATTTGATACTAATAGCACAAATGTGATTCAAACATACAAGGCTTATTAAATAATGAAAACATTAAAATTTGAAACTAAACATAAATTAAGTACCTATTCACAAAAAGTCCCTGGACAAAATAGTTCCCTTTGAATAATTGGCAAAAACAATTAAAAACTAACTTATAATCAGTATCCTGTTGGATGACCTTTATTTGTTAACACTGCTTCACATCTTCATGGCAATGAATCAAAGCTTGACAGGAAAGGATTGAATTTCCATGCAGCTTGCACTTCTTCCCACAAATGGATTTTGTTTCAAAATTTTTTTTTTTAGCCCCAACTGACTTTTTCAGGTCACCCCCACAAATTCTAAATTGCATTGAGGTCTGGTGATTGAGCAGGCCAACACATAATTGACAACTTTTGATCCTCAAACCATTTTTTAACTCTTTTTGCTGTGTGTTTGGGGTCATTATCATGCTGGTATGTCCAAACCAGTGGCATATTTTCATCAGCATAAGGCAGCATGACATCTTCCAGCACATTCAAGTATGTATGCCGAGTCATTTTCTCCTTAATCCAAAATAATGGCCCAACCCCATACCATGACATGCAACCCAAAATCATAATATTTCCTCATCCATGTTTAATCATTCTTTGGCAGTAACGTGGCCTTAATTCTGTTCTGGAAGGAGTAGGGAGTTGCATTGGACACACCAGTTCTCGTCGGATCACTGAAGTTAAGCAATGCAAGCCCAGTTAGTTCTGACATGGGTGGTCGCTCGGGAAAGCTGGGTACTGCTAATTACCAATAATCGTCGCATTAGTGTAGTGTCTGTGCAGTATATGCATTAGAACTATGCAGTGGATGGGTCTCTAATGACCTTGTAGTTGACGGGACATTAAACTCCAACGAACAATGTTCTGGAAGGACGTCTTACAAATACTCTACCATCCCGTCCAAAAAGATTAATTTTGGTTTCATCAGAAAACAAAATATTATGCCGTTTTTTAATCCCATTTAATCCAGACCAATTTTTATGGTCTTTAGCAAATTTAATTCTGTCCTTCAAACTTCTTTTGCTAACATGAGGTACTTTTCTTGTAAATTGGCCAAACAGTTGAGCCTCATTTAGTTCTGGCACACAAATTTGCCTCCCTTTCTTGCAAAATGTCTTTAGATGATTTAAAAGGATCTGTTTTACTGATCCTAATGATGTTCCTGATGTTTTGCATTTCTCACCCCTGGGGTCATTCAAGTTCTTATTTTCGAAAACATTAAATACAAAATTTAGGGACCACTGAATAGTTTTGGCTATATTTCTTAACGTCATCCCTTGCTTTCTTAGATTTTTAACAATTCTCTCCTCTTCAGGTGAGCAGTGTTTGCCTCAACCCAAAGTTATCTATCAATCAGATATATTGCTTTTATTATTAATTAATAACACCTACCTTGAAGAACACAACTTGACATTTACATCAACCTTGAAAGCTTATCTGATTTACTTGGTCACTGGACCATAACTTGACATTGTGACCCTTATACATTGTTTAAATAAAAGGTCCCAAACCCATTTCTTGAAACAAAGACTGACCTCATCAAGGGCAGAAGACAGAATAATGAAGAATTATGGACATGAAATAAATTGTTACCATTTGTACCAATACCAACAGAATTGAAGTTTGTGTTATTTGCTATTGGTCACTTAGATTTGTAACCTTCTTAAAATTCAACTGTGAAATAAATTTGGACAGTCTTTTTGTCCATTTTTTCTCTTGTAAAAACATAGTCTATATCATTGTCTATATCATCAAGAACCTAAACACAGCTCTGAGATCAAGATTGGTGCCACATGAAACTAGAAGAGTGGCTCTAACCCTCAAATAAAATATACCTGACACTTATTTTTACAAAACACGACTTCACGTCCAGTAATTTTAAATAAAACAGCAATTAATGTTACTGTATGTATTATTATGACCAGTCAATATAAGTGTCTTTTTTTGTTATTGGCAGATTTCTCTTTAAACACTATATCAATGGAATGCTCAATATATTCAAGAAACAGCATTTACTGTTACAAAAAATTTGCAATAGTTGAAGCTCTTTTATTACTGCCAATTTCAATCACACACCAGGGTTACCACTTGGAATACATTTGTACCTATTATTCTGTCCACAGCTATACATCCTCCACCTACATCTTCCTCAAAAACCAACCAGCATTTCATCTATAGTGACATAGTGTCCTACAGAGTAATTAATTTGACAGTTGTATAAAAATGTGCTGAAAAGCTATGAGATGTGTTCAAGCCTGTCAGTTTATTTTCTCATATCCCTTGTTGAAGCATCATCAAATTAAGGCATTTGGTGAAAAAAAATATTATGTGGCATCACAGCATGAAATACTGGTATTTCACTTCCATCACTGGCATATACAGAACGACAATCTTCATTATTTGATTTAAAAACCCCCCAAAAATAGCACAGGTCATTTCCATAATATTGGTATAATATTGGTAAAGCTGTCTTAAGACAGCTTTTATTTTAAAATTTGTATGTAGCACAATTGTCTCAGAATTTCTTTGGTAAATAGCAATTTCCACAATACCAGGGGACTATTTGATTTTGCTTCCTTTGTAGGCCCTTCAACTCCTGGAAGATGATGACACCTTAGGATGTGCTGGGGGGGGGGTTCTGCAATGAATTGCCAGAGTTGCTGACCATTTGAAGTGATTTTTTCCATAACCAGGGTGTTACTCTCAACTTCATCACAACTTTCAGATGTCACTTTCATGAATGATCTATCTGAACCACGAATGTCATCACACTTGGGACACTACTTACACTTAGACACTACACTTAGGATGTTATCTAATCCTTCTAGTCTTGCTTTCAGTGATAAATTCACTTATTTTAACAAAATGTAATGTTGAAAAAACGTACATACTCTAAACATATGGGTCCTGGAGACCCAACACAGTTATTTTTAGAAACGCAGCTATTCACAGAAGTCAACTACAGTGGTACCCTGCTTAACGAACGTAATTCGTTCCAACGATACGTTCATTATAAGGGGTGTTCATTGTGCAGGACACAATTTCCCATAGATCTCTATGTTATATTGTGTAATCCGTTCTGGGTTGTCACGAAAAATTGTGAAAATTGTTAAGAAGTTAAAAACAAAGTGCAGTGCTGATTGTTTATGAGCGAAAACACTCTAGGACCCATTTTTGGAGGGTTCATACTTCACAAAAACTAGAAATTGCCCTGCAATGAGAAGGCAGTCAATTACTTGCAGTGTGCAGTTGAACAGTGCTCGTCAGCAAATGCCATGCATTGAGGGGTCCATTCTCCTACTCCCGTCAGTAGCTCGTCCATAACCAGAATAAAAAGGCATGGATTTGAGTGCTGAACATTGGTGCACCCCAAACTTCACTGGGGAGCCGCCAGTATTTTCCCCAAGGTGTCCTTACCCTGCCTGTTGAATGGAACCATCATACGAGTACATGTCCTAAATTATTGGAATAAACTGGTAAGCCTTCTCCAAGTCGATAATGATGGTATGGAGATCCTTCTTAGCTGCTCTATACTTTTCTATCATCGGCCTCAGAATGAAGATTCGTTCCTTTGTGGACCTGCCTAGCATGAACCCAAACTGATTTCCACGGACACTAGTTCTATCCTGGAGGCGACATTCTATTACATTACATTGGTATAACTCATTGGATTAATACCTCTATAGTTACTACAATCTTGGACATCCTATACCAGTGGTGGCGAACTGTTTTTGAAGACTGGTCACAATAACACAAAAGAAAACCAAGAATTTGTCCACGGGTCAGATGCAAGCACTATTCAATTTTATGAATAAAAATAAGTTATTAATAGTGAATAAAGTTTATTAAAGAAGGGAATAGAGAACATCATCCAACTTTTATTACACCTTTAACATCATCTCATTAACACTCGGGCCACTTAAAATTGCACGGTGGGTCACAGGTTCGCCACCACTGTCCTATACAGTTCCTAGTTCACTTTGTATATTGAACAAGTGTTCGTTATGTGAAACAAGTTCGTTATGCAATACTCCCGCACTTTTTTGATGGTGTTCGTTATAGGGGACATTCGTTATACGAGGCGTTCGTTAAGCGGGGTACCACTGTAATAGTATATGGTGAAAGTCCACTGAAGGGCTTAAGGGTACATAATTAGCTAATTAAATGTGATGTATCATTTAATTAGGGGACGGGAGAGAAGATTTTCATTGCTCCCAGGGACCCATGTGTGCCATTTAATGGTTAATGTGGGTGTATATGGTTCACTTCTAAGGATCATCCTGGGCCTTGGTGATTCCCTCAAACTGATTGTCCAGGGAACTGTGTAAACAGGAAATCATCCAGTATGATGGATGAATAAAGTTCTATCATGTCCAACTTTTTGATCACTTTTGATGATTCACTGGGGTAATTGGTCAGAGGTGACTTATGTAAACCCAATTTTATCTCCAAATTCATTCACTGTAACTTCATTGGGCCCCATCTTTTTGGATGATACGTGTAAGCAAGAAGTGAGTTCACTTTATGTTTCACTCCATGTGAAATGAGCAAGGTATGATCTCTCTCAATGTAGAGTAGAAACCCAAAACAGATGGGATTAAAAACAATAATTCCCTGCTCCTGCACTTACTGTCTTGTAGCAGTCAGCCAACAGACTTGCATATTTGCAGTCAGTGAAGTCTCACGTTTTAGCCTTGGTCACTTATCACCAAGTATCTTCCGTTATTAGCCATTAGCATCCAAATCATCCTCTTTTGCTTATGTTGCATTGGTATTTTAGGACCCTTCAAACACAAGGTCATTAGCGTCCCATCCTCTGCCTAGTTTGAATGCAGAGACTGCCCAGACACTATCCAACATATGCAGTGCAAAGCAAGACACCCGGTGAACTGTGCAATCGGAAATGCTCAGTAGGAAATCTAAGGAATATGTTTTTGTATATGAACTGCCAATTGAACGTCATGATATACGAAGTCAAAACAACCAACAGTGGTCCTCCACCATTATGGGAAAAAACGTTTACATCAAATCCTTTTTTATTACAAATTGAATTCTGGTCACATGGTGGTCTGCATATGCCACTAAGTGCTTGCACTGATGCATTTTTCAGTATTAGCGGTACTCACGACAACTAGCATCAACAAGCCACAAACACACTGTTGCAACAATGACGTCACACATTGGAGAGAAGCGCTTGACTGTAGTCACGATTTTGGAAAAAGGGGGAGGGTGCATGTGGAAGTAACAAACATTGAAAGTGACATTCAGAAAAGGTGTAGCCAATCGCAAATTTATTCAGCAAGGTAGCATCCAGAAAATGCAAAGGATTAGGAAACCTTGATATACAGCAAGTGCTTCACTGATTTTGTTGCTAGAAAACCTGACTTCCTGCAAGTCAAACTGCGACAATCCACCTGAAAAAAGCTACAATATTAGACTGCTTAGATTTTTCCTCTCCCCGAGATTCTGGCTCACTAGGGCTGCCATGTAGCCT
This sequence comes from Trigoniulus corallinus, assembly GCA_013389805.1. Classification (NCBI taxonomy): domain Eukaryota; kingdom Metazoa; phylum Arthropoda; class Diplopoda; order Spirobolida; family Trigoniulidae; genus Trigoniulus; species Trigoniulus corallinus. Next base: position 21,377,941 of record JAAFCE010007744.1, read on the forward strand.
CTGTAGCCAGAACTAGTGTTGCCAGTGCTGCACTACCACTTCTCTGCAATTGTCATTTTCACACCTACAATCAAGACTACTTGCATTTCCTGACAGCCACACACTGACACCATGCACAAACCATATGCGCAATGGACAAAAATGCTGAAAACAAGTGTGGCCTTTGGGCATCCCAAAACGTTCATTCGAGACACCTGGGTAATCCTGATAAATGGGGATGCCTGGCAACCCTAGATAAACCTTACTTTAAAATGGGAAAATGAATTTTAGGTAAAAGTGCATTTTAGCATACAAAATTTTTTCATAATACTTAGCAGATGACATGTGGCACTTTGGCCAGTCAAAAATGTTACAAACACACTTTCCACGGCCTGTTGCAAAATGTTATTGTAAATAGAATGCAAGTAGCTGAGATGTGATTTCAGTGGTACTTGTGTGGGGTGTCAAGAGTTGACAAAAATAGGATTGTATATGTTAGACATGGCTTTTCAGTGGAAGACGTTGCAGAAAAACATGTGGAAAAGTCAAACTGAGGTGGCATGGGGAGGAGAAGAGGTGCTCATTACGTCAAGGGAATGCAGGTGGTTACAAGTGCCAGAAGTAGGGAACGACCAAAGCAGATGTTGCATTTGTTTTGTTTGTTGGTGTTTAAGGTCCCGTCAACTACGAGGTCATTAGAGACCCATCCACTGCATAGTTCTAGTGCATAGAGTGCACAGACACACACTAATGCGATGATTATTGGGTATTAGCAGTACCCAGCTTTCCCAAGCGACCAACCATGTCAGTACTAACTGGGCTTGCATTGCTTAACTTCAGTGATAAGACGGGAAACTGGTGTGTCCAATGCAACTCGCTGCTCCCGCAGATGTTGCATGTAAGGATATGATAGAGTGTAGGGTGGTAGATTGTCATATGAAAAGAAAACATGCAAATTTGGGTCAAAACAAAATACATCAACCCATAAAAGAACCCTGAATACATACAAATCTTTATACATTCTGGCAAAATTCATCACCTGGTCCATACATAGGTATAGTACTTTGCAGGCGAAAATATAATTCTGCAAAATTTTGTTTCAGGAAAACCAAGTATCTTCATAGAGAAGGAATGAAAATGTTAGGAAACAGTAATAAAACAGTAAAGGCACATAGTAGATCTTACTGTCATATGTTCAAAACAATAGCATGCGCAACAGACCCTGGTACATATACCATATTTATTCTAATAAACAGCATGGTATTTATCTTTTCAAAGGATTTTTTGTTGCACCATTTATTGGAAGGTGCTGATTACACAGGTCTACAAAAAAAATTTTTTTCTCAGTTGCTCATGAGAATGAATTTAGATTATTTTGAGAGTGCTGATTTCAAAGATGCCCCTGCTTTTGCAAAATTGGCCCTACTTTTTGAGATATTGGACAACCTTTAAAATATGATACTAAATGTCTTTTATTTAATCAAAATGAACGTTTTCTTTGATGACCCTATTACATGTATATATCATATATACACATATACAGCTATAGACAAAATAACAGGTACAGCAGTTTTATTATAGGTAATTAGACTTCTAATGATTAAAAATAAAGTAATGCATTTGATACTAATATCACAAATGTGATTCAAACGTACAAGGTTTATTAAATAATGAAAACATTAAAATTTGAAATGACACATAAATTAAGTACCTATTCACAAACAGTCCCTGGACAAAATAATAGGTACAAACATTTTCGACCAAATATTCCCTTTGAATAATTGGCAAACAAAAATTAACTGATAACAACCATCCCATTGGATAACCTTTATTTCTTAGCACTGCTTCACATCTTTGTGGCATTGAATCAATTAAAGCTTGACATCTCTCTATGGGGATCGAATTCCATGCAGCTTGCACTTCTTCCCACAAATGGTTTTTATTTAGAATTTGTTTAGCCCCAATTGACTTTTTCAGGTCACCCCACAAATTTTCAATAGGATTGAGGTCTGGTGACTGAGCAGGCCAACTCATTATTGACAACTTTTGATCCTCAAACCATTTTTTAACACTTTCTGCGGTGTGTTTGGGGTCATTATCATGTTGGTATGTCCAAACCAGTGGCATATTTTCATCGGCATAAGGCTGCATGACATTTTCCAAGCACATTAAAGTAGGTATGCCACGTCATTTTCTCCTTAATCCAAAATAATGGCCCAACCCCATACCATGATATGCAACCCCACATCATAATATTTCCTCCACCATGTTTAATGGTTTTTTGGCAGTGACGTGGCCTTAATTCTGTTCTGGAGGACATCTTACAAATACTCAACCATCAAGACCAAAAATATTAATTTTGGTTTCATCAGAAAACAAAATATTATGTCACTTTTTAGTACCATTTAATACAGACCAATTTTTATGGTCTTTAGAAAATTGAATTCTGTCCTTCAAATTTTTTGCTGCTAACATGAGTTACCTTTCTTGCATGTCTGCCAAACAGTTGAGCTTCATTTTTTAGTCATCTGTGGAAAGTTCTGGTACTAACGTTTGCCTCACTCTCTTGCAAAATGTCTGTAGATGATTTAAAGGAATCTCTTTTATGGATCCTAATGATGTTCCTGTCCTTTGTCACTGAGGTTTTGCATTTCTGACCCCTGGATTCATTCAATTTGTTACTTTTGAAAACATTAAATACAAAATTCAGGGACTGCTGATTAGTTTTGGCAATATTTCTTAATGTCATCCCTTGTTTTCTTAGGTTTTTAACAATTCTTTCCTCCTCAGGTGAGCAGTGTTTGCCTTGATCCATACTTATCTAAAAATCAGATATATTGCTTTGATCGTTAATTAATAATGCCTCCCTGAGACTTATTTTTACAAAACACCACTTTACATCCAGTAATTTATATATAAAACAGCAATTAATGTTACTGTACCTATTATTATGACCAGCCAATATAAGTGTCTTTTTTGTTATTAGCAGATTTCTCTTTTAATGCTAAGTCAATGGAATGCTCAATATAATCAAGAAACAGCATTTACTGTTATAAAAAATTTGAAGTTCTTTTATTACAGCCAATGTCAATCACACACCAGGGTTACCACTTGGAACACATTTGTACCTATTATTTTGTCAATAGCTTTATATTATATATACATATATATGTATATGCACACATACAGGGTGCATGTTTAAAGTAACCAATGACTATTTCAGAAACCATAAAATAAAGGATAAACTGTTTTGGAAAAAGTTATAGTTGATGGAGGGGGACATTCATCTTTTAAAACAGTTCAGAAATTTTGCCAGTAGTTTTTTTCAGGATAATGCAAAGTTACATTCTTTTTCAATAGATATGGGTACTTTTAACTATCACATCACAGACCTCTTGAAAAATGAGAAATTTTGATTAGGCATGGTCCTAAACCTAAAATTAAAAATAAGCCTTCAAATCTGCATTGATGGTGATTTGTTAATGCCCTGTAGCTGCAGGATTTTGTGTCAGGTATGCAACTCAACAGACTGTTGAACTTAGCCACTCCAACTAGCTAACTTGGAGTGCAGACTTGGTTTGAGCTCCACTATAGCAAAGCCTGCACACCAATTCTGTGTTCCCAAAGTTAGCTAGTTGGGGCACATAAGTGACAATTTGCTGAGCTGCATACCTGAGACAAAATCCTGCAGCCACAGACAATTAACATATCCTCATTAATGCAGCTTGGAAGGCTTATTTTTAATTTGAGGCATAGGAACATGCCATATAAATTTTTTTTTTATTTTTAGAGCTTTCTGATGTGATAGTTAAAATACCCATATCTACTGAACAAAATGTAACTTTGCATTAGTCTGAAGAATCTATTGCCAAAATTTCCAAACTGTTTTAGGAAATGAATCTCCCCCTCCATCAACTATAAGTTTTTTGTAATGATTATTTCCTATATGGTGTGGTTTTTTGAAATAAAGGTATTGGTTACTTTAAAAAGTACACTATATTCACTTGTGCTATAACTTTCTGTATGTCTTTAAACAGTTTCATTCCCATTTTTAAGTATATGATATATATTTCTGGCTATTCTGGACACTTCACCATGGTGTAAACATTAATTTGTTAATTATTAATTATTCCAAAAACTAGAGCCAATTCAGCAAAACCAATGACATATTCTTAATCAGCACCATTGACTTTGTATAAAATCACTCAAATATCTTTGGCAATAAATTCACTGTTTACCAGTGTTATTAGAGGGCACTGTTTATTATTTTTTCCATTTATAAATGGAAACTTTTTAGTCAGACAAGTTGATTCCATTAATTGTGATTTTTGCTGATGCCACTCTTGAATATGAATTTATTGGCAAAATGAAATAGAAAAAAAAATAACACTATACAACAAAATTTTTTTGTGAAAGATATCTAATTATCCAAAAATTATTTATAGTAAATTTTGACCTGCTCATTTCAAAAATGAAACCAGTTTTTGTCTAGAACCTACCGTTCTTGAGATATAGCACTTTTTTATTTTTGGGTTTTTGTTTATATTCTCCATTTGTCACTATTATTATTCTAATTCTAATTCACTGCAAGCAGCCCCTATGGCCAACGTCGTAGTGGAGAGACTAACTCTCATTGCTACATAAGATCATAAGATTCCCTAAACCATAGTTGTTGGGTCCCCCTAAAATCCTTCCCCTTCAGTAAGCCCTCCACTTTATCCACCACAAGGGTATTCCATTGCTGAATGGTCTTGGGCAAGAAAGGCCAGAAGTATAATACTCTCAGTGCCCTTATTTCCTTCAACTAATATGAATTATCCTTTCTCCTCTCATGCCCAGCCAGGGATACAACAGCAGTAGTCTCATGAAAAGACAAATGCTATAAGATACACACCTTTGGCCATTCACTGTAATCTATGTTTAGCTTCTGGGATGTCTTAGTGCAGTGTCCAGCAGTAGTCTGCCATCTGATATACAAATCTGGTGATGTCATACAACATCTTGATGCCATATCACACAAATGACTGAATCTACAAAGGATAACAGGGGTACCAGCAAGCAGAGGCATCGCTAGGTTTGGTGTCACCCATTGTGGTACTGGTATGGTGCCATTGTGTGATTTGTGGCACCCAGTGCATCCTGCACCCCCACACCACCGAGTGACCTCAGTGCCAGCAAGGTAGCCTGTTTGAATGCTTACTGACACATCTTTTCCTTTTCTTAAATGGAATCAATCTCAACATTTATACCAGACAGGGAATGAATCCACACAAAGTTTACAGTTAAATTTCTATATTTTGAAATATCTTTGCAGCTTTACGTCACGGACGAAATCTGTTTTCAGATTTGAATTCAGCATAAAAACCTGCTGTAGAAGCACTGAAAGACATGTCAGATATCTACAGCTTGTTTTACAGTGTAATTAAGGTGACCACTTTTTTACAATGAAAAGGAGAACAAAAATATATTGGAAATTTCAGAGCAAGAAATATCCTTCATATTGAATTTGACAGTAAGTGCTGCAGCAAGAGTATCAAGTGGGGCAAGAGTGGTGCGAGACCTGTGAAGTTCTCCTATGCTCAGCACATGTGTTATATGCTGCATTTACACATTTGTGAGTAAGACAAGGAGCAGTGATTCACATTGGAAACACCAGTTCCCATCTGATCACTGAAGTTAAGCAGTGCAACCCCACCTAGTACAGACATGGGTGGCAGCTTGGAGAAACTGGGCACTGCTAATACCCAAAAATTGTCACATTAGTGTAGTGTGTGTAGACCGCATAAGAACTGCTGTGGATGGGGCTCTAATGATCTTGTAGTTGAAGTGTCCTAAAACACCAACAAAACAAAAAAGTAAGACGAGGCACATGTGTGTGATGAAGGTGTGAGCAATGACGCTTTAACCTTCAATAATGCAATCAAATTACACATTCAGGAGTAGGACGAGGCAAATGACAAGGAGAGTATGTGCAATTAACGTGTGAACACCACCTTCATCATTTACCTCATGGTTTGCCTTGCCATTTGTGGCACTAGCCTTGAAAGCGGTCTTTCTCAACTGTACTGTCATGTGAAACGAAACAGTTCAACGTGGCATCTCTGAATACAAGAATTGGTTATTATTAGTTAACAGATTAGTTTTAAAATGTGAAAAAGCAGGACATTTTGAGGACACTTTTCAAGGGAGGACAGAACCTAAAAAAGGAGGACAGTTGGTCACCTTAGTTTAATCAATGGCTCATTTAAAATTTAAATCCTTACCCTAGATTCAGATAACTGTAGAGGTTTAGCAACAGGATGATTACTATCATTCTCAGTTGCAGAAATTCCCAAAAAATTAAATGCTAAAGAATACTTTCTCTTTGGAACCCTTCTTTCAACAATATCTGCATTAAAGCTTAGTTTATATGATCAAACAACTTGCACAAGTACTTCTGATGGTAACTTGTGCATGCATTTACATGAGTAGCAAAAATGTGTGCAAGTAGTAGAGCACTTGCCAGTAAGTTATTCCAATGATGTTTGCACCATATCGACTATTTTTTTCAGAAACATAGAAAAAAATATCATTATAATAAATTTGAACAATTTTAAGGTGGTGTTTAACGTTAAAGCAAATGAATTTTTTGCTCTTTATGCACTGCATATCCCTTTTGCTGCATTTCGTATGGCCATTTAAACTTTACACAGTTGCTACACAGGGGTACAAGAGTACCTCATCCATCCGTATTCAAATAATGAAAAGCAATTAACCACAGAGAAGAGGAAGAAAAACCCTGTGGTACACCAGTACTTCTTGTATGGGTGTGAGGCTGATTCCTTATTGCATTATAGTTATTGTGCAATAGGTCAGACACCATGCAATATTAAAACTGACAAAGCATTAATTTACCTGCGAATATATATATTTTCATTGTAAAATGTGGTGTTGGAATAGTGGGGTAGGCCGGCATCCACCCACAGACAACCAGCCAATATTCCTGCGGGTTCCAGACGCCTGACTTGAGTGTTCCCAGTCATAGCATGTTCAACAGACCCACGGACCGGACCCTGCCACAGGCTGGTTGGCATACTTGCAGTATCGGGGACTCTAGTTCTATTTGAAAGTAGGCGGAGTTTGGGAACGTGTTTTTGAAAAGTAGGCGGGGTTATTTTTATTTTACACTTTCCATTTTACCTGGTTACTATTTTACCTAGCGATTGAGGTGAAAGATGCATGCAATGAATTATCTTTGGAAAGTACCTTTACAATGATCTCTACTTTCGGTGTTTCGGTCCCCCAGCCTTCCCACGAACAAGAAACATCGATTCTGCGAATGATCTCCTGTAGCCAGGAATATCCCGTTTGTACGAATCTCGCTTTTCTAGGAACTCCGCCTACTTTGGAAACTTCATAGCATCTCTGATACTAAAAGTATGTGTAACTCCGCCTACTTTCAAATAGAACTAGAGTCCCCGATAGTGCAAGTATGCCGGCTGGTTAATGGAGTGGTGATTATGATGACACCAGTACCCCTGTCGGTAAAAGTGTAGTTTAACCCAAGGAATTATTTCGTCATTCGTAGCAGATGAAATGTGGCGCTTCGGTCGGTATAACGTCGTCAAAATACTCGTTCCAGGGCTTGCTGCACATGGTATTGTTTTTAAATCGTTTGGACATAATGTGATTCGCCAAATATTAGGCGTGTTGAAATCAAGGTAAAGAACTTGATAAATTTATTTAATGAATATCTTTCTCATTATTTTAATTAGAAGCTTTCGATTGCATAAATCGAAAGCTTCCAGTTAAAATAATGAGAAATAAATTCATGAATCGAAATCATTGAATAAATCGAAAGCTTCCAGTTAAAATAACGAGAAATAAATTCATGAATCGAAATCATTAAATAAATCGGAAGCTTCCAGTTGAAATAACGAAAAAGATATTCATTAAATAAATCCATGAAGTTCTTTACCTTTAAGTTCTTGACCCTGGAACGAGTATTTGACGAAGTTATACTGACCGAAGCGCCACATTTCATCTGCTACGAATGACGAAATAATTCCTTGGGTTAAACTACACTTTTACCACCCCTGTCTAGCATTAAGGGGTTAATCATTTAAAAAGTGAAGTTAACTTGCACGATCACTTCCAGACAGTTTTGAAATAAACGGCGCTGTTAATTAGAATTAATATGGTATTTGTAATATCTTTGGGTAATCTTCCACTTTAGGCCGAAGCGCCGCATGTCGTCTGCAAAGTACAGTATGACGAAATAATGCACTTTTACTTGAATTTTATATTTCTATAACACTCACCTTAGTGCTGACAAGCCGGGTTATTACTTAACATGTTAAAGTGCATATACCACAACATACCATTCACGTAGGGCAATCTGGTAGTTAGAGGGTTATAATTCATAACGTGCCGGCTTTGAATCATGTAGCGGGCTTGTCCGTCCGAACAACCGGTTAGACTGGTAACTTTTACTGTAAAACAGCAAACTTTATAATATAACGAAATACAAATACCTTCGAAGAGTTTTCTCTCGTATGTTGCTTTGAAACAGTCTAAGGCACACTACTAAATGCGTGGCGTGGTTAATTAAAGGCAACAGCGATGCATTTTTTGAGGGGGTTTCTCCGTTGAAAGCTTACACACAAATACCTATATACGAATATATTTGAAATATATTTCGTCATGCCATGTCGTCCTGCGAACAGCAACAGTTTATGCTAGGCAACACTTTGACACGCGTTTCTCATTAGCAGACTTCTCATAAACGTTGTTAACAGAATTGCCGACAACTGTTGAAACGTTTCATGGCGCCACCTATCGATACTCATGGACAAAAAAAAGGTCTCCAACTTACGGCCCGCGCAAGAGCAAATGTCAGTCAACGTTGTTAGTCACTGTGGAGAATTCTGCATTTGATTTATTACAACATTACAATATTTGATTTATGACACAACATACCGGCCAACTATACCACAATATATCATCATCATGATACCCCTATCTCGCCTGTGGTGGGTTCGGGTGTGCAGGTTCTATAGTGCTCGCCACGAAAGATGACACATGGGAGGTAGAAGGTAGGAAAGTTCACTACAAAAATTAGGGAGTTTGAAAAAGGTCAAATGGCAGGCTTCATTCAGTAATGGCAAACAGAACTTCAATATTTTCCCTATTTTTTGAAGAGGACTCATCTTTTGCCTCCCACCAATGTGTCAACTTTCGTGGCGAGCACTATAGTCCTCCACTCTGATCCATCTAGCATAGCTGGCCTAACCACTGTCCTGTAGAACTTAACTTTTCGTCTTGATTGCGACCACCTATCGCACAAGACTCCACTAGCCTGTGCCCATTTTAACCACCCCAAATTTATTCTATGGGTCACATCGGTATCTATCTCCCCATCGCTAGGGGACGTTGGAGCGGCGAATTGCGTTGGACACACCAGGTTTCGTCTGATCACTGAAGTTAATCAGCGCAACCACAGCTAGTACTGACATTGGTGGCCGCTTGAGAAAACTGGGTACTGCTTAATCCAAAAAAATCGTCGCATTAGTGTAGGGTCTGTGCAGTCTCTGCATAAGGACTGCTGTGGACGGCGCTCAAATGACCTCGTAGTTGAAGGGCCATAAAACACCAACTAAGTCCCTTGCCTCTTGTGCCTTTTCACCAGTTTGCCCCTCGAACGTACAGTACGCCACTGTTATTTCCCTGACCTTCCCAATTGAAAGCTAAATACTCTGCGTTCTTCATGTTAATCTTTAGGCCTCTTTCACATGCAGTGGTTAGCGGTGCGTTTAGCGCCGCATTACAACCTTTCACATGCAAGCAACTTTGGAGGTGGACCGCCCTCATGGTGACTTCTCTGTAACGTTATTCCCTCTTTAAAAAAATGAAAACGTACAGTGAAAACGCTGGTTGATGTGAAAAGGTCAGTTTAGTTCCTTGTATTTGAAAGCGCGCGCTAACCGCTAGAAAATCGCCAAATTCTCGAATCGCGCGTTGCTATGCGCGTTTCAATGTGAAAGCACCTATTGACCTCTGTGTCTTCCTCAATGCGCGTTACAAAATCGCACGCTGCATGTGAAAGGGGCGTTAGACCTCCCTTTTCTATTGCTCATCTAATGTCGTTTAGTCCGTTCTCTATGTGTTCTCCACTGTCACTAAGTTTTCCGATAGTGTCAGCAAATACCAAGCAGTGAGAGGCCCATTCTCCAACTACTGTCAGCAGTTCGTCCATTATCAGGATGAAAAGGTATGGATTCAGTGCTGAACTTTGGTGCACCCCAACTTTCACAGGGAAACCCCAGTATTCCCCCAAGGGATCCTTACCTTGGCTACTGAGCCCTCATACATATCTTGGACTAATTGGATAAACCCGTCCTCTAGTCCCCCCCTCTGTTGTAAAACCTCCGAAACTACCTGCTGTGGGAGACTATCATAGGCCTTCTCCAGGTCTATAAAGACCACATGGAAATCTTTCTTTACTGCTCTATACTTCTCTATCATCTGCCTCAACATGAAGATTGGCTCCATTGTAGTCCAACCTGGCATAAACACAAGCTGATTTCCATGGACACTGGGTTTGTCCTTGAGGTAACATTCCACTACTCTCTCCCAGAGCTTCATGGAGTGGCCATTAGCTTTATACCTCTATAGTTTCCACAATCTTGGACATCCTGTTTGCCTTTGAAGAATGGTACTATCCAACTCTCATGCCATTTAGATGGCATTCTATCTCCACTACCTATACTAATGAAGGGTTTCCATAGCCACCTGGTGCCTGCCCTCCTTAGGGTATGCCACACTTGAATAGGGATTCCATCTGGGCCTACAGCTTAGTGCCCAGGCGACTTTCTCCTCTGTTACACAGTCCACCACCCCTGTAAATGCACCACAGGTGGCGGGGTCCTCATCTACCCCTGCAGCATTCAAGAGGTTTTGGAAGTACACCTCCCACCTCCTCTTTACATCTGGGGGGGAGAGCAGGACCCTACCTTTGCAATGATTCACTGTTATGGCTCAGGGTACATCCTTAGCTGCCCCATCTCTAGCCCTGGCCATTTTCTAAGAAACCAATGCCTATTTAATATAATCTATGAGATATGGGATAAAATGGTTAGGAAAATGATATAGTTGATGGAGAGGGACATTCAGAAACAGTTCATAAATTTTGTCAGTAGTTTTTTCAGGACAATGCAAAGTTACATTTTTTAATAGATAGGGGTAAAAAGGGGCAATAATCCTCAACTGATTTCCATGGACACTGGTTCTATTCCTGAGGCGACATTCCATTACTCTCCCAGAGTTTCATGGAATGGCTCATCAGCTTTATACATCTACAGTTAACACAATCTTGGACATCCCCTTTGCCCTTGAAGAGTGGTACTATCCTGCTCTTGCACCATTCTGATGACATTGTATCTCCACTAGCTATCATGATGAAGAGTTTCCCTAGCCACTTGGTTCCTGTCTCCCCTAGGCTATGCCACACTGTGGTGGGAATTCCACCTGGGCCTACAGCTTTTTGGCCTTTCATCTTCTTAAGTGCCCAGGTTACTTCCTCCTCTGATATACTGCCTACTGCCCTCGTTGCTGCAGGATATGTAGTGAAGTCCTCATCCTCCTCGACAGCATTCAAAAGGTTTTGGAAGTACTCGCCCCACCTCTTTACCTATGTGGGACAGCAGGACCCTACCTTCACTATCCTTTACTGTTATGTCTCAGGGTATATCATTAGCTGCTCTATCTCTCACAGGGAGCGGCGAGTTGCATTGAACACAGCAGTTCTCGTCTGATCACTGAAGTTAAGCAACGCAAGCCCGGTTAGTACTGACATGGGTGGTCGCTCGGGAAAGCTGGGTCCTGCTAATACCCAATAATCGTTGCATTAGTGTAGTGTCTGTGCAGTCTATGCATTAGAACTATGCAGTGGATGAGTCTCTAATGACCTTGTAGTTGATGGGACCTTAAACACCAGCAAACAACAACAAATCTATCTCTCACCTTGGCCAGTTTGAAAACTTCTTTCTCCACTGCTCATAGAGGGCTTCACACTTCTGGCACTTGGCGTGGGCAACGATCCTCCTTGCAGTGGACATGTTCAGCATATATTGAGTCTTACACTCCTAGTCCCCTACCTTCCACCACCTCTGGACAGCAGCCTTCTTTTGCTTGATGGCTTCTTCCACTACCATGTTTCCCTCACCTGTGTCTCCTACTCTGCCTTACCGAAAATGGATTTCCCACAAGATCTAATTTTTCTGGTGACCCTGTCCTACATGGCATCAGCTGTCCCTTCCGACTCCCAGTCTACCTGCCTGTGCATTTCTTCTACAAATTCCTCTGTTTTCGTGGGCAGTCTCCACCATCTGATGACCTGTTCACCTTTCCATGAATGTGCCTTTCCTGCTGCTTTCACTTGGCTCTCTAACATAAGTAGTCTGTGGCCACATTGTTTTTGGAAATTTTCACTGAGAAGTGCCCAACAATCACGAACCTCTGATCTATGCTGCCCTCTAACCATAAAGAAATCTATTTGTGATGTCCCTTGTGGTGACTGGAATGTGATTAGGTGCTTGTCCCTCTTTCTAAAACACGTATTTGCCAATGCAAGGCCAAGTGCATTTACTGTGTGTCAAGGATGTGCTACCCTTCTATGATAACTGTTCCATATCCATATCCCCCATGGACCACCCCATAACCCTGGTTATCTTTGCCTACATCTCCATTAAAGTCCCCACCGATAACTAAGTGCTCATTCCCATGATGATGCCCTACCTCAGACTCTAGTGAGTGCACCAAGCCTCAAAATCTGTCTGGAACCCCACCTTTTGTGATCATCCAGACCCACCTGGGGGCGTATGCACTGATGAGGTGGAGCACTACTCCTTGCCAAATCACTGTAACAAACACTAGCCTGCTATTAATTTGCTTCACCAAGGTGACTCCTTGTTGCAGCTTCCTATCTAATACAGTAAAACCCCCATTATCCAGCATCCAGATATCCAGCATTACCATTTATCTGGTAATGAGAAATGGTACCCTTATGTCATAGGGAGACATTAAATCTTTGGGCCTACCTTTCCAATATGGCAATAAATGTTTCCCAACTACTATAAAATTCATGGTACATCAAGTGGGAATCCTTTTACAATTATATTGCAATGCAATACGTTTACAAAGTGAGACAAATCAAATTATTAAAGCAAACTGATATGCAAGATGTTTCCAAAACTATGGATTCTGTATAATGTGTTCACATTATCAATTTTTCTGGAAATTGAGCAAGAACTTCAAATTTAACACAATCTTTCAAAAAATATATAGTATGCTCTCTGCAGTGCGTTTTTTGGACCTGGCCCAACGCACAGGCTTTATGAAAATGTATCAAAATGTAAAATGTTTTTCACCCACAAAAGGCCCTGCAAAATATTTTTGAACATGCCCCCAAAAGTTCACCCTGGCACCTCCTAACAGGTTGGTCAATCTCTTTGCCTGTGAGTAGGCTCATCATTAATAACTTTGTATCAAAACTTTTCTAACGATTTTTTATGCTCAAAGACCATGAAATAGTTACAGTATGATGAGGAGGACAAAAGGTGGGAAATTGTGCAAAAGTGACATGATTTTGAATCAAATAAATAACTTCGCCTGTACTCAAACCTTTCAACACTAATTTTTAAGACTATTGTGTTGTATGTGGAAAAGTCATGTATAGTAGGTGCATTTGTTGATGTGTTCTTAAAAAAGTCTAAATAAATGTGAACTTTTGGCTCATTTTGTAGTACAGGGAATGGGTATTCATCATTTTTAAAACACTGCACATTTGATACGCCCTTCAATATACAAGTGCTTGAGTTATCCAGAAAATTCAGTTGTCCGGCACATGGTTGGTCCCAAAGATGCCGGATAATTGGGGTTTTACTGTACTGTTTGCATCCCATTTCGTACCCCTTTGCAAACTGTATAAATAAGCTTGTATCCCTCAGCAAGGGCCCTGGATGAGTTTCCCTTCCACTAGGTTTCCTGTAGGAAAGCTACCAGTATCCTCCTTCACTTTATGATGTCAGCTAACTCCTCCATTTTGCCAGTAAGGGTCCCCACGTTCCAGGTGCCACAACCAAAGCTTCACTATATTATCTGCATATGCCCTGACTGGGGTCACCCCAGCCAGGCATCTGGAACCCACAGGAATGTTGGCACAGCTGGCCATGGGGAATGCCAGCCTACCCCATGGAGGCCACTCGATGTGCTATCTGCCGCAGGGACCGAGGTCCCAACCCCTGTGACAATGTGGGCTGCCATTGACATACACAAGTCATGGGGCCACCCTTATTTGCATGAAAATGTGACATTCCTTTGCAATATCATAGGTGGCATTCTTCCCAGCACTGTATAACAGAGAGTACACTATTATGAGATGACACTTCCATGAATGCTGAAAGAATGTCTCAAAGAAAAGAGCTTCCAGACTTCCAAAGAGGTACAATTGTCAGGTGCCATCTCACAGGTAAAACTGTTAGGGAGACGTTAACCCTCCTAAACATCCCAAAATCGACCATTCACAACGTCACCTGGGCCTAGAAAGAGAAAGGCATGACTTGTGTTCTACCTAGGACTGGAAGACCCAAGATCTTGTCAGCTAGAGACCAAAGAGCTCTTCATAAAATGGTCACTGCAAACTGTCAAACATCACTTTATGAACTGACAAGATCATTCATAGAGTTGCTGGGAACAACTGTGAGCACCCAGACTGTTTGCAGAGAACTGCATGAAATGGGGTTTTATGGCAGAGTGGCAGCCCACAAGCCTCACATCAGCACCAGCAATGCAGTGAGGAGATGGCAATGGTGCCAAGAGCGATGGCATTGGACTCTGGATCAATGGCAAATGGTTGAATGGAGTGATGAGTCCTACGCCATCTGGCAATCGGATGGGTGGGTTTGGGTATGGCTAACACCCGGCAAACATTACTTGCCAAGCTGTGTTGTGCCTGCAGTGAAGTTTGGCAGAGGGTCAGTGATGGTGTGGGGGCACTTCTCATGGTATGGGTTGGGTGAAATCGTTTCTGTGGATGGACATCTAAACACAAAGCGTTACCTGGACATTCTGGACAATGCAGCACTCCCATCTCTATGGCAGCACTTTGGCAATGGCCGTTTTTCTGTTTCAGCACGGTAATGCATCTTGCCATAAAGCAGAGGCTGTAGACACCTGACCTGGAAAGAGAAAGGCACCACAAGTGTTCCATCTAGGACTGGAAGACCCAAGATCATGTAGGCTAGTAACCAAAGAGCTCTTCATAAAATGGTCACTACAAACCGTCACACTTCGCTTGATGAACTGACAATATCATTCATAGAGTCGAAGGGAAAAACTGTGAGCACCTTGACTGTTCACAGAGAACTGCATGCAATGGGGTTTTATGACAGAGCGGCAGCCCACAAGCCTAACATCAGCACCAGCAATGTAGCAAGCAGATTGCAGTGGTTCATTGGACTGGATCAATGGCAAATAGTTGAATGGAGTGATGAGTCCTGCTACACCATCTGGCAATCAGGTGGACCGATTTGGGTATGGCAAACGTTACCTGCCAAGCTGTGTTGTGCCCACGGTGAAGTTTGGCAGAGGGTCAGTGATGGTGTGGGGGTGCTTCTCATGGTATGGGTTGGGTGCAATCGTTTCTGTGGATGGACATCTAAATATAGAGCATTACCTGGCAATTCTGGATTTGTTTGTTTGCGTTTTAGGGCCCATCGACTACTTCGGTCATTAGGGCCCAGAAAGACAATCATCATGGTGGGGGTGTAATTGGCCATCCCACCATGATGGCAATAAAGAAGGGCAAAAGCCCACTAAAACTAATATGAATAACAAGTCAATAGTCGAATAAATATGGAAAATAACTACAGGCAAAAGCCAAAACAGACGTTAAAAATAAAAGCAGCAAAAGCCAAACAGACATAACAATAAAGCGGCAAAAGCCAAAACACACATAACAATAAAAGCGGCAAAAGCCAAAACAGATACAAGAGAAAAGGTGGCAAAGGCCAAAACAGACATAACAATAAAAGTGGCAAAAGCCAAAACAGGCATAACGATAAAGGTGGCAAAAGCCTAAACAAACATAACAATAAAAGTGGCAAAAGCCAAAACAGACACAAAGATAAAAAGTCAAAAGCCAAAACGATCCAAGAATAAATTCATGCTGCTTTAAAGTAAACGTGTAAAATTTAGATGTGAGCTCTCAACCCCCTGAAGGTTGTCCCCAAGTGAGGTAGAGAGCTCCCAACTGACTCCGAGTTGGCATCTCAGTTCACGGTATCTCTCACAGTGACTAAAGACGAGTGCCACTGTGAGAGGCTCCCAACAGAAGTTACACCATGGTTGTTCCTCAACCATAGAATGTAGGAGTGGGTGAGGAACATGTGACCGATTTGCAGCCGAGCTAGCTCAACCTCCTCTCTCCGTGACTGGCAGCACGAGGACACGTCCTTCAGTGTGCTGAGTTTGTTGGTGATCTCTGCAAACCACTGGGACCGCCATTGGTCATGGATGGCCCACTGCACGAGCGGGAAAGTATCACAGGAAGGTACAGCAGTGCTCAGTATATCTGGCAAGTGGGCCACCTGACGGGCATGGGCATCTGCCCTCCCATTGCCTATGATGCCAACATGCCCCGGGACCCACATAAACAACACTATCTTGTCCTGCTTACGAATCACAAGTAGCAATCTGTGCACACCCTGGACGATGACATGTCTGCCATAAAGGGTGTGCAACAGCTGAAGGGAAGATAGGGAGTCAGTAGCAATTACAAAGTGTCTGTCATTCAATAATACGATGAGTTCCAGTGCCCTGTGCAGAGCTGTGCACTCTGCAGTTAAGACACTGGTGACGACTGGAAGGCGGACCCCTATGAGATTACCAGTTGTAAAGACTGACCAACCCACCGAGGAGCCATCCTTCGACCCATCCGTGTACATAAGAACATGGCCTCGATAGGTCCAAGAGAGGCGTCCAAACTCTTGTTGGTACACTGACCTATTGGTACTGGTTTTGGGTAAGGCTGCAAGTGTTAACTCTAAACTCGGCTCTGGCACTGTCCAGGGTGGCACAGAGGCCAGCAGTACAGGCTGCACCCTAGGCCGAGTAACACCCAGGCTGGTAAGACCGTCCATCCACCACACACCGAATGGAGGGGGAACCACCGGGTGGTGGTCGAATGGCCGTCTCATTGTGTTACTAAAGATGGCTGGGTGTGTAGGGTGCTGCGGCTGACCTTTCAGCCAAAAAATGTATGTCGCTGCCAAGTACTGCCACCACACAGGCCAGTGGTGGTTCACCAGCCTCAGCATAAAGGCTGAGTACTGGACTTGTGCAGAACGCCCCAATCGACAACCGGATGCCAGGGTGATGAACACTGTCCAGCATCAGGAGAGTAGATGGAGCAGCCAGGCCGTACACGAACACAGCCATAATCGAGACGTGATCGAATGAGTGATCTGTAGAGTCGAAGCATCACCGTGCGATCTGCCGCAAAACCAGTTCCCTGCAGGCACTGCAGAATATTCAGGGAGCGAAGGCACTTAGCCTTCAGCTCCTTCAAGTGCAGGACCCATGTCAGATGGCTGTCAAAACAGAGACCGAGAAATCGGGCTGCCTCTACAACAGGGAGGAGGCGGCCATCTAGGGTAAGCTGAGGCTCAGGGTGAAGACCTCGCTTACGACAGAAGTGCATGACAGTAGTTTTGTCAGGGGAGAACTTATAGCCACGAGAGGTGGCAAACTCGTTAGCACTGTTTAGCCAGTTGCAGCTGATGCTCAATGCTGTGCATCGTGGCAGCACGGTACCTGATAGAAAAGTCGTCCACCTTGTTTGTTTGCGTTTTAGGGCCCATCAACTACTATGGTCATTAGGGCCCGGAAAAGACAATCACCATGGTGGGGGTGTAAATGGCCATCCCACCATGATGGCAATATATAAGGGCAAAAGACCACTAAAACGAATATGAATAACAAGGCAATAGCCGAATAAATATGGCAAATAACTACAGGCCAAAGCCAAAATAGACGTTAAAAATAAAAGCAGCAAAAGCAAACAGACATAACAATAAAAGCGGCAAAAGCCAAAACAGATATAACAGAAAAGGTGGCAAAGGCCAAACCGGACATAACAATAAAAGTGGCAAAAGCCAAAACAGGCATAACGATAAAGGTGGCAAAAGCCTAAACAGATATAACAATAAAAGTGGCAAAAGCCTAAACAGGCATAAATATAGAAAGGCAAAACCCAAAACGACCCAAGAATAAATTGATGCTGCTTTGAAGTAAACGTGTATAATGGGGGTGAGCTCTCCACCCTACTGAGGGTTATCCCAAAGTGAGGTGGAGAGCTCACGACTGACTCCCAGATGGTATCTCATTTCACGGTATCTCTTAGAGTGACTAAAGATGTGTGCCACTGTGAGAGGCTCCCAACAGAAGTCACACCATGGTTGGTCCTCACCCCGTAGAATTTAGGAGTGGGTGAAAAAGGTGTGACCGATCCAAAGCCGAGCAAGCACAATCTCCTCCCTCCATGACTGGTGGCATGAGGACACCCAGTGCTCTGGAGTGTCCTTCAGTGTGCAGAGTTTGTTGGTGGTCTCTGCAAACCACAGGGACCGTCATTGGTCATGGATGGCCCACCGCACCATTGGAAGAGCATAGGAGGAGGGGACAGCAGTGTTCGGTATATCTGGCAAGTGGGCCACCTGACAGGCATGGGCATCCGCCCTCTCATTGCCCATGATGCCAACATGCCCCGGGACCCACATAAACAATGCTAAACAATGCTGTCTTGCCCTGCTGACGAATCACAAGCAGCAATCTGTGCACACCCTCGACGATGGCATGTCTGCCATATAGGGTGTGCAACAGCTGAAGGGAGCATAGGGAGTCAGTCGCAACAACAAAGTGTCTGTCGTTCAACACTTGGATGAGTTCCAGTGCCCTGTGCAGAGCTGTAAGTTCTGCAGTTAAGACACTGGCGACGCCTGGAAGGTGGCCCCCCTATGAGATGACCAGTTGTAAAGACTGACCAACCCACCGAGAAGCCATCCTTCGACCCATCTGTGTAAATAAAAACATGGCCTCGATAGGTCCAAGAGAGGCGTCCAAACTCTTGTTGGTACACTGACCTATCGGTACTGGTTTTGAGTAAGGCTGCGAGCGTTAAATCTAAACTCGGCTCTGGCACTGTCCAGGGTGGCACAGAGGCCGGCAGTATAGGCTGCACACTAGGCAGAGTCACACCCAGGCCGGTAAGGCCGTCCATCCACTGCACACCAAATGGAGGGGGAACCCCTGGGTGGTGGTCGAATGGCCGTCTCATAGTGTTACTAAAGACGGCTGGGTGTGCAGGGTGCTGTGGCTGACCTTTCAGCCACAAAATGTATGCAACTGCAAGGTACTGCCACCACACAGCCAGTAGTGGTTCACCAGCCTCAGCATAAAGGCTGAGTACTGGACTTGTGTGGAACGCCCCAATCGACAACCGGATGCCAGTGTGATGAACACTGCTCAGCATCCGGAGAGTAGACAGAGTGGCCAAGCCTTACACGCCGCAGCCATAATCAATATGGGATCGAACGAGTGATCTGTAGAGTCGAAGCATTACTGTTCAATCTGCCCCAAAACCAGTTCCCTGCAGGCACTGCAGAATATTCAGGGAGCGAAGGCACTCAGCCTTCAGCTCCTTCAAGTGCGGGACCCATGTCAGACGGCTGTCAACACGGAGACCAAGAAATCGGGCTGCCTATACAACAGGGAGGAGGCAGCCATCTAGGGTAAGCTGAGGCTCAGGGTGAAGACCTCACTTACGACAGAAGTGCATGACATTAGTTTTGTCAGGGGAGGAGGCATAGCCACGAGAGGTGGCAAACTCGTTGGCACTGTTTAGTGCCAGTTGCAGCTGATGCTTAAATCTGCTGTGCATCGTGGCAGCCCGGTACCTGATAGAAAAGTCATCCACAAATAGGGACGACTGTACAACAGAGGATGGTAAACCGTTCACTGCAACAGCAAAGAGCGTCACACTCAAGACGCTCCCCTGTGGGACACCATTCTCCTGCAGGAAGGCCGAGGAGTAGGTGTTACCCACATGCACTCTAGTTGTGTCATCCAATCAGGGGCAAGAAAAAGTCACCCCTTTTAGTCGCCTCTTACGACATGCAGGTATGCAGTGTGCCTATTCTACCCCGGGCACACACGGGTACTAATTTTGTAATACATACTGTACATGCATACTAATTTTGTACTTAAAAATTTGTTAAGAAAAGCTGTTTTCAATTGTTCCTATTTATTAATTATAAATAAAAAACGAAATCTATTTTTTTTTAATTTAGTAACCTATCCCTATTCTTCACGTGTTATTTCTTACTCCATCAATGTTGATTTGGTTAACATAACGTTTTCGAGGAACACATCCCTAACGTTAAATGAGGTTTACTGTATGTTGGATTGAATTTCTCGTATATTTCTGAATCTACTTATGGTTATTTTTGGATATTTCCTTACTTAAAATAATTAGAAAACAATCATCTTTACCTAATACACTCAGTACACTAGTGTATGCAAATGGATATTTTTAATACAAGAAATGTCAGTGAAGTAACTTTTTTCTAATAAAAATTGGCCATTGAAGTTGGTGGTCTGACAGACTACTCATTAGTGATTGTGTGACAGCAAAGAGGACGTTAGTGTCCTAGGGTTAAAAAGGCGGTTTTTCAACAGCTGTCCTCCGAAGGTCAAAAATCGCACGTGTGTAAGCATGGTCACAATCTTTTCCAATGCATTACAGTAAAGTTGATCCAAAAAGAGATATAGAGCCCCTGATAACCTTGAATTTCAATTAGGCTGCATACTACCCCAATCCAACCCTTCTATTGAAGCCCCCACCAAGAGTTATCATTGGGACCTTTTTCATTTGATGCAGAAGCTCCAGCAATTATGATAGTCTGATCAGTGGTTGTGGATCACCACCAGGAGGATGGTAGAAGCCAACAAGGTAAATCCCCCCACCACAGAAGTAAGCAACATATATGCAAGTCACATCATTACCTTACTTTGAAAAGAAAATTTTACAGCAGAGAAGGAAATGGTCCAAATTCATATTCCTCCAATTGTTGTACTAACATTTAATAATTAATATAAAAAACAAGGAAAATGGGATATGTGGATTTTAAAGAATGGTGATGATATAATGCTTGTGGCATGCCTATACCTGTCTTTGTTACCATTCAAAAACATTGAAACAAAAACTGATAATTATGAGAACTCAGGTGTATCATGTCATAACAGATATTCAGGAAGGTAAATTTAATTTCCTTAAATTCACATAACATTTTTCAATACTTACTTCGAATTAATGATCTCGACATGACAGGCTTATATCTCACAGCATTAGCCTTTTTATAAGACTGCTGCTGCTAGGATGTAATGGACCATTGGCTGGAAGTGTGTCCCCAGCTGAGTATAAAGGCAGAAAGGATCATCCATATAAATTGAAAGAGGTTAGGGCAAAGACAGACTCATACTACTAGTCATTTTTGCCAAGAGTCATTCGACAATGGAATAGCCTTGGTGAGGATAGGGTGGAGGGCTTCATCCAAGGAAATCCAACAATATCTGGTATTGTATTAGGGGAGGCTCCTGAATTATAGCTTAGGGTTTTAGGAGTATTATGTTATCATAAGTAGGATTGAGAGTTAGTCTCTCCACTGCCATATTGGCCAAAAAGGCTGCTTGCAGTGTATAATATTAGAATTAGAATTAACTGTTGCTAATGCTTTTAAAGCCTAGTTTTCATTAAACTCACTAGATGGCTTTTGTTTGTTTGTTGTTGCTTTAGGGCCCATCAACTACAAAGGTCATTAGGGCCCAGAAAGACACATCACCATGGTGGGGGTGTAAAAGGCCATCCCACCATGATGGCAATAAAAAGGGCAAAAGGCCAATAAAAGTAACAAAAATAAAAACGCAATAGCCTAATAATTACTCAAAAAAACAAATACAGGCAAAAGCCAAAACAGACATATAAATAAAGGCAAAAGCCGAAACAGACATATAAAAAGGCAAAAGCCAAAACATACATAACAATAAAAGTGGCAAAAGCCAAAACAGAGAAGAATAAATGTGGCAAAAGCCAAGACAAACACAGAAATTAAAAGGCAAAAGCCAAAACAGACAGAATAATAATTGTGGCAAAAGCCAAAACAGACATTACAATAAATGTGGCAAAGGCCAAAACGAATACAGACACAAAAAAGCAAAAGCCATATAATTCAAAAATAATTAGAAAAGGCGTCTAAAAGAAATATCATAAAATTCAAATTTTGTGAAAGAGGCCAGCCTCTTTCACAAATACTAGCAAGCTCTCCACTGCCTGAGGGTTATCCCCAAGTGATGTGGAGAGCTCTGCGCTGACTCCCAGTCGCCATCTAAGTTCTTGGTATCTCTCACCGTGACTAAAGATGTGCGCCACTGTGAGAGGCTCCCAACAGAAGTCACACAATGGCTGATCCTCACCCCGTAGAATGTAGGAGTGGGTGAGGAAGGTGTGACCGATTCGCAGCCGAGCAAGCACAACCTCCTCCCTCCGTGATTGGTGGCATGAGGACACCCAGTGCACTGGAGTGTCCTTCAGTGTGCGGAGTTTGTTCGTGGTCTCCACAAACCACTGGGCCCGCCATTGGTCGTGGACGGCCCGCCGCACCATCGGGAGAGCGTCGGAGGAGGGGACAGCAGTGTCAGGAATTTCTGGCATGTGGGCCACCTGACGGGCATGAGCATCTGCCATCTCGTTGCCCACGATGCCAACATGCCCCGGGACCCACATAAACAACACTGTCTTGCCCTGCTTACGAATAACAAGCAGCAATCTGTGCACACCCTGGACGATGGCATGTCTGCCATACAGGGTGTGCAACAGCTGAAGGGAGCATAGGGAGTCAGTCGCAACAACAAAGTGTCTGTTATGCAATACTAGGATGAGTTCCAGTGCCCTGTGCAGAGCTGTTAGTTCTGCAGTTAAGACACTGGCAACGCCTGGAAGGCGGCCCCCTATGAGATGACCAGTTGTAAAGACTGACCAACCCACATAGGAACCATCCTTCGACCCATCCGTGTAAATAAAAACATGGCCTCGATAGGTCCAAGAGAGGCGTCCGAACTCTTGTTGGTACAATGACCTATCGGTACTGGCTTTGGGTAAGGCTGCAAGCATTAAATTTAAACTTGGCTCTGGCACTGTCCAGGGCGGCACAGAGGCCGGCAGTACAGGCTGCACCCTAGGTAGAGTCACACCCAGGCCGGCAAGACAGTCCATCCAACGCACACCGAATGGAGGGGGAACCCCCTGGCGGCGGTTGAATGGCCGTCTCACAATGTCACTAAAGACGGCTGGGTGTGTAGGGTGCTGTGGCTGACCCTTCAGCCGCAAAATGTATGCAGCTGCCAGGCACTGCCGCCGCACAGTCAATGGTGGCTCACCAGCCTCAGCATAAAGGCTGAGTACTGGACTTGTGCGGAACGCCCCAATGGACAACCGGATGCCAGCGTGATGAACACTGTCCAGCATCCGGAGAGTAGATAGAGCGGCCAGGCCATATACGCCGCAGCCATAATCGAGACGGGATCGAACGAGTGATCTGTATAGTCGAAGCATCACCGTTCGATCTGCCCCAAAACCAGTTCCCTGCCGGCACCGCAGAATATTAAGGGAGCGAAGGCACTTGGCCTTCAGCTCCTTCAAGTGCGGGACCCATGTCAGACGGCTGTCAAAACGGAGACCAAGAAAGCGGGCCGCCTCTACAACTGGCAGGAGGCGGCCATCCAGTGTAAGCTGAGGCTCAGGGTGAAGCCTTCGCTTACGACAGAAATGCATGACAGTTGTTTTGTCAGGGGAGAACTTATAGCCACGCGAGGCAGCGAACTCGTGGGCACTGTTTAGTGCGAGTTGCAACTGGCGCTCAATGCTGTGCATCGTGGCAGCCCGGTACCTGATTGAGAAGTCGTCCACAAATAGGGACGACTTGACCGGGGG
>JAAFCE010007744.1:21420236-21432665 GCA_013389805.1 Trigoniulus corallinus
GCCAGGGGCAAGGAGGTGAGATTCGTTGTGGGGGAAAGGGAATTCCAATGGTGCAAGAGTGTCTTTATATATGATCAGTTTTCCAGAGCAATGCAGAAAAAGATTCTGACGTGACCCATAGGATTAATGCATGATAGCTGAAGTGGAGACAGGCAAGTGGGGTCCTGTGCGACCACTGGGTCCCAATAAAGTCGGGCATTTGATGAGGGGCATATTAGGTCCATTGTGGGACTTGGGGGCATTGGTAATTGGGGGCACCAGAGATAGAGGAAGGCCAAAACGGACGTGGGAGCTGGTGGTGCAAAGGGACACAGAAGCGTGCAGGGGGAGGGGGACTTGGTGGGGGATAGGTGGTAGTGGAGGATTAGAACCTGCAGATCTGACCCTGCCTCAGGCGGGAGAAGGGTGAGATGATGATATGGAGTGCTGGAGTGGATTTCATGGAGTTTGAGCAATTTACAGCAGCACACACAACTACTACTCCTTTGCTCCATCCCGGTGATATATCCTAAGGAGATATATATTTCCGAAATGTTTCCGTTAGAGGTAGCTTCGGGGTGGGAGACATCGCGGAAAAGATTAGGGAGAAGCGGTTGAGATGGTAGGATGGATGGATAGATGGTAGGTGAGATGGTAGGATGGTAGATGAGGAGAGAGGAGGAGGAACGTATTAGGTCCATTATGTGTCTCCATGTGATTGGGGGCACCTGGGGTGGGGGAAGACCAAAACGGACGTGGGAGCAGGTGGTGCAGAGGGGCATGGAGACGTGCAGGATGGAGAGGGACTTGGTGGGGGATAGGCGAGAGTGGAGGATAAGAACTCGCAGACCCGACCCCACCACAGGCGTGAGGAGGGTGAGATGATGATGAAGGTGATATATATATACACCTGGCACTTGATAACTACTTTTAAATCATTCTAATTATTATTTATATAGTTGTAAATATGCAAGCTAATACATGTAAAGAAGTATTTTCAGCAAACCATCTACTAGGTGGCGCTCTTTCGGTATGAGGACACGAAAAGGGCGGAGCTGTCACTCCTTGTATTAGACTCCTTGTAGCAACCTTCATCAGAAGTCTGTAGCGAGAAACGCGTGTTAAATTATCCGGCGAAAGCTATTATGTACTTTATATGTTACCTGGACAGTGTATGGTGTTGGTGGTCGCAGGACGACATGGCATGACGAAATATATTTCAAATATAGGTGCCCCAAATATATTCGTAATATATTTGTGTGTAAGCTTTCAACGGAGAAAATACCGATACCTCAAAAAATACATCACTGTTGCGTTTAACCACGCCGCGAAAATTTGCCGCCCATTTAGTAATGTGCCGGTATAATAGTAGTCGGTTTCGAAACATACGAGAGAAAACTCTTGGAAGGTATTAACATTTAATTCTATTATAATGTTCAGTAAGTTTTCTGTTTTACAATGAGGGCAAGATCATCATCATCATCGTACCCTTATCCCGCCTGAGGCGGGGTCGGGTCTGTGAGTTCTAGCCCTCCACTCCCGTCTGTTTCCCACCAGGTCTCTGTCCACCCCGCACACTGTCATGTCCCTCCTGACAACTTGATCCCATGTCTGCTTTGGTCTCCCCCTGCCCCGGATGCTGCCTTCCACCTGCAGTCCTGGGATGAACCTAACGAGCTCCTCCTCACCACGTCTCATGACGTGTCCATACCACCTCAGCCTATTCTCCCTCATCTTTTCAGCAATGTCAACCACCCCCAGGCTACCTCTAACATACTCATTCCTGATTCTATCTGCTCTCGACACGCCACTCGAGTACCGCAGCATTCTCATCTCTGCCACTTGCACGCGATTTACATGGCTTTTCTTCACTGCCCAGCACTCTGACCCATATAGCATAGCTGGTCTAACCACAGTCCTGTAAAACTTCCCTTTCAGCTTGATTGGGACCCTCCTATCACACAGGACTCCACTTGCCTGTTTCCATTTCAACCACCCCCCATTGATTCTACGAGTCATATCCAGGTCTATCTCCCCATTGCTTTGAAATGTCGATCCTAAGTACTTTACCTCTTGCACCTTTTTCACTAGCTCGCCCCTTGAGCATATGTCACCATTGTTTTCCTGACCACCCCATTGGAAAGCTAAGTACTCTGTCGTCTTCATGTTAATCTTTAGCCCTCCCTTTTCCATTGCTCCTCTTATGTCGTTTAGTCCTTTCTCTATCTCCTCTCTGCTGTCACTAACTTTCCCTATATCATCGGCAAATGCCAGGCACTGAGGGGCCCACTCACCTACACCCGTCAGCAGTTCATCCAGAACCAGGATGAAAAGATATGGGCTAAGTGCAGAACCTTGGTGCACCCCAACTTTCACAGGAAAGCCCCCAGTGTTTCCCCAAGGTGTCCTTACCCTGGCTATGGAGCCATCATACATATCCTGGACTACTCTAATAAATCCTTCATCAACCCCTATCCCCCTTGGACCTCACCATAACCCTGGCTTTCTTTGCCCACATGGCCATTAAAGTCCCCCCAATTACTAAGCACTCATTTCCCTGACATTGCCCTACCTGAGCCTCCAGTGAGTGCACCAGGTCTTCAAACTCTGTCCTGAAGCCTTCCTTTGTGGTTTCATCCAGACCTGCCTGGGGGGCATATGCACTAATTAGATGAAGCACTACTTCTCTCCAAACCACTGTAACTAGCAGGAGCCGGCTATTGATACGCTTTTACCTGGGTGACCCCCTGCTGCAGCTCACTATCCAACACGATCTCCACCCCATTCAGCCTCCCTTCACTGGCAGTATATATAAGCTTGTAACCCCCCAAGGGCCCTTGATCTATTTCCCCTCCACCTAGTTTCTTGGAGGAAGGCTACCTGTATCCTCCGTCGCCTTAAGGTATTAGCTATTTCCCCAGATTTGCCTGTAAGGGTCCCCACATTCCATGTTCCTAATCTAAGATTTGCCCCTTTGCTATCAGCACATGCACCGACTGGGGTCACCCCAGTTGGGCATCTTGAACCCGCAGGAATGTTGGTGCTGCTTGCAGTGAGGGGATGCCGGCCTACCCCACAGAGGACACTCGGTGCACCATCTGCCATGGAGTCCGAGGTCCCAACCCCCATGGCATTGCGAACTACTGCTGACTGTGGCCCGAGGCCAACTGGCGAACCCCTGTTGACTGCCAGTGCTGGGGACTTCCCCTGCACTGGGGGGGTGGATGCCTCTCAGAATTGGCATCATGTCTGCAAACTATATGGAATCTATATGGAATATTAATGACAGTATTATATAGTTACTTTATAGAACTAATAATTAAATTAAATAATAGGAATAAATATTAATAAATATTAGGAATAAGTACTAGTAAATACTAGGAATAAATATCAATCAATAAATATTAGGAATAAATATTAATAATACCGATGTTATAATATTAACTAGCTTAAAAACTGAAAAATTTTGTGAAAATTTGGCCGTGGGTAGTTTGTGACCGGCCCCAACGCAGTTGCGGACGAGTGCAAGAACGCCACGAGGTTAGGCTTATGTAGCCAAACCTCGAAAATGTTCCCCACCGCCCAAAACCAGCCCCAACACCCACGGACCTACCTTGCACAGGAACGTTTGGGGTTCATGCCTTGAAAAAGGCGAATTTTACCCCCAAAAAAACAGTGGAGAATTTAAAGATTTGCAGAAAAGAGCGAAGCGCAAGGAAAGTCGGACGCACAGGGAGTCTGTGCCACCTAGCGAGTCACAATGAGGGCAAGATGAGTTACCAATTTACTTATCTAACCGGTTGTTCAGGCGAACTAGCCCTCAGCAGGATTGAAAGAAGAACTAACAAATGCATAAATGCTTAAGTACATAAATTTCTGGCAAAAAGTGCGTGTGCCCGTTTATTGCAAATGGTAGAGCGCCTAGTTCACAAAACATTGTGATTGTAGGAACGATCCCATCTTTGTTCATGATTATTTTTTAAATATTTTTTGGAAACTTTTTATGGCTAATACCTACCTCTTTATACAATATTGATATGTTAATCCTTATACATACCGAACTTCAACGTCATACAGGATGAAGCGGAATCTATTCATTGGTGTACCAAAAATAAAGTCTGCAAAGGGTTATGATAGGAATTAAATGGGAGCGGCGAGTTGCGTTGGACACACCAGTTCTCGTCTGATCACTGAAGTTAAGCAACGCAAGCCCAGTTAGTACTGACATGGGTGGTCGCTCGGGAAAGCTGGGTACTGCTAATACCCAATAATCGTTGCATTAGTGTAGTGTCTGTGCAGCATATGCATTAGAACTATGCAGTGGACGGGTCTCTAATGACCTTGTAGCTGATGGGACCTTAAACACCAACAAGGAATTAAATGTCGAAAACAAAGGCAGAATAACAGCAAAATATTTTTTCTTATTTATCTTGAAATGCCAAAAATATTCTAAGGGGCATTTAACAATGAAAAACAATATAAACATACCAGTGCTATGCATTTTCACATTAAAACGACTACAACAAATGTTTCAACTATGTAATGCAACCACATTTTCATTTACTACATACTTTTTTATGGACATTTAACAATGTCAAACGATATAAGCATATGTAGTTCTATGCCATTTAACATTAAAACAACTGCAATAATTTAAAGGTTTCAACTATACAATGCAGACTTATTTTCATTAATTTTCATTTACCAAAAACTTTTTAATCAGCATTGAACAGTGAAAAACTATATAAACATACCTACAGTCCCTGGCCATATTAATGTGACCACCAGCTAATATTCATCTGCTGAGGCATAACTACAGTTGGCATCACCCAGTGTAGTGACGCCTTGGTGTCCCCCCTCTCCCTTCAAAGAGCTGCTGTTTCATCTTCTGTACTGGTGTCACTCCTTTTGTGATGGTGTGAGTGGTGTCACCTGGGTTGACTGTCACCCCCTTAGTAGCACCACTGTCCAGCTGCAAACCACTGGTTCAAATATTGACCATGGATGGCCTGCCATGACATCAGAAGGGCATCAGAGGAGAGAACTTCAATGCTGGTGTCTTCTGACAGGCAGGCCACCTGATTGGCATCAGCAATCACCATCTCATTGGACATAATGCTGACATGCCCCAGGACCCCAATAAAAGACCCATCTTTCCCTGCTTGTGAATCATGAAAAAAGCATGGATGATGACATGTCTGCCATAAAGGGTGTGCAACAACATTACAAAAACATTACAAATGCAAAAAATGTCTAGTGGTCCCATTAATATGGTCAGGGACTAATGTTCTATGCCATTTCACATTAAAAAAAATACAATAATGTAAAGGTTTAAAGTATGCATGCAAACACATTTTCATTTACCAAATACTTTTTAATGTGTGTTTAAAAATGTAAAACAATATAAACATCCCTAGTTCTATGCCACTTCACATTTAAACCTAATTACAATAATGAATAGGTTTTAACTGTTTGAATGCAATCATGTTTTTCCAAATGTTTGCAATTTCTTTTGCCATGCCACTGCTTGGTACTTTTTACTCATAATGCTATTTAACTTTTTGCATCTATTACATATCACAATTCGTCCTAGAAATTGTAAAATCTTTGAACATAAAGACTCATTATGTTCAACACAACCTATTGTAACACTGTTCACTGTAGTTGAAACCACACTCACCATATTCTTTTAGCCTTACAAAATTTGGCTGTTCTATACATTCAGGTTTTGTTGACTTTTTTAAACACTCATTGCAGCCCATCCCCACAATAAGTTTCTTGGCTATGTAGCCAGAAACATACTGTGTTGACTGCCTTGCAACACTAAAGACATCTGCAGTACTAAAGTTAAGGGTCAAATTTTTACTGTCCTCAATAACGTTGAATGATGGCAAAATAGCACTTTGTTTCTGAATTTCACCTTTTTTTAGGAATGTGTTTTAGAAAGGTCTTCAAATTTGATAATATGAAATTATCATCCTCCTCACAATATGAAATTATCATCCTCTTCACAATATGAAATTATCATCCTCTTCACAATATGAAATTATCATCCTCTTCACAATATGAAATTATCATCCTCTTCACAATATGAAATTATCATCCTCTTCACAATATGAAATTATCATCCTCTTCACAATTTGAAATTTCTAACTCCATAAGATGAATGCAAATTATTTACAAGTGTGGTTTTAAATCCAGCAATAAATTGTGGTAATATGAAATTATCATCCTCTTCACAATTTGAAATTTCTAACTCCATAAGATGAATGCAAATTATTTACAAGTGTGGTTTTAAATCCAGCAATAAATTGTGGTATAGTGGGGTTAACATTTGTTGCTCCTAATTGTCTTATTGTCCCAAAAAAGTTTTCAAGAGGGTCCTGGTTCAAATGTCTCATACTTAAGCTATAAAAGCCTTCTTCTTGCAAATGTAACCATAATTTCCTGACAGCACATATGTTATGTACCCATCCCATTTGGCAAGGAGGGTGTGACACTTTTCCATCTTTTGCCAAAAATTGCATCCTTCCTAAAATGGGAAAAACATAATCCCAAAATTCTACATGTGCACTTGTCTTTGTAAGCCAAGATTTAAGAGCCTTTCCATCTAACGTTTGCCCATTGAAAGAATCAAAAAGATTGTCCATTAATTTTATAAATGTGGCTGTGTGTTGTGCCTCAGGGGGTAGCCATTTTGCCTCTACAGAGAAATGTATACCTGCATGTACTGTGTGACTTAATGTTTGTGCTGCCAGTTTGACCTTCATTTTCATTTTTCCTGATGGATATATATGTTTTTCTGTCAGCCTATGTGCTTGTTTAAAAAACTGGTCATCTTTCTTGAAAAGTTCTTCAATGTGAGACCACTTTACAGTTTTCCAAATGTTAGTGCTCACCTCAAATTTAATATCTTTTTCCTGGAACCAATTTCTAACACTTTTCAGCAGATGTGGAGCATCAAAAAAATAGACAATGTCCTTCCCATTAACTTTAAAGAAGGGTTCAGGCCTTTCTTTAACCTTACTGGCAAGGATTTCAAGGGATTTAACATTTGTAGCCAACTGATCACAAACTGTTACCACAGGAAATAACCCAATTTTCTGAATGCATGTAATTATATGTTCAATTAAACAACTAAGTTTGGGTGCTGTCAAATTTCTTGTAAAATAATAAGCATATGACTGCTTCCATTTTCTATTGATCACTTTAATCATAAAAACAAGTGCACTAGTTGCACAAAGGTTGGTCCTGCCAAGGTGGCCATAGTCTTCATATCCCTCAATGACATCCTTACTCTGATTATAAAATACACCTTCTCTTATTGACATCTCACCAAACATTACTATGCAAAATTTTGACTTATGGCCCATTGTTAAAACCTTCTGCCTAAGGTGGTCATCTATTTTAAAATTGCAGCCACACTGCATGCCAAAGTTGCTAAGTGTTTTCCTCAGAGTTCTTGGTGATGGAAGATCAATAAGTTTTCCAAAAAAATTATAACTTTTAGGACTCATCTTGTAGAGTGAAAGAGCATATGCCTGATCATCAATGATCCACCTTCTTCCTCTAGGTTTCCTTTTAAAATTTCGTAGCTCATTCTCTAGCAACTTCGACATATTCTCTGGCACACTCCCATATATCATCTCAATTAACAATTCATTTTTTATAAAAAGTTTGTTAATGTTATACAAACTGTTTCTTACATTTATGTATTTGTTGTGAAATTTCTGTACTAATGTTTTAACCTTGCGGGATGCCATTCAGAAGCTTAGCTTTACAAGGTGGCACCTCAGCCTTCTTTAAGTTAAACTCCCTCATTAGTGATGCCCTAGATACTGTTGGTTGTTGGCAAGGAGTCAATGGTTGACATACTTGACAATCAGCATCAGGCTTAGAAAGCAGTGGCTGAGAGGGAGTTCCATGATGTTGGCAAATAGCTTCACAAGTCAGTAGTTGCTGACTTGCAGCTGCCTCATGATGATGATATGTGTTGTTGGAATACAGAATCTGGTCCAGAATGTTGTGGTTGAGAGGGAGGTCCACGATGTTGGCAAACAGTTTCAGAAGTCAGTAGTTGCTGCCTTGCAGTTTCCTCATGCTGATGATGTGTGTTGTGGGAATACAGAATCTGGCCCAGAATGTTGTGGTTGAGAGGGAGGTCTACGATGTTGGCAAACAGCGTCAGAAGTCAGTGATTCACAAACCACATTTCAATTCAAAGATGGAACAGCAGAATTGCTGAGGCATGTGCGGTGTCTATAATGCAACAAATACTTCTTTTCAAAATGTAGTGCACATAGTGCATACTTGTTAAGAATTTTGTTGCCACCATCATAAAGAGCCTTGCAGTTGCAAAAAACCTTCCATGCATTACACCTACAATGAAATAATTCTTTCAATAATCATAAATGTGAATACAGTGAAATCTGTTTTACACGAAAACGCTTAACACAAAATAATGGTTAACACGAAACAACACTGTGGTCCGGACAAAATACTCTGTAATTCCATACTTTTTTTTTTCTTTTAACATGAAATAAAATTCGCTTAACACGAACTTATTTTCCTTCTCAGCTAACAAAATACTGGAAATACAACATATACCGGAGTTTTCGTTAAACTAAACAAGTAAACAATGGTTGCCACTCTTGTTAGATTACAGCCTGGGTTCAGGATGGTAGAGGTATGCCATTGACAAACCTTTCAAACTATGGAGAGGGGGGCCTTTTTATTGATAAGTTATGCTCAAAAAGACACTGAAAAATAAAGCACATTTTATCCCAAAAACAATAATTCTTTTAGGCTTTTTTTAAATTATGCATTTGTAGCCTACATCATTATTTAAATAAAAAATAATGAATCAAATATGATGCCCACAAATGTAACTTTTAGTCAACATCATCACACCCTCATCCCACCTGCAACATGGTCGGATCTGGGGGCCCACTGAACATGCCCTGGACTGGGGGCACCCCAGCCAGGCACCTGGAACCCAAAGGAATATTGGCCGGGTTGTCTGTGGGGGAAGATGGCCTACCCCATTTGTTCCAACATTGCATTATATAACAAAAATAGAAACTTTGGCAGGTAAATTAATGCTTTGTTGGTTATATTACTAAAAATTACAAGTGTAACTTTTAGCAATAAATCCAATTAATAAAATATGACGACATACAAAACAGTGATGGGTTTTCTGCATGAATCGCTTAGCACGAAATTCTTTTAACACGAAAAAATATTTTGGTCCTGTCAGTTTCATGTTAAGCGAGTTTCACTGTATTACTGAAAATTACATCAAACCAGTGCATTAATTCAAGCAACATTTATTTCAATTAGTTATTTGAATCATAAGGGGGGGTCACTTTGTAGCACTTGCATTCAATGCATCTTATTTTCCTGGGCTCAACAAATTTTTTAAATTTTTAAATATTTGGATTTATTTCCAGCCTTCCTTAGGGTAATGCCAGCGTTTTTCAACATGCAGATCCATAAGTTTGAAGTTAAAGGTAGGGCCATAGGTGTTGGGGATGTTTTTGGGTGATGGGAACCTTTTTGCAAGGATAAACGCTGGATGGCTGAAGTGGAGTCATGCAAGTGGGGTGCTGTGCCACTGCTGGGACCCCATGAAGGTAATGGGCAAACTTTACAGAACAGTCGTGAGGCCTGCATCATCGAGGACAAACGGGTCTCTAATGACCTTGTAGTTACGGGACCTTAAACACCAACAAACAACAAAAAAGATGACAACCCACAGACCCGACCCTACCATAGGCGGGATAAGGGTTTGATGATGATGATGATGATTAATACATGCAGTATGTATTTTACAATAGTTATAACATACTGTAATCAATATAACACCATTAACAAGGATCCCTTCATTACAATCAATAGTATCTCTTTTAGCAAACACCAGCTACAACATAAAAACCCGTTGGTCCCTTGAAGTTCGTTATAAACGATTTCGACTATAGTTTACACATAACTTAGGTCATAGTGCATGCAGCCCACATAAAGTTTCATTGTTGGAAATATGTCCCTCCAATAAAGGGAATTTGAGACCACTGGTTTAGTGTATTTCCCATTAACGCCCACTGTACTCAGTTGAGTACACAACTTTGATAATTTCTTCAGTGTCTAAAGTATGACACACCATTATGTCTTTCTCTGAATTGATTGTGAAATTAAAAGTATCTTTAAAGAAAAATATTGCTGCAAAAATTCAGTTTAATTGTAGTTTTTTGACGAAAGTTTCTACAATACAAAGATTCTGGTTTGAATTATTTTGCACTTCTACATAAATATTTTCTGAAATGTTATTTTAGGTATAATTCATATATAGCAGGGGTGGCCAACTATTGGGTACATAAGATCTACTTTTTACCTTAAAAATGTGTCACGATCCACGTTTTAACTTAAAAAAGTGTCATGATCGACTTGTTGTCATGGGCGTAGTCAAAGTGGGGAGGGGAGATAAGAAACTGGACTCACTTTGGTCAAGTATCGAACCTAGAATCACTGACGCAGACCTAGAAACACTGAGCCACTATGTCACTGAGGCAGGTCTTAAGTCACTACATCGCGATTGTTCGATCAAAATTGGCTTCAGAATCGACCAGTCTGTGGCTATCGACTGGTTGGCCACCCCTGCTATATAGAATACTATGCACTTCATGGATAATTTATATACTGGAAGTTAATTAATTAATTCAATCAACTTTGACAATGTACTAAGTTGAGTACAATGGGCACATCCATAGATAAAAACCTCCCTGGTAAAATGTTGTTTAGCAGGAAGGTGTCGATATATAGTCGTGGCCTCTAAAAAAACTCACCCAGAAATGGTACATAAAAAACCCACTAACTTGCCTCCTATTAAATAACAAGTGTTACTGTTTTGCATACACTGTAAGCTACATGCGTGGAGCTAAAATAAAACAGCATTTAACCTACAGTGACCAGCATTACCAAAAAAGAATTTTTAATTTTCTGGGAAAATACACCATAGTTGCTTGTTTTTTTTCACGATTTCAAGGCAGTACCACATTTAAATGGAAAATTGATGCCACTTTTCCATATGGCCAAGGGTTACGCCATACCTCCCTCTACTTAGAAAATAAATATTTTACTGTTACTTACAGCCACCATTTTACAGTAATCCTGTAAAGCCAAACATAAAAAAACCCATACATCCTCTTAAAAAAAACCCATCTCCAAAGTATTTCAAAATTTGAAAGAATGTGTAATAAGGAGTTTGCAATAAGCCTATGCAGGAAGTTTTTCAAAACTTAACCTGGTATTTATAAAAATTGCATTTTAAAAGTGTGTACCTCAAAATTTTCTGCCAAGAAAATTCTACTTTGGCCGCTTAACCCTAGAGAGATAATGCTCCTTTGCTGTTACATTACAGGTAGTCAATGAGACTACAAATGCAAATTTGAATATTTTATTGAAATGCAGTGCTATAACTTTAAAACTCAATTTTAT
The DNA here is from genome assembly GCA_013389805.1 of Trigoniulus corallinus. Taxonomy (NCBI): domain Eukaryota; kingdom Metazoa; phylum Arthropoda; class Diplopoda; order Spirobolida; family Trigoniulidae; genus Trigoniulus; species Trigoniulus corallinus. The sequence continues at coordinate 21,431,706 of JAAFCE010007744.1, forward strand.
ATTAATCAATATGCTGCAATGCAAAATACACAATTTATTTTATATTTTCAAATTCAATACAAATTTGTCCTCGATGATTATCACAGATTGCTCTGGAGCATCAGTGGCATAAATATTGCATAACCCATTTAATTTTTGAAGGGCAGAAGGAACAAACCCGACGATTTCATATAACAGATGTTTTTGCACCCTCCATAGCTGAAATTGACTTAACGAACTCCTCATCTGTTCTAAGTATGTGTCCATACAACCTGAACTTATTCTCCCTCATATTTTGGGGATGTCCCCCACCCCCAGGCTATGTTCGACATGCATATTCGCATGTTATATGCATGTTCGATGACACACACACACCATCTATTAAAAGAAGGGAGGCACGGAGAAAAAAAAACATTTTTTAGGGAGGTGCAGTAGCATAAAGGTTGGAAACCACTGGTTTAAGGTCCCGTCAACTACAACGTCATTAGAAACCCGTCCATTGCATAGATCTAATGCATAGACTGCACAGACACTACAGTAATGCGACGATTATTGGGTATTAGCAGAACCCCGCTTTCCTGAGCGACCACCCATGTCAGTACTAACTGGGCTTGAATTGCTTAACTTCAGTGATCAGACGAGAACTGGTGCGTCCCATGCAATTCGCTGCTCCCTGCAGCTTCATATGCCGCTTCTTATCTATCTGGGCGTTATGGCACATGCGCGTTAATGCATTTATAATAACTTCAGTTTAATGCAAATTTGATGTTGTGTGAATATTTTTTTTAAGCTCCAAGTTTTCTTGAAAACCAGTAGTAGTTGTTTCAAGATCCATGTCAATTAATAAGAAAAATATGTTAACTACGTTTGAAACTTTAAAAAAAAATGACTTAGAGACATGTGGTTTTTATGGGGACCATGCGTTTTTTTGTTTTTTTTTTGTTTTTTTTCTTTTAAGGGACCATGGGTTTTTTTTTTTAA
>JAAFCE010007744.1:21437105-21540731 GCA_013389805.1 Trigoniulus corallinus
AAATTAGCAGCAAGCAGTTGACATTATTTATTAAGAACAATCAAAGAAAGTGCATAATTGCATGTTTAAGATGCTTGAAATACATGTAGTATCTGTGTTGTAGCAAACCATCCACTTGGGGCACCACCGTATAAAACTATGACACAAAAGTCAATGGGAAAGGGGCGGAGCTGGTACTCCTTATAGACTCCTTGATTGCTAGCTGTGTTGCCCGACCACCGTTTTAACGTCTCATAGCGCCACCTATCGATACTCACAGTTCAACTTGTTGTTTGTTGAAGTTTAAGGTCCCGTCAACTACGAGGTCATTAGAGACCCGTCCACTGTATAGTTCTAATGCATATACTGCACAGTTCTAATGCAAATACTGCACAGACACTACACTAATGCGACGATTATTGTGTATTAGTAGTACCCAGCTTTCCTGAGCGACCACCCATGTCAGTACTAACTGAGCTTGCGTTGCTTAACTTCAGTGATCAGACGAGAACTGGTGTGTCCAACGCAACTCGCCACTCACACAGTTCAACGTTTTGAAGATACAGTCGGCTTGTTATGAGTAGTTCCGTATCACCGTCAGTTCTTACGTGATCCTCCGCCATTTTTCAAGCAGACAGCTCAACCGCCAGCCAATCAGAACGCAGCGTGACGTGCGGGACGCTATGTGAGTTGACCACTCGTCAACTCAACTACCGTCACCCAAGTAGCAGTGTGACGTCACCATTTTTTGTGCTGTGTCGTCTGATTCAACGGTAATAGCGTTAGCGCGTGGGTATGCGGAACCAGGCATAACCCGAAGGAGATAAAAAATTCATTCGTTATATCGAGTGTTCGTTATACCACGAGGCAGGGCTGACGCAAAGCGGGTTCAGTGCATTTGTCGAACCCACCCCCGCCTGGGCCTACCGACCAAAAATTTCAGTTTATTTTTTTACTGTTTTAGGGCCCCTCAACGACAAGGTCATTAGAGTCCCGTCCACCTTGTAGTTCTAATGCAGAGACTGCACAGACACCACACTAATGCGACAACTTTTTGGTATTAGCAGTACCCAGTCTTCCTAAGTGACTAGGAGCGGAGAGTTGCGTTGGACACACCAGTTCTCATCTGATCACTGAAGTTAAGCAACGCAAGCCCAGTTAGTACTGACATGGGTGGTCGCTCATGAAAGCTGGGTACTGCTAATACCCAATAATCGTCGCATTAGTGTAGTGTCTGTGCAATGTATGCAGTGGACGGGTCTCTAATGACTTTGTAGTTGACGGGACCTTAAACACCAACAAACAACAACCCATGTGGCCACCCACGCTGGGAGAGGCGAATTGCGTTGGACACACCAGTTGTTGTCTGATACCGGTAGCTGAAGTTACACAGTGCAACCCCAGCTAGTAGTGAAATGGGTGGACGCTTGGGAAAACTGGGTACTGCTGATGCCCAAAAATCGTCTCATTAGTGTTGTGGACGGGGCTCTAATGGGTGAGTGGTGAGTTGCGTTGGACGCACCAGTTCTCGTCTGATCACTGAAGTTAAGCAACGCAAGCCAAGTTAGTACTGACATGGGTGGTCGCTCGGGAAAGCTGGGTACTGCTAATACCCAATAATCGTCGCATTAGTGTAGTGTCTGTGCAGTATATGCATTAGAACTATACAGTGGACGGGTCTCTAATGACCTCGTAGTTGACGGGACTTTAAACTCCAACAAACAAAGGGGCTCTAATGACCTTGTAGATGAAGGGCCCTAAAACATCAATGCACAAAGCCACCCATGTCAGTCCTAACTGGGGTTGTGTTGCTTAACTGGCATGTCCAATGCAATAAGCTGCTCTCCTTTGGCCCAGGCTTGTGCCGAGGTGTGAGCCTGGTTCACAACTTTCGCCAGAATCAGGCCTTGCATTGACCAAGGCCCCATGCGTGGGCCTTTATATTACAAAATGTAAAATGTATTTTCTTACAAAACGCCAGCTCTGCCAAGGGGCGTTGTTTTACACATTATTTTTGGTCACAGTTTTCATGGAATTCTATGACTTTTAGTGGTTTTTACCTAAATTTGCTTGCAAAATTTTTTCCCAATGGCACAAAAGGATATTCTTTGTCTGTGACCTACAACATCCAATAGCTGTTCGTTATAGAGTCATTTAGCACTGTGGGATAATGAAGGGACCAGCCAAACCATTCTTTATATCAAGTGGTTTCATTATACACACAGAAAACAAAAGAAGCGATTTTACTCCTCAAAAGGAGTAAAATGGCTAATGGCAAAGCCTAATGTGTTCCCTGTATGGATAGGAATCGCTTGCAGTGGTAAACGGGACAACATTTCGGGGATGGTATTCTCTTTCCCTGGACGATGTTGGATGACGTAATCAAATTCTGCCATCTGAAGTCTCCACCGGTCGAACTTGTGAGCTTTACCTCCATTGCCGTGCTGAGGCAGTGCCTCATGGTGACGAGTGCCTCATGGTCCATTATCAGGGTGAAACGGTGGCCCAAAAGGAAGTTTGACCAGTGTTCACATGCCCAAACACAAGCCAATGCCTCACGCTCGTTGGTGGCATAGGCTCCCTCTGTTGGGGACAGTGTGCATGATGTGAAGGTGACTGGTTGCAGATTGCCATGATATAACTGTGAGAGTGTGGCACCTAAGCTGATATTTGATGCATCTGAGGCAACTGCTATGGGCAGGTTGGGGTCAAAAATCGCTAGGCTTAACTGGTCGCTAAGTAGAGACTTCACTTTTTGGAATGCACATGAGTGGGTCAAACGCTGCAGTGGTTCGACGAAATCTGCCAGATTTGGAATGAACTCCCAGAGGTAGTTGACTGAACCCAAGAAGCTATGCACATCACGTTGAGACTGAGATGGAGGAGCGTTCCTGATTGCAGCCACCTCTGCTGGGTCAGGTCGAATACCCTCCGCATCAATTATGTGGCCTAAAAATTTGACACAGTTAACGTTGAACTCACACTTTTCAATGTTAATGCAGAAGTCCTTAGCATCCAGACGCCAGAGGACTTCTGTCAATCGCTGGTCATGCTCAGTCAAAGACCAGGATGTCGTCTATGTAGGTGATGCAGCCCTGGCATCCCACGAGCGTCTGGCTGATGAGGTGTTGAAAAACTGAAGTGGCATCAGTAAGGCCCATGGGCAGGCGTTTGTACTGGAAGAGGCCATTGGGTGTGATGGTGGTTGTAAGGGGACGACATTCCTCGCCAGTATCCCTTTGTCAAGTCGAGCTTTGTAAACACCTTTGCACCCAACAGCTGGAGGTAGAGATCGCTGACTCGTGGTAGCAGATGGTGTTCTGGAATGATGAACTTATTCAAGGGAGATAAGTCAGTTGTTATCCTGGACTTGTCCATTACCCTTGGGCACAGTAACTAGATGGTGCACCCATGCAGATGGTCTGTTGACTGGCTCCCAGATACCATCATCAACCATCTTGCGGATCTCAGCTTCAACCATAATACAATATGCAATCGGTACAGGGCGTGGCCCCCATGCTGTTTGAATGGCGTCTTTGTGGAGGATGATCTGGTGCTCGAAGTTTGGGAAGCACCCAATGCCTTCCTGTGTGAGTTTTGGAAACTCTCTTATCACGGGACAAGCTGGAACAGGTGGAACTAACGTTGCAGACTTTGGAACTTGGGAAGCAACCTGTAGTGGAACAACGTGTGTACTCTGGACTGGACTGGTCTTCTGGTGAGCCAGTGTAGGAGAAGTAGTCATTGTGGGAATTGAGGCCCGATCAGCGATCTGCAGTGAAGTGGCACGTGGCCTGACTCTAGTGAAGAAGTGGTCAATGTAGGTTCCAGAGCTCGGTTGGCAACCTGTGGCAGTGCAGTAAGAAGTACGTGCAGTGTGACCCTCGGTTTCTTTGTTCTCGGTGTAGGCTTGGCTTGAGGAGTGTGCAGGGTTCCAACTGTGTGGCATTTGGCATCGATTACCATGCCTAGTGCCTCGATGGTATCAATGCCCCAAATAGCTTGGTTTGGTCCATTGAGCATGAAAACGGTTTGTGTCGCAGTCTTGTCGCTGCATATAAGGTTTGTTTGGTGAATTGTGTTGGGCACACCAGTTGTCGTCTGATCACTGAAGTTAAGCAGTTCAACCCTAGCTAGTACTGACATCGGTGGCCACATGGGAAACCTAGGTACTGCTAAGTGGTGATATGCAAAAATCGTCACATTAGTGTAGTGTCTGTGCAGTCCCTGCATAAGAACTATACTTTGGACAGGGCTCTAATGACCCTGCAGTTGAAGGGCCCAAAAACACAAATAAACAAAGCCACCCATGTCAGTACTAACTGGGGTTGCGTTGTTTAACTGGTGTGTCCAACATAGCCTGGTTCACCACTTTTGCCAGAGCCCAGCCTCGCCTTTACTAAGGCCCCATGCGTGGGCCTCTATATCACAAAATGTAAAATGAATTTTCTTACAAAAGGCCACACAAAATATTTATTTTTGAACCCGTTTCTGCAAAAGCTTTTGCCAGCTCTGCCAGGGGGCCTTATTTTACACATTGTTTTTGGTCCCAGACAGCTTTCGTGGATTTCTATGACTCCTAGTGGTTTTTACCTAAAGCTGCTTGAAAAATTTTTTCTCAATGGCACAAAAGGATATTCTTTGTCTCTGACCTATGACATCCAATAGCTGTTCGTTATAAAGAGTCATTTAGCACTGTGGAATAATGAAGGGACCAGCCCAACCGTTCTTTCTATCGAGGGGTTTCATTATATCTAGCGTTCGTTGTATCAAGCAGCTAATGCATGAGAGGTGTAGGCATTTTGGCCGGGACCAGCTACCCTGTTCGTTATAGTGAGATTCTTTATATCGAGAGTCGACTGTAGTTAAGAATAGGAAAGAAATGAACATTAAAGGATATGTTGGTATTATCGTAGGGGACAATCTTTCACCACATAAACTTGGTGGATTTTCTTGTAATTTTTCATCTGGTAGAGTATGTAGATTTTGTATGGCAAGCAAATATGATCTCAATAACTTAACTAATGAAGCTTTATGTCACATATGGAGTGTAGGAAATTACAAATTTCATCTGAAATCTGTTTTAGATAATCCAGATCTTAAGTCAGTTTATGTAATTACTTCCAAATGCCCATTTTCTGAATTAAATTGCTTTTCAGCTATAACATCTCTTCCCCCGACATTATGCATGATATTCTAGAAGGAATTATTCCCCTCTTACTTAGGCATACCCTTATACATATATCTGATGAACTATTTACATTTAACATTTTAAGGCAGTGCTAGTGCTGCATGGTGCTTGTTTAGATTATTACCTATAATAATTGGCAATCAAGTCCCTGTTACCAATGTTGTATGGCAAGTATGTTTAAAATTCCATTATAGAACTGATATTCTTATTGCTCCATGCATTCCTAAGACAATTTTGCCTTATCTTAGTACAATTCCTGAAGAGTTTTATGAAATATTTAGCAGTATTTTCCCAAATGTAAACTTAAATATGCATTACTTAGTTCATTATTCCACAATAATATGTATGCATGGCCCTCTCATTAGAATGTCATGCATGCATTTTGAGGGTAAAAACATAATTATTTCAAAACATTAGCAAGCACAACTAACAATTTTGTAAACTTAGATTATTCTTTAGCCAACCATCATCAGATGTTGTTGTGCTACTGGCTTGAGTCTTTAGCAAGTGAAGAATTTGAATTGAATGGTAAATATCTCATTAAATCTGGCATATTGCCCTCTGTGTTAATTGAGTTGTTTTAACACTTGAAATTGAAGTTCCTGACAACATCTGGGCTTTTAAAACCATAATTCAACCTGGTGTCACATACAGTATGCACTTGACTCACTTCATTGGTCACTATACCGACCAATATTTGGTAAAATTCAGTACATCTTGCAAATACATGATAAATACTATCTATGTGGAATTGCTATGAAATCATTGTATTTCTCTTTTTACTATCATGGCTATGTTGTTGAGAATGATAATGATTGGGTTATTTTTCAACCTGAAGATGTCTTGGACTTCACAGGACATGATGTATACAAAATTAATGATGAACTATTACTGCCAACAAGAATGCAAGATAATGAATAACAGACGAGTTTTAAATATTGTATAATAAAAAATGCTCAGAAATTATACATTGCGTTGTCCTATATGTCAATAAATCTTAATTTCTGTTGATTTTATTTGTTATTTGCATTTATAATTGCAGATTAGTACATATATTAGAAACATTAATTAATGATGACAGTTACAGAATAAATTATGAACAAGTTCATTACCAATTATTGCTACAACAGGAGTAATTTACATATGAAATAGGGAGTATTTGTGCAGTTTACTCTTTTTTACTCCTTTGGAGGAGTAAAATCATGAAAAAAGGAGTAATTTTTGAGTTTACTCCCTTTTTTACTCCTTTTTTTTACACCTTTTCTTTTGTGTGTGTGTATCTTGTGTTCGTTATATCAAGCAGCAATACATGGGAGGTATAGGAATTTTGGCCAGGACCAGCTACCATTTTTGGTTATATTGAACAGTTCGTTATATTGAGATTCGTTATATCGAGTCAACTGCATGTATTTGTACATTATGCTGCACGGGCAGATATTGAGGAATGAGGTTGCCTGGAGGCAGGGGACATCACAGAAAAAAATGAGGAAGAGCAGCTAGAGGTGGTATGGACACACAATGAGAATAGGGAAGGCAGAGCAGGTGGTTAGAAACATTTCAGGAATGCAAGCGGTTGGAAACATCCAGGGCAGGGGCAAACCAAAGCAGGTGCGGGAGCAGGTTGCACATAAGGATATGGTAGTGTGTGTGGTGCACAGGGACCTGTTGGGAAATTTATGGGAGTTGAATACGAGAACTTGCAGACACCTTCTTGCCCCTTCTTTTCACCGGTGGGATAAGGGTATGATGATGATGACGTGTGCTGTAGTTAGGGTGATCATTTGCCCCGGATTTTCTGGCACAGTTGCAAATTCTAGCTGTGAGTCCCCAATGGACACACGTCCCAGAATTAGCAATTTGTTTAAAGACTTGGTCATTTCCATGTTTGGATGGCCAATTGGAGACTGGCAAGTGGAGTCCTGTGCAACCGGCGGGTCCCAATAAAATTGAAATGCAAAGTTTACAGAACTTCCATTAGGGCAGCTATGCTCAATGTCTCAGATGCTGAGTAGTCAGGAAGAACCATGAATGGAGAATGTATGTGACTGAGTTGCAAATGTTGTGCTACATGAGTGGGGTGTTGCTAGTCAACAGAATTAGAAAACTATTGCATTAGTGGTAGCTTTGGGGTGGGAAACATCATAAAAGAGATGATAGAAAATAGATTAAGGTAGTATGGGCATGTGATGAGGAGGGGGAGGAGGAACTTCTTCAGTCCATTATCGGACTATATGTGATTGGTGGCACCAGAAGTATATTGAACCAGGAGTATATAGCCAAAGACCAAACTGGACGTAGGAGCCAATGGTACAACGGGACATGGAGAAATGCAGGGTGGAAGAGGACCTGGTTGGGGATGACGGAAGTGAAGGACCAGACTTTGCCACAGGTGGGATAAGGGTGAGGCGGTGATCACAGACCATATTATTTTCACAGCCTTGCATTGATGGCATTGGGAATATCATGGCATATTGGCAAAATACAATTAATCATTTCAAAATCCGTTCAGTCTCAAACTACAACTAATAATTTTTAAGAATTATTTCATCATCATCTCACCCTTCTCCTGCCTAAGGCAGGGTCGGGTCTGCGGGCTCAAATCCTCCACTCCCACCTATCCCCCACCAGGGCCCCATCCACCCCACACGCTTCCATGTCCTTCTGCAACCACTTGCGCCACTGGCCCACGTCCGTTTTGTTCTTCCTCTACCCCTGGTGCCCCCAATCACCCTCAGTCCCATAATGGTCCTAATAAGCACCTTGGAATAATTTTAAATAGCCAAAGTACCTGGAAGGATCATATTAGCAAATTGGTTGGGAGGGCTGGTCAGTTCCTCTGTTGTCCTCAGTTGTCAGTACTCCAATTTTGGAGTATGGTAGTCTAATTCGGTTTCCCTTCAGGCAGGAATTATCTTGGGAGATTGAAAGGATACAGAGGAGGGCAGCAAGAATTGTACTCCACAGGTTTTCTCAAAGGGAGAGTGTGTCAACAGCTCATCCATTACTAGAGTAAATTGATATGGGCTGAGTGCTGACCCTTGATGCACCCCAACCTGCATGTTGAAGCATGCAGTGTTTCCCCATGCTGTCCTCACAGTAGCAATGTAACCGTCATTCACATCCTGCACTATCCTAATATGGCCTTTCACAACCCCTTTCTTTCTTAAAACACTCCATACTACCTGTCTAGGGACACTATTATAGGCTTTCTCCAGGTCAAGGAATACTGCATGGAGGTCCTTCTTTGCTGCTCTGTATTTCTCTGTCATCTGTCATAGAATAAAGATTAGTTGCATGGCGGACCTACCCAGCATAAACCCAAATTGATTTCCCCAGACTATAGTTCGGCACTCCCACAGCTTCATAGAATGGCTCATCAGCTTTATGCCTCTATAGTTTCCACAGTCCCGGGCGTCCCCATTGCCCTTGAACAGTGGAACTATCCAACTCTCTCCCCATGTGGATGGCATCCTGTCACCATTTGCTAACATATTGAAAACCTTCCCTAGCCATGTAATTCCTGTGGTCCCTAAGGTGTGTCAAACATCCATGGGTATCTTATCAGAGCCTACCGCTTTCTGACCTTTCATCTTTTGAAGGGTGCTGACTATTTCATCCTCACTCACTCTGTCCACTGCAGGTGGAGTAAGAGGGTTGCTATGTGTGACCACTGAACAGGTGGCAGCATTTAAGAGGCTGTGGTAGTATTCTTCCCATCTTTTTATTACCTCTGCTGGTTGGAATAGGAACCCACCATTACTATCCTTGACCATTATGGCCCTGATAACAACCTTAGTAGTTTCATCCCTTGTCCCCAGCTTCTCATATACAGCCTCATACTTCCAGTGATTGGCCAGGGCAATGGTTATCCCAGCATATTTCCTTGCTTGAACATAATCTGCCTTTGAAACCTGACCCTGTGTTTCCCAACGCCTATGAAAAGCCCCCTTCTTTATTTTTATAGCTGTTTCCACCTCCTGATTTCACCACCATGTCTGCCTACCCTGGTAAGTGCCTCCTACTCTATCCATGCCTAACATCACCTCTCCACATCTCCTAATCTTCCTGGCAACCCTGTCCTACATGGCATTAGCTGGCCCATCCCAGTGCCAGTCAACCTGTCTGAAGACCCCCTGCTGAAATTCATCTGCCTTGGTGGGTAACTTCCACAACCTGATAACTGATTCTCCTTTCCAGGTATGTTTCCTAACTACCCCCTTTATTAATAATTCTATTATGAGCATCTTATGGCCACTCTCATTCTGAAAATCCTCACTGGGTAGTGCCAAGCAATCTTGGATCTCTGCCCTATGCTGCTTCCTAACCATGAAAAAGTCTATTTGGATCTCCCCTGGACTGCAGTCACTTTTACTGAACCATGTATTGGCTAATGCAAGGCTTGTGCTCTTGCTGTCTCAAGGACCTTCTGCCCCTCTGGGTTGATCGCCCCATACCCCCATACCCCATGTACTTCCTCATATCCCAGACCATCCTTACCCATGTGTGCATTAAAGTTGCCCCAAATAATTAATTATTCACTCATTTCCCTTGCCCTGTCTAATTGTGCTATTTATGGACTATACCACCTCATCAAAATCCTCCCAAAACTCAGCTTTTCTTGTGTCCCCCAGGCCTGCTTGGGGGGGGGGGCATATGCACTTATGAGGTGGAGCACAATACCCTGCCAAACAACTGTAACTAACATTATACTAGTCTAACCCCCTTATTTGTCAGGGGGCCATCCAACCCCACAGGAGACACTCATTAATTGTCTAATCATCCCCAAATGAGTGGAGGTCTCACACTCGGCATTCTACCCTTCACAACTCAGACTTGAAGAAAACTTACATGTTATTGACAAAGGTTAATAGTTAATAGCAATAGTAACAATACACATAAAAACAGTCATTAAATTAGGGTGCCAAACCCAGTGAAGAACCCAGAAAACCCAGTGAAGTGATTTGTGTCTAACTGGGTGTATGCTTGCCTGCAGAGACAGATGATGCACTGCTTTGCAAAGCACAATGGGGGCTGTGATGGCATCATTATGCCTCTTATAGCCCACCATACTCAAAAACACCTCCATGTCATACTACTATTGTTAGCCCCACGTTCACTTCCCTACCTTTTGCTACCTGGATGCTTTGCCTTGAGAAAGGTGTTTTTCTTTCTTTCTTCAGTTGATATTTCCCTCCAGAAAGTGCAAATATGCGATCACAAGCAAAAAGCAGCCAGCCACCATTATGCAACCCATAGCAGTCTCTCCATTTGTATGAATTATTTATACTCTAAATAATTATTTTACTTATTGGGTTATTCCATGTCCAATCACTAGAGGTTTCCCACTGGGCCCTCTAGAAATCTGATGAAATTTGGTAATGAGGTAACACTAGACCCCACATGAAACTCTATGAAATGTTAGAGCTGAATGTGCTTTAGTTCAGAAGTTACAGCATATGTTCAATGGGCTATCAGGTCATAAACATGCTCATGCCACAAAGAAAGACCAACTTTGACCCCTTGTCAAATTAGTTCTAGTTGCCACATAAGTATGAAATTTGTCATACTAGGTTAACGTTTAGTGCAGGATGTAGTAGTATGTTCAAGAAAGGACCTTGGCAAGCTAAATTATGAGGAAATGAAATTTCCCGTTGACTAAAGTGATGTCATAGAGAAACCACTACTGGGTGTGTGCTACTAGGTGTGTGCTGTTTCATGTTCTGTGAATTTTTGGCTGTTTTAAATTCTGGAATTTGCCAACAACCTTCACCCTACAACTGCCCTTTTCAAGGGAATCACCAACACCTTTGAGGTCAAGGTAGGGTAGTGACTTTTGAGTGCTGCAAATGGTTAGGTGAACTGGTAGTGAGGTTCACTTTTAAGCCTAACTTCACGTGATTGTTACCAGACCTGCTGCAGTGAAGTCAGTGTGTCAACCACCTTCAGCAAACATCTATTATCTATTAATTTTTTTGACTATTTATTAGTATGTAAATATTTATTTGTAAATAGTTATGAGTTAGTAGTATTAGTCATTAGTAGTTCAAAAGGTAAGCTTTGTCATGAGAGTGGGAGACCTTGTCTCACAGAACAATGGCAAAAACAGCATCACGTGTCTCCTGTGGAGTAGGATGGTGCCCCACACAGGTGTCCCTCTCACTATTGCTGCAGGTTCTAGACATCTGACTGGGGTCCCCCAGGTAGGACTCACACAAAAAGAGAGTAAGCTGTGATTACAGACCTGGAATGTGGGGACCCTATCAGGGAAAATGGTGAGCTAGTGGGCACCCTCAACCATAGATGTATTAGCATTGCTTTGATTCCAGGAGATGAGGTGGAAGGAAAATCAATCATGGGTGCTGAGAGAAGGGAATGAACTGATATATACAGGTAGTGAAGAGGGACAAAATGGGGTGGGGCTTATGAGTTGCAGCAGGGGATCACTTTAGTTAGGAGAATTAGCAGTCCTACCTTTTCCATTGCTCCTCTAATGTTGCTTAGTCCCCTCTCTATCAGATCTCTGCTCTCACTAAGTTTTCCAACATCGTGAGCAAATACCAAACATTTTCTCCAACCCCCATCAACAGTTTGCCGAATACCAGAATGAATAGGTAAGGGCTAAGTGCTGAACCTTGGTGCACCCCCACTTTCACTGGGAAGCCCCAGTATTACCCCAAGGTGTCCTTACCCTGGCTATTGAGCCCTCATACATATCTTGGACTACTCAGAGAAACCCTTCCTCTCCCCTCCTCCTCCATAAAACCTCTCAAACTATCTGTCATGGGCCTTTTCCAGATCTATAAAGATGGCATGGAGATCTTTCTCTATCATCTGCCTCAAAATGAAAATGGCTCCATTGTGGACCTACCTGGGATAAACCCAAACTGATTTCCCTGAACACTGGTTTTGTCCCTGAGGCAACGTTCCATTAATCTCTCAGAGCTTCATGGTGTGGCTCATTAGCTTTATACCTCTATAGTTACCACAATCCTGGACATCCCCCTGTCCTTGCCGAGTGGTACTATCCAACTCATGCCATTCAGGTGGCATTTTGTCTCCGCTAGCTATCCCACTGAAGAGTTTCCCTAGCCACCTGGTAACTGTCCTCCCAAGGCTTTGCTACACTTGGATGGGGATGCCATATTGGCCTATTTGACCTTTCATCTTCTTTAGTGTCCTGGCTGCTTCCTCCTCTTCTGCACAGTCCACCATCTCTGTTGTTGTGGGATGGGTGGCAGGGTCCTCACCTCCCCCTGCATTATTCACGAGGGTTTGAAAGTACTCCTCCCACCTCCTCTTTACCTGTGGTAAGGAGATCAGGACCCCACCCTCACCATCCTTCCCTGTTATGGCTCATGGTATATCTTTAGCTGCCCTATCTCTAGCCCTGGCCAGTTTGAAGACCTCTCTATCCCCATCCTTTGTCCCTAATTGCTCCTAGAGTGCCTCATACTTCTGGTGTTTGGCCAGGGCAATGATCCTCCTACTGGTGACCTTGGCCTGCCTATATTGGGTCTTTGACTCCAGGTCCCCTGTCTCCTGCCACCAGTGGAAAGCAGCCTTCTTCTGCTTGACAGCTGCTTCTACCTCCTTATTCCACCACCATGTCTGCCTGATTCCCTATACTGTGCCTCTTACTCAACCCTGAAACAAAATTGATTTCCCAGAAGTTCTGATTTTGTGGGCGACCCTGTCTCACATGGCATCCACTGTCCCTTCCCAATTCCAGTCAACCTGCATGTGCACTTCTTGAATAAATTCTTCCATTAGCAGGAAAGAGGGATCTCAATGCAATATTCATTAACCTTGAGGAGGCATATTATAGTCTTCCTAGACAGGTAGTATGGAGTGTTTTAAGGAAGAAGAGGGTCGATGAAGGCCATATTAGTATAGTGTATGACAGTGGTCGGCAAACTGCAGCTCTTTCACAAATGACTGTGTTGGTGCAAAGGCATGTAGAGCAGTGTCGTTTGAGTGATAGAAGACGTGGCACTGGCAGCATGTGCTGCTGAGGAGGCACAGTTGACTAAGGCCCTTTGTCCACTGCCACAAGGCAACTGAAATGCAATGCAACTGCAACTCAACTGAAATGCAATGCTTCTATAGTTAATTGCAATGTCACTTTCGTCCACAGATGCAACTCTTTGGCAATAGTTGCACTTATATGCCTAGTAGTTCAGATGAAGTGAGCATTGTGTGAATGGTGCAAATTGCTTGACAGTTGCAATGAAACCAACATGTTTTCAACAAGTTGCCTTTGCAATGCATTGCAGTTTCATTGGTGGCAGAAGTCCATATCGTTAGCATGAGTCAGACTAGCATGCAAATAAAAAGGAACTAAAATTCGATTATTTTTCAGTCGAGTTGCAGTTGCATTGTGACAATGGATGAAGGGCATTATGCATGAGTTAAGTAAGGCCCTTTGTCCACTGGCACAATGCAACGCAATGCAACTGCACCCCAACACGTTTATGACAGTTGCATGAGAGTTTCGTTGCAAGTCCCTTCGTTCACCAGCATGACTTTCTTGCAACTAATGTCTTTCAACTTTCCCCAACTTTCTAACATCCCCACATGGGGAGTCAGAGGGGAACATAGTGGAGGAGCTCAGGGACCAGGGAGTAGTGGCTGTTTGCCACACCTTGGTTTGACGGGATGGAGAATCCCACCCTTCTGACACCTTGGTGCTGACCTTTGGTAAGCCCAAGTTGCCAGATTACATCAGCCAATGGCAGAAACTACTGGGTGGCAACATGCCCCAACTGGGTCATGATGGGGATTCCTCCATTTAGATGGAGGAGGAAGACCAAGTTGTAGGCACCCCTCCCTTTTCTGCTGTGGGACGGAGAAGAGGGAGGAATAGAAATAAACCTCCAAAGCCCACCTGATGGTGAATCTCCTTCAATGGAACTGCCGAGGATTTTCCCACAAGAGGGATGAGATCACAATGCTGATCTCACGGCACAACCCGATCTGCATCCCCCCAGGAGATCCTCTGCCATAGTGATACACCAATTTCATTATGGGGCTACACCGTGTATGCAGACACCCGGCTGCAGGGAAGCCACCCTGTGGGAGGGGTGGCTATCCTCCCAAGCAGTGGCAGTCTCCTTGCAACTGCATGTGCCCACCACTCTATATTCCCTCTACATGCCTCCGGGGATTGATATCCCCTGGGCAGACCTCTCCTCCCTCACCACCCAGCTTCCCAGACACTTTCTGATTATGGGCGATTTTAATGCCCATAATCCCCAATGTGGCTCAGACAGCCACAATCCCCGAGGGCTCCTTGAGGAGAAATGGGTGTCACACAATGGCCTCATTGTTCTAATCACAGGTGCCCCCACACATGCGATGACTGCCACTGGTGGTCTTTCCTGTATAGATCTCTCCATCTGCTCTCCTTGGTTGGCGCCAGGGCTGCAATGGTAGGTTCTGTCTGACCCTTGTGGAAGGGACCACTTCCCCATCAGGATTAGCAGTGGAAGCAGGGCTCTGCCCCAACGTCCACCACGGTGGTGTCTACGTCGGGTGGACTGGGAGGAGTCAGTTGCCCACCAAATCCACTTTCGCCTACTGTGGTATTTTGATGGGGTGATGATGTAGTGAGCCACTTCACAGAGGTGGTGGTCCAGGCGGTGAAGGCATCTGTCCCCCAGAGCTCATGTAACCCACCATGAGCACAGGTGCCATGGTGGATGGAGGACTGTTGGAGCACAATTA
This sequence comes from Trigoniulus corallinus, assembly GCA_013389805.1. Lineage (NCBI taxonomy): Eukaryota > Metazoa > Arthropoda > Diplopoda > Spirobolida > Trigoniulidae > Trigoniulus > Trigoniulus corallinus. Next base: position 21,451,999 of record JAAFCE010007744.1, read on the forward strand.
GGGCCTGCAGGGGCTCCCTTTTCATCTTCCGGTCATGTCCAACTAATGCCAATCGTGTTAGCTATCTCCGAGCTCGGGCATATGCACGACAGGTAATCAAGGAGGCGAATCGCTCCTCATGGAGTGAGTACGTCTCCTTGCTTACCCACCCCACACCATCCAAGAATGTCTGAGAAAAGCTGAGAAAAATTCAGGGAAGGTACTTACCATCCTGTGGCTCTGGTCTCCTTGTGCAAGGGAGACATTTACTTCTGCCTTGCGAAGTGGCTGAGGAGCTCGCAAGGACATTTGCAGCCATCTCCAGTTCCCAGGACTACACTGCAGCTTTCATTAAACAAAAAGAAGCCGCAGAACGCCTTCCAATTAACTTCTCTGGTAGTGTTGCTGAGGGGTATAATGACCCGTTTACCCCATGGGAGCTGCAGGCAGCTCTAGCAAGGGCCCAGGATACTGCCCCCAGCCCTTATAATATTTATTACCAATTGCTACAGCATCTACCTGAGAAGGGTCTTTCCTACCTCCTTGAGGTTTTTAATTATATTTGGCAGCATGAAATCCCTGCAGGCTGGCGGGAGGCTATCATCATTCCCCTCCCAAAACCTGGAAAGGATAGTAGCCTACCCACATGAGCTGTCTGTGTAAAACCATGGAACGCATGGTTAACTGGCGTCTGGTGTGGTATCTAGAATGACACCACCTTCTTGCCAATGCCCAATGTGGCTTCTGTGCTGGCAGGTCTCCAGTGGATCATTTGATCTCACTGGAGACTGCAGTACATGAGGCCTTTCTCCACACACAGCATTTGGTGGCTGTCTTCTTTGATGTGGAGAAGGCATATGATACCACATGGCGCCATGGTATATTTGAGACCTTGCACCAGTGGGGGTTCAGGGGTAATTTGCCCCTCTTCCTCCATAGCTTTTTGTCTAACTGGACCTTCAGAGTGCATGTGGGTAACACCAACTCCTCTGCCTTTCTGCAGGAGAATGGTGTCCCACAGGGGAGCATCCTCAGTGTGACGCTCTTTGCTGTTGCAGTGAACGGTTTTCCCTCCTCCATTCCCCCCCCCCCCCCGGTACAGTCGTCCCGTCCCTATTTGTGGACGACTTTTCCATCTGGTACCAGGCTGCCACAATGCATGGCATTGTGCATCAGCTGCAACTGGCACTCAATGGTGCTAATGAGTTTGCCAACTCATGTGGCTATAAGTTCTCCCCTGAGAAAACAACAGTCATGCATTTCTGTCGTGAGGGCTTCACCCTGAGCCTCAGCTTACCCTGAATGGCTGCCTCCTCCCAGTTGTAGAGGCAGCCCGGTTTCTTGGTCTGTGTTTTGACAGCCATCTGACATGGGTCCCACACTTGAAGGAGCTGAAGGCTAAGTGCCTTTGCTCCCTTAATATTCTTGTTTTGGGGCAGATCCAACAGTGATGCTTCAACTATACCGACCACTCGTTCAATCGTGAATCGACTATGGTTGTAGTGTGTATTTCCTGGCTGCTCCATCTACTCTCTGGATGCTGGACAGTGTACATCACGCTGGCATCTGGTTGTCCATTGGGGCATTCTGCACAAGTCCCATGCTCAGCCTTTATGCTGAATCTGGTGAGCCGCCACTGACTGTACGGCAGCAGTGCTTGGCAGCTGCATATATTTTGTGACTGAAAGGTCAGCCACAGCACTCTTCACACCCAGCCGTTTTTAGTCGCACTCTGTGATGGCCATTTGATTGCTGGCCAGGGGTTCCCCCTCCATTTCGCATGTGGTCAATGGATGGTCTCACTGGCCTGGGTGCGACTCTGCCTAGGGTGCAGCTTGTACTGCCTGCCTCTGTGCCACCCTGGATAGTACCAGAGCCGATTTTTAATTGGACACTCACCACCTTCCCCAAAGCCAGTACCAATAGGTCAGTGTACCAACAAGAGGTTGGATGCCTCTCTCTGACCTATCAGGGGCCATGTTTTTGTTTTCACCGATGGGTTGAAGGATGGCACCTCTGTGGGTTGGGCAGTCTTTACAACTGGTCATCTCATAGGGGACCGCCTTCCAGGCATTGCAAGTGTCTTAACTGCAGAGCTTACAACTCTGCACAGGGCACTGGAACTCATCCAATGTTTGAACCACTGACACTTTGTGGTTGTGACTGACTCCCTATCCTCCCTTCAGCTGTTGCACACCCTGTATAGCAGGAATGCCACCGTCCAGGGTGTGCACAGTTTGCTGCTCATGATTCGTAAGCAGGGCAAGACAGTTTTGTGTATGTAGGTCATGAGGCATGTTGGCATCATGGGGAATGAGAGGGCAGATGCCCATGCCCGTCAGGTAGCCCACCTGCCAGATGTTTCTGACACTACTGTCCCCCCCCCTCTGATACTCTCCCGATGGTGTGGCAGGCTGTCCATGAGCAATGGCGGTCCCAGTGATTTGTGGAGACCACCAACAAACTCTGCACCCTGAAGGACACTCCAGTGCACTGGGCGTCCTCATGCCACCAGTCACAGAGGGAAGAGGTTGTGCTTGCTTTGCTGCAAATCGGTCACACGTTCCTCTCCCACTCCTACATACTATGGGGTGAGGATGAATCATGGTGTGACTGCTGTTGAGAGCCTCTCACAGTGGCACAAATCTTCAGTGAGAGATACTGTGAACTTAAATACCGACTGGGGGTTTGTCCAGAGCTCTCTACCTGCCTTGGGGATAACCCCCAGGGAGTTGAGAGCTGTCTTGTATTTGTGACAGAGGCTGGCCTCTTGCACAAAATGTAATACTGACCCTTTTTCTGGCGGATTTTGCCTTTTCCTTCTGTGTTGTTTTGGCTTTTGCCTCTTTATGACTGTATCCGTTTTGGCTTTTGCTTTTTATTTCTGTGTTTGATAGGATCTTGCCTGTTTTATCTTAGTCTGTTTTTGGCTTTTGCCTTTCCTGTGTTTTTGTCTGTTTTTGGCTTTTGCCTTTCCTGTGTTTTTGTCTGCTTTGGCTTCTGCCGATTTTGTCTTTGTTTAGGCTTTTGCCTATTTTTGTGTCTGTTGTCAGCTTTTGCCCTTTTTTTATTGTCTGTTATTTATTTGGCCATTGCCTTTTTTATTGCATTATTTTTAGTGGGCTTTTCCCCTTATTTATTTTCATCATGGTGGGATGGCCATTTACAACCCCACCATGGTGATTGCCTTTCTGGGCCCTAATGACCATTGAAGTTGATGGGCCCTAAAAAACAAACAAACAATGAGGTTATTTGAAGGTGAGAGTGTACACAGACTGACCAAGAAGCTAGCAGGAATGAAAAGATCAAATTCATTGTGAAATGTCCAGGATTCCACCTGCAGATATGAAAAGTGTGTTTAAACACTGGGGGAAATGACTTGAGCCTTGTGTAGCTGCAAATGGTCATCACTTGCTTGATGTAATATTTCATAAGTAAAATTGATTAAATTTTGTACTTCGTGTGAAATTTTGAGCAATTTTTAGCAATTGGTTTGCGAGTAATTAACTTTTGGAATCATCAAGACATTTTGAAACACTCTTTACAACCTCCCCCAACCAGTGTAATAGTTTTTGGTCTGATCTGTGCAACACCAGCTGCCTAGCAGAGACAAATGCATCTTTCCAGGGGCAGATCCAGAGGGGGGGAGCAACACAGCAATTGCAACCCCTCAGCTCATTTTTACATTGCTATCCACATTTCTATACTGCAAGTCCAACAGTTGCAATCAAATCTGTAGTTGGCTAAACCTCTGAAGATAGGACATTGTGTAAGGGGCAGGAGATGCCTATTGTAATTGCTAGCTAGATTTATAGTAAGGGATTTTGAATATTTAATAATAATGTATTTGGGGTGCACTTTTTTTGAAGTGCTCCGTCTTGATCTGCTGCTGGATCCACAACTACCCCTTTCCTTTAAGAATGACCAACAACCCTATCATCCTTCAGCCACCTATTTCAAGGGCCAAACTATCCTGTCCAAGGGACATTTAGACAATACTCCAAAATAAATAATAGCATGCTGTTTCTTGGATTGTATTTATATAGACCATCTAGCATTAATAAGTTCATGAATACATGATAACATGAATAATTTCTGAAAATTTAATTTTTAATTAAACTGTACATGATAAAATATTTTAATTATTTTTCTAGTAATCAGCATCCATAAAACTGTAAAAAACAATAATTGTTTTGAAGACTATTGTTTCATCGCTGACCTGTGTATTCTGTCATTCTGCCATAAGTGTCTTGGACAGTTAAGTCACAGATGTCGGGCGTTATGCAAAAGTGTGCAATCGACGTTCCAACACGTCCCACAGATGTTTAATGGGGTTCAGATCGGGACTCTGTGCATGCCAATGAAGTTCTCCAAGCAATGTGTGACGGTTTGCAGTGACCATTTTATGAAGAGCTATTTGGTCTCTAGCTAACATGACCTTGGGTCTTCCAGTCCTAGGTGGAATACTTGTGGTGCCTTTCTCTTTCCAGGCCTGGATGACTTTGTGAACGGTCGATTTTGGAATGTTTAGGAGGGTTGACGTCTCCCTAACAGTTTTGCCTGTGAGATTTCACCCAACAATTGTACCTCTTTGGAAGTCTGAAAGCTCTTTTCTTTGAGACATTCTTTCAGCATTCATGGAAGTATCATCTCATAATAGTGTACTCTCTGTTATATAATACTGGGAGGAATGCCGCCTATGATATTGCAACGGAATGTCACATTTTCATGCAAATAAAGGTTGTCCCATTACTTTTGATAGGGTAGTGTATAATAATATTAGCATAGTATGTAATTGCAATTCTGGCCACAAGATCCTCAGCAGAGTCGACAGGGGTTGCATAAACTTGGCTTTTAATGTGTCCCCACAGGAAATAATCAATTGGTGCCAAATCAGGTGATCATGGTGGCCAAGGAACTGGTCCTCCTCTATCAATCCAGTGGTCCCCAAAGGTGGCATTAAGATGAGCTCGCACATTCAAGGTAAAATGTGCTAGGGCTCCATCATGCTGAAACCACATCTGTTGACGAATTTGAAGTGGAATGTCTGCCATAAGTTCTGGCAACTGTTCTTGTAGAAAAACGTGATTCATGTGGTCTGCTAATTGATGTGGAAGCAAGTACAGTCCAACCCTGATAATGAAGACCCCTAAGGGACCAACCACAAGTGCCTTCATTATCCAGAATGTCTAATTTTAGGTCTAATTCATGCTCATGATAGCTTCTTAGCGTTTGTTTGTTTGTTTTTTTTCACTTAAAACGTACAACATAACGTTTCTAAATGAAATTGCAATAAACAAATTGATAAATTTAATGAAAACATCAGCATATAGTGAAATCTCCCTTAATGGACACCTCTCTAAAGTGGTACATGACATTTTGTCCCAAAGTTCACCTACAGTGGTAAATCATTATCCCCAATAGTGGACAGACTTCAATTCCCCATGGCTGCCCATTAATGAGAGTATACTGTATGTAAAAGATTGGACTTTTTGAAATGTGACTAGCTATCCAATTACAAGGGCAGGTATGTAATACTGTACACCCAGTACTAAAACCTTTACTTCTCAGTAGTCGGTTGAAGGTTAGAGCTTTCTGCTCCAACAAAATCCCTAACCACCCTTTTATAACTGCTTAAAAGTAGCTAAACTATGTCCTTTTGAAATTTTTATAAGGCTGTCTTCATTATCCAGAGTGAATTTATATTGCAGCACATATACAGAAAAAGCATAAGTTGTCTTCATTATGCATTATCCGAGTGTTCATTATCCAAGGTACAGTTACATTACAAGACATATACCTTTGGCTGGGACCTACCTGTCTTCATTAACCAGAAAATTTCATTATCCAGAGATTTCATTATTAGGGTTGGACTGTATGGCCAAATGAAATACAACACCTTATTTTGCTTGCCATTTGTTAAGGCTTGATTTTGGACCCTACATTCCTACGCTAAAAATGCATAGTTTGGCACCCTCTAAAATACGTTTCTTTTCTTGCCGATTTCATGGACACCCTGCATAAACATGGGTGTTTCTCCACTGCTTCTGCAAATTTTGTTGATAACACGGGATCACGATTGCACATTATAATATATTTAAAGCAACTCCTAACCCTTTTCCCGCCTATGGCAGGGTCGGTTACCCATTTGTCCCTCTGAATGGACGCAGGGTGATATATTGGACATAGTTTTTTCTGCAGCCGGTTGCCGGCCAAAGCTGCACCCCTACGCTTATTTATCGTCGGTCTAGTGTTCGTTGGGGAATGCTACCGACGCCAGGGGGCGAGCTCCTACACCTGGAAATTTTTGCCTCATCTTGCCTCATCTTTGCCTCACCCGTTGCATAGTAGAGAGGGTTCTTTTACGTGCGAGCGCCACCGTACACCCACACGGGACCTTGGTTTTACTTCTCATTCGAAAGAAGGCACACTCAAGGTTACTGTAGATAAGGTTGGCCATTCAGCCTCATTTAAATATTTCGCTCTCCACCGGTTAGCTCCTCCCCCTACGTCATCGCGGGAGCAAGTAGTAGCTTAAGAGCATACTTTCCATATATATTAAAAGGTTTTGTATAAGCGATTGTTTCCCGAATTTTGTATTAAATAAGGGAACAAATAGGAAAAATAATCGTAGGTAGATTGAAAAATACATTAAAAATTAAATTTGATATATTTACTAGCAAATAAATTAATAATAATATAATTAATAGGCATACTTTAGATATTCAGTACAGTGGTAAAGGTGATCGTTTTTCTAATTATTTTAAATATGGAAAAAAGCAAAAAAGGATCATAAGTAGATTCAGTAATATATAAGAATTTGAATCCAACATGTTTTACTGCTGAATAAATGAATAGTCATCATTATCATCGGGTGTGTGGGTTCTAGCCCTCCCCTGCCGTCTATTCCCCATCAGGTCCTCGTCCACCCCACACACCACCATATCCCTACGCATGATGTGCTCCCACGTCTACTTCAGTCTCCCCTTGCCCCAGGTGCTTCTGACCACCTGCATTCCTGCAATGGATCTAATGAGCTCCTCTTCCTCATCCCGTCTTCTCATTATGTGTCCATAACACCTCAACCTATTCTCCTTTTTTAGCGATGTCCCCCACCCCTAGGTTACCTCTAATATCATCATCATCACACCCTTATCCCGCCTACAGCAGGGTCGGGTCTGTGGGTTCTAACCCTCCATTCTCGTCTATCCCCAACCAGGCTCTCATCCACCCCGCACGCAATCATGTCCCTCTGGACAACCTGCTCCCACGTCCGCTTGGGTCTCCCCCTACTCCTGATGCCACCCACTACCCGCTGCCTCAGAATACACCTTGTGAGCTCCTCCTCCCCCTTCTCATCACATGCCCATACCACCTCAATCTCTTTTCTCTCATCTTCTCTGCAATGTCTCCCACCCCCAAGCTGCCTCTAACGTACTCGTTATGGACTCTGTCAGCACGCGACACCCCACTCATGTACTGCAGCATTCACAACTCGGGTACTTGCATTCTATTGACATCTTTTTTCTTCGCTGCCAAACACTCTGATCCATACAGTATAGCACAGCTGGTCTAACTACTGCCCGGTTAAAACTTCCCTTACAACTTGATTGAAACCTTCCTATCACACAGGGCTCCGTTTATGTTTATTTGTGTACTGATTCGGTTTTATTGGTGATAAAATGCTGTTTCTTGCCTTAAATGTGTAAATTTTAATAATTAGTATGTTCTCTCTATGGTATATTACCAGCAAGTGCTCCCGCGGTGACGCCAGAGGCATAAATAAATTTGATTGGCTAACGCTCTGAATGGCCAACCTTATCTATAGTAACCTTGGGCACACTCGCGGCTTCTCTCTCGCCCGAAAGAAGCCGACCCACCACGGTCCAGTATCGAACCTAGAACTACTGGTGTAGTTGCCGAGTGAGCTAACCACTACGCCACCGCGGCGGGTTTTGCACATTATAATATATTTAAAATATCGAAAATGAAGAGGTGTGAGTGTTAACCCACAGGGGAAAAATATGGGATTCTTCCTTTCTTCTCATTATTGACTGATTGTCAACTAATTGAAGTGGCACATTCCTTAAAAAATAACCTTCATCCTTTGCATTCTATAGCTAGTTTTCTTTGGGCGAATGTATCTGTTATTCATGTTCGCCATTTTCAGTTTGAGCCGTCTAATCCTTTTCATGACATCAGAAGTAAGATGTTCCCCTACATCATGTTTGGACGCTGGAATTATCTACCATATGATGTACACTCTAGTCTCTTTGTTCTTCCTACTGTTGTTTGTGGAATTGTAGAAATTTTACAGCAAAGCTTTTCAAGGTGTTTTTGGAAAAAATGTGATACAGTTTACTGAAATGTACATGGAATTGTACATAAGGAAATACAGTACATAAAAATAAATAAATAGCACTTACAGTATATGTATTTGTTTCGTTGGTGTTTTAGGGCCCTTCAACTACAATGGTAATTAGAGCCCTGTCCACTTTGTAGTTTTAATGCAGAAACTGCACAGACACAAATCTGATACAACAATTTTTGGATATTAGTGGTACCCAGTTTTCCCAAGTGGCCACCCACGTAAGTACTAACTGGGGCTGCGTTGTTTATCTCCTGTAATCTGACGATAACTGGTGTGTTCAACGCAATATCACCGCTCCCAGTTATACGTAAAGCAGCACGACCTAACCAACAAATGCTACAAATAACTGCAGTCCAGTGGGTCCTATTACATGAAGCAGAGAGTCATGTAGAGAGTGGCCCCATACCGCGTGGTTCCTCAACATATCGTGGTTCGATGGCCAAGCAATCCTGGTCACTGGGGCGCACTACTTCAGAAAGTCGGAGACTTGCAAGAATCAGGCGATTGTAGAGAGGCACGCACTTCACACCTGACAGGCAATGTGACTGCAGGCTCATCCAAATGTTAGATCATGATTCAGAAGGAAGTATGGGTACTTCGGTACCTGCCTTCACACAGTCAAAAGAATGGATTCTGACTAAAGATGGATGACGATGTTCATCGCTCATTCCTTCTCTATGGCAGATGGGCCGCTCGACAAGGAGCACTGGAAAAGAAGGTGGGCCACCTGGATTCTGAGACCATCGTGGACACAATGTTGAGAGGTAGGGACTGATGGCATGCGTCGTCATGTCCTACAGAAGACACGCTACGTGAAAAAAAAGAGTGAGATAGGTAGAGGAGTGAACCAGGTGTGAACCCTTTTAACCGGTGAAGCCCCTAAGAGCTCAAGGAAATGCTAGGTTTCAGGCTAGTGACCAGAATACAATATCACGTGTTTTTGTAAGTAGCCTAGCATCGGGAGTCCGGCACGAAGGAAACCCATTTGACTTACCAAAAAAATTGTCAAAAACCCTCTTCATGACGCGTGACGTCGACCAACATGCAGAGCTACATTTGACAAGGTTCATACTTCAGAAACCATGGTTAGTAAGCAACTATTAACCCCTTTCCCGCCAGTGGCAGGGTGGGGTACACAAGGGCGATATATTGGACAGTATTTTTCCACAATTAGTTCCCGGCCAAAACTGCAACCACTATGCTTTTATTCTTGTTACTTTATCGTCGGTCTGCTGTTCGTTTTTTGTGGGGGGAGGGGGAATTCCTCCGACGCCAAGGGGTGAGCATAAGGGTTGCAGCCTTGGTCGGCAACCGTCTTCGCCAATACATCATGCTTGTGTCTACACAGACGGACGAGATGGGTCCCCGACCCTGCCCTCGGCGAAAAAGAGAAGTTACCTTCCTTCTCTTGGCATAGTATCAGTGGCGTAAGGAGTCAGGCCGAGGGTATTCTGCGCCCGGGGACAAAGACCGAAATCTGCGCCCTCTGGCACCCGCTAAGCGCATTTTTGCTGTACATTTTTGCGCCCCCTGCCTTCTGCGCCCGGGGACATCTGTTCCCCCTCGCCCCCCCCCCCCCCCCAGTTACGCCTCTGCATAGTAGAGAGGATTCTTTTACGTGCAACTGACATCGTACTCCACTCGGGGCCACGGCTTTATTTGCAATCCAACGGGAGGTGCAATTAGGAACTCACTCTTACCAGAAAGAAGCCAACCTAGTAGACGACCCACCAAGGCGGGTCTCTTCAGAAGCTACAGTATGGTTATGGTTGTAAAAATATGCATTTGAAACAAACCCCATTTCCGTTACGTGACCACTGCGCACGCTAACTCACCAAAAACATAAACTATCACAAGAAACACAAATCGATTTTGTACTGGGGTGAATTAATCGAGCATTTGCTCGCAGACCACCCCCCCCCCAAAAAAAAAAACCATTAATGTGCTGTTTATTGCTATAATGGCGCAACTATTACTAGAGATCAGCACAAAATTCCATAGTGGCCCATAACGGCAAGGTAGAGAAGAAGGGGAGGGGAGGGGGAAGAGGGAGGTGAGAGATTGAAATTCTTTTATCGAACTAAATACATTTCGTAACTGACATTGTGCGTGTTACAAAGAACCTGTCAGCAATTGACATTAATTTCATTGCGGGTTATGTAAGATCGTTACTCATAATGGTTATTGCCAAAAATTATTATACAGGCTTGTGACATTCCACCCAGCGTTATTCAGGAGTGGAAAATATTTCTGACTTTTATCTACCGAATATGACAACCGAAACAATGATTTCATCCCTGTTTAATTATGTAGACCTATATATTTTCGTAAAATCACAACAAAAGTTCATTTAAAAGGTATCACAAATGAATAAGAGGTTGCACCATCAGTCACCAGCCCCACCTCCTTAGCACAGAGGTGCATCTGGAGTTCAACGTAGATAGAGGCGGGTTGACTTCTTAAGGATACCAGATGCTATTACAATTTTTTGATATTAGCAGTACCAAGTGTTCCCAAGCGGTCACCCATGCTAGTACAAGTTGGGATTGTATTGCTTCACTTCAGTGTTCAGACGAGAGCTGGTGTGTCCAATGCAATACAGTCGTTCTCAAAGTAAGGCCACGGCCCCATCTAGTTTATACCAGGGTCGTCCAACCTGCGACCCGTGGAGCTTTGTAATGCGCCCAGCAATCTGAAAAAATGGGTTCGTTGGTGTTTTAGGCCCTTCAACTACAAGGCTATTAGAGTCCCGTCCACTGCATAATTCCAATGCAAAGACTGTGCAGACACTATACTATTGTGACGATTTTGGTGTAAGGTAATCGGCCCAAATGTCGCCCACTTAAGCAGTACAATTGATCACGGGCAAATGAAGAATGCTATTTAATAAAAACTGGTATAAACGTATGTTGTCATATCTCCTTCTAATATTCCACAGGTGATTTGGGACCATTTTTTATTTTTAAAACTATGAAACCCAAAATTGTAACATACTTCAATTTCGTGATTTTCATAAAAGTGTTCCTAATATCGCCCATAACAGAAAATCATTTATCAAAAGATCTCGAATATCGGTAATGGTAAAAGAAAAAAAGAGCCAAACAATGCAGAAATGAAGTTTAAGCCAAAAGACGCAGCCAAGTTACGTTGGACACACCATTCTCGTGAGATCACTGAAGTTAAGCAGCGCAAGTCCACGATAGTACCAACATGGGTGGTTGGTAAAGAACGTTGGGTACTGCAAGTTTTCTATGTCCTACTTCCTCTACACCTATCTCCTGAGAGCAGCTTCATAAAGGTTTGGCCTGTTATGGCTGCTTGACTTACTCTCCAGCCCATGAAATGACTCAAATTATGAATTATTTTGCTTTAAAATTATGTGTGTAGAACGTTCGGTAACTGCGTCAGTCATTCTAGGTTAGATACTGGACTAGGGTGGGTTAGCTTCCTTCAGTGCGAGAAGTAAATCCAAGGCCCTGTGTGATTTTTTTAATGGCATTTGCCCGTAAAAGAGCCTTCTCTACTAAGCAACGGATAGATGGAGAAAAAATTTGAGGTGTAGGAGCTCGTTCCCGGGAGTTGGTGGAGTGCCCCAGCGAAGAGTAGACCAGCAATCAATAAGCATAGGAGTTGCAGCTTTGGTGGCAAACAGCCGTGGAAAAATGCTGTCCAATTTATCGCCCTCATGTCCAATGGGAGGGACAAGATGACCACCAGATGCTGCAATAGGTGGGAGAAGAGTTAGGAGTTGTTAGTTGCTTTGCTGCTGGCTTTCTAACAATCCTTCAATGCAGATCTTGTCACTTCAAAACAGGGATTCCCAAAGTGGGCCCCACGCCCCATAAGGGGGCAATTCGAAAATGGACTTCCTCGGAGTGTAGGATGGGAGACTTGAGACTGAAGCACAGGCGGCTCATGGGGCAGGCAAACCAAGGCGAAAATTTCAAAGGGGTGGCTAATTTCCGAGGTATTTCGTTGCCATGCAGTCTATTGGCCATTTAAAATTGTCATAGTCCTTGAGTTCCCAAACTTCTCTGGTTGTTGGGGCCTTTTCTAAATGTTGGCTTTCTTGAGGCGCCTTGTTGCAGAGTTATACCAATGCATTGGCAAGGCGACAAATGCCAAGGGCGTGAGGGACGCTCAGACTCCATTAAATTTAATGGGGGCAGTGGTGGACCCACTTGACTAGGGTGCCTGAAACTCACGAGCCGGACCTGAACTGAAGTTAAGTAAATTGGAACCTCACATAAAATCTCTTTGCAGCAAGCATCAAGTGCAAAGATCCTACTACATTTAAATAATAAATACATTAAAACCCCGCTATAACGATCTCGGATGTAACGAATTCCTGGATGTTACCAATGATTTCCAAGGTCCTGGCAAAAGGATAGGAGTTTGTATTGTAAAAAGTTTGGATATAATGAATTGGATATAACGAATTTCCTGGTAATAACGATGAAAAGTTAGAAAAGTTAGGGTAATTTGGTTTGATATAACGAATGATGGACCTTATAAATAATTTTTATTTATGGATTGGCAGGCTGATGATATTAGAAACATTCATTTTCTCATCATCGCCACCATACTCTTATCCCGCCTGTGGCAGGGTCAGGTATGCAGGTTCTAGCCCTACACACCTGCTTATCACCCCCATGGCCCCCCATTCACCCCACCATTATGATATCATCTCCCTCTGCAGGAATTAGATAGCCTGGAGAAATACTCTCCCCACTCCTTTACCTCAGAAGGATGAAACAGGACTCTACCTTTTCTATCCTTCACTGTTATGGCTCAGGGTAAATCTTTATCGCCCTATTCCTGGTCCTGTCCAGTCTACATTCTTTCTTCATCCCATCCTTTGTCTCTGTCATAGAGGACCTCATACTTCTGGTATATGACCAGTAGCATATTTTAGAATCATTGTCCCCTATCTCCATCCACCTATGGAATGCAGCCTTTTATTGTTTGGTGGATGCCTTTATTGCATTATTCCACCACTATGTCTGCCAGCCCTGGAGTGTACCTTCTAATCTAGCCTCCCCTAAAATGGCTTCCCCACATTTTCTAATTTTTCTGGCGAACCTGTCCCACACTGCATCCAAGTTGCGTTGGAGTGCAGCCAAGTTGCGTGGGACACATCAGTTCTTGTGAGATCACTGAAGTTAAGCAGTGCAAGCCCACGTTAGTACCAACTTGAGTGGTTGGTAGAGAACGTTGGGTGCTGCAAATTTCCCCTCTCCTTCTGCCTCTCACCTTCCTCCTCATCTCCCATGAGCAGCCTCTTAAGGGTTCATCCTTTTATGGCTGCTTGGCTTAATCCCCAACCTATGAAATCAATGCAGCTGTCTCTTCCAAATCCCAGTCTACTTGCCCATTTACTTCCTGCATGAATTCCTCTGTTTCTAACACCTAATAGCCTGCAATCCTCAAGAATTGACTGCTCTTCAATACTTAAGGGCAGCCATTACAGCAAACCAGTAGTCTGGGAGAATACCAACTGCAAGAAAACTAAATACACGGGCATTCAAATAGTAAGAAAAACATGCAGAAATGTTTCATGTTTTGCAGAACTACCAAAACCACAATTTCTTGATATTTGGGGTAATATCACAGACCACTGGTTAGCTATCTAGGGATAAAAACAGCTTTCCTGGTTGTAACGAATTCCTGGCTATAACGAATGTGATTGAAATCCCCTACAAATTCGTTATAGTGGTTTTTTACTGTAATTACTATTAATTAAAATAATACAGACAAAGCTTTCATTAAAAATTTCAGTTCTTTATCATATGGTTTAAAAATATACTTACTGTGTTTGCTCAATAATTTTCTAGTGATTTCTTTCTAAAACTTATCATTAATGCTTCTTTAGCAAACATTTCAATTTTTGAATATTAATAATTATGCATATGTTAGGCCCTAAGAATTTTAGAAAGGTTTAGGTGGGGCATAGCAAAAAAAAGGGTCCCCCATTCCCCTGTTTTTCATAGGAACCACAGCCTCCCTCATTTTTTGTTTGTCTTACCAATTCCTCTGTGACATCTGATAGAGGTAAAAAAGAAGTACAGTTGACTCTCGACATAATGAATCTCAATACAGTCGAAATCGTTTATAACGAACTTCAAGGGACCGGCTGTTTTTGTACGTTGTAGCCGATGTTCACTAAAAGCGGTACTATTGATTTTAAGGAAGGAATAATTGCAAATGGTGTTATGTTTATTACAGTAGGCTATAATTATTGTAACAGGTATATTTATTTGCATATGACATCACAATTTACAGTATTAAAAATATTCAGAGCAATATCCATATTGCACATAGGCATGTATTGTGTAATTTTAAAATATACTATACAAGTACATGGAGGTAAAAGTGTAGTTTAACCCAAGGAATTATTTCGTCCTTTGTAGCAGACGAAATGTGGTGCTTCGGTCGGTATAACGTCGTCTTAATACTCGTTCCAGGGCCTGCTGCACATGCTATTGTTTTTAAATCGTTTGGACATAATGAAAGTGATTCGCGAAATATTAGGCGTGTTGAAATCAAGGTAAAGAACTTCATGAATTTATTTAATGAATATCTTTCTCGTTATTTTAACTGGAAGCTTTCGATTTATGCAATCATGAATCGAAATCATTAATAAATCGCAAGCTTCCAGTTAAAATAACGAGAAATAAATTCCTGAATCGAAATCATTAGAGCGGCGAGTTGCGTTGGACACACCAGTTCTCGTCTGATCACTGAAGTTAAGCAACACAAGCCCAGTTAGTACTGACATGGGTGGTCGCTTGGGAAAGCTGGGTACTGCTAATATCCAATAATCGTCACATTAGTGTAGTGTCTGTGCAGTCCATGCATTAGAACTATACAGTGGACGGGTCTCTAATGACCTCGTAGTTGACGGAACCTTAAACTCCAACAAACAACAAAAAAGAATCGATATCATTAAATAAATCGAAAGCTTCCAGTTAAAATAACGAGAAAGATATTCATTAAATAAATTCATGAAGTTCTTGGCCGTGGAACGAGTATTTGATGAAGTTATACCGACCGAAGCGCCACATTTCATCTGCTACGAATGACGAAATAATTCCGTGGGTTAAACTACACTTTTACCATACATGGATATAGAGTGTACAGTATGTAAAGTATGTAATTTTTGGTTGGCATCTAACTTGTAGTGCTTTGAGGAATTTGTTTTCAATTGATGAGGAAATGCCTGAGAAGGCTTCCTTAAGAGTTTGGGGTGTGTCAGTTGTGTGAAGAAATGCTCTTATGGTTGAACAAACAGCATACACTTCAGCTACAGTAGGATTTTTTTCCAAAATCATTTTCTGATTCTTGGGAAACATCTTCAGGATGTATCTCTTCAGTTTTCTGGTGACACTGAATGATATCAATATCTGATAATTCTTCACATGTAATGATCTCATCATCCACCTCCACATAGTCATCAGCAGAGCAGTCAGAACTGAGAAGGGAAACAACAAGTTGCAAATCGCTGTGAGCATGATCTTCACATGTGGTTCTGGGTTGTACATCCTTGTTTAGACAATGGTGAAAACAGTTGGCATTGTTCTCCTTCCTCACAGAATCCCATGCCGTTGATATCATTAATATAGCATCAAGAACACTAATTTTTGTATCATCCTTATTTTTGGATAACTCCTTGGTCCATTGGCTGAAGAACAGACGTGCAGTTTGGAGGCAGGAAAATGAGTTTAATTTGTTTCAATCCTTCAACTGGAGGATGGGATGGTCAATTGTCCACAAGTAAAATTATACATCTTTTTTGCTTCAAAAGTTCACTCTCCCAATTTTTAAGAGTCTTTTCAAAGATAGTCGACGTCATCCAGGCCTTTTTATTGAAATCATAGTCAACAGGGAGATTATTAACATGTTTAAAACATCGTGGCATTTTACTTTTTCCAATCACCAACAACTTTCTTTTTATAGAACCAGTCATGTTGGCTGCAACAAGAACTGTAACTTGCTCTTTTGACAACGTCCCACCAGGACATTTCTCCCCTTTAAATTTCAATGTGTGATCAGGTGTTAGTCGAAAAAATAACCCCATCTCATCAGCATTGAAAATGTCATCATCAGAATAACCAGCCCTCAGTTTCAGCCATACATTTTCAACCCAGTCACCCGTTATTGCTTGGTCAACAGCAGCTGAATCACCTGAAATTTTTGCATGAATAATATTATGCCGAGATCAAAATCGTTGAATCCTTGAAGTGGTGCACTTGAACGATTCCTTCTTCAGAAGTACACCAAATTGTTCAGCCTTTGCCTGGAGCATGGGCCCACTCACTGGTACATTATTTGCACGTTGTTGCTTGAACCATTCTAGCAAGTTAGAGTTACGAGCTTCCGTAGAA
The DNA here is from genome assembly GCA_013389805.1 of Trigoniulus corallinus. Lineage (NCBI taxonomy): Eukaryota > Metazoa > Arthropoda > Diplopoda > Spirobolida > Trigoniulidae > Trigoniulus > Trigoniulus corallinus. The sequence goes on from JAAFCE010007744.1 coordinate 21,468,733, forward strand.
AGCGTGTGTGAGCGTGTTGACGACTGGCTATCTTGGAAGTATAATTATAGAGGCTAAAGGCGGCGTGTAAGTGGATTTTTTGTATTTATTTATTAGTTAAGGGTCAGGACTTCAGGGCTAAACAAGGAGTTAGCAGATCAGGGGTATTTTAAAAGTTTAAGAAGTGAAAAGAAAGTCAGTGGGAGGCGGTAGTACAAGGTAGCTTAGTACAGTAGCACAGAAGGGCCACGTGGGGAACAGTGAAGGTAGATAGGGTAGAAGTGGTAGACAGGTGGTAAATAATTAAGGGGCATAGGAATTAGAGTGGGGCTAGGCAGAGGCAACTAAGAACTGAAGGTAGAATTATAGAAAGTGTGAAGAGGAACAGAAAAATGGGAAAAGGAGTAAATACAGTAGGTAAAGGAAATACTAAGATGGGGAAAAAGCAGGGATGGTTAGGGGACAAAGAAAAGGAGGGGGACCCTGAAATTCACTGCTACCCAGAGAATTGCAAGTTTGAGGGCCAAGAGGAGGGAGGGATGATTTGGTGTGACTGGTGCTACAGGTGGTTCCATAAGGACTGCACCAGCATCTCCCACCTCAAGGAATGTGGGGTGGACATTCCAATGGGGTACAAGGAGGAGGTACATGTGGACAGCCATTGGAGGTGCTTAATGTGCTCCATTAAGTGGTCACTGGCTGCATCTCAGCGGGATATTGAAAGGCTGGACAGGATAATGGGGCAAACAACCAGCAAAACAAGGAGCATGGAGGAACACATTGACCTGCTGGCTCAGCAGCTGGTAGAAATTCAGGGGCAGATAGGGAGATTAGAAAGTATGATGATGGCTAGTGCAAGGCAAAAGCATGGAAGCAATGGGGCACTAGACATGAAGGGTAAAACTGTGGACAAGACAGCAGGAATAAAGGTGAGTGAGAGGGAGACAGAGGGGAAGAGAAGGGGCAGACAAGGAGACAAAGGACATGATAAAGGGCATGTGGACAGGTCAGTCCTGATACTGGGAGATAGGGCAGTATCAGATGGGTTAAACCAATTGACCATGAATGGCAAGGAGAGGGATAAGGTAACAGTGGTATCACTGCCAGGGGGAAAAATCAGAGATTATAGGGACTGTCTAAAAGACTTACTTAGAGGAGAAGGGATAGAGTGTTTGGTGGTCATCTGCCTTGGAGCAGAGGAACTGGCAGAAAGTAATGCTGTGAATGTGTGGGAAGCACTGACAGATCTCATTGCAGGCTGCAGGGAGAGAAGGGGGGTATCTATCAGAGTTTGCACTATCCCTACAAATGGTGAGAACAAAATGGAGAGGGCAAGGGCAACCTGGATAAACAGAAGGCTGTGGCAGTACAGAAAGGACTTGGACATCCAGCTCATAGAAAGCAGGGCCCCCTTGATAGGACAGGAGAGATGCTGGATTGGAACTAGTAACCACCCCACAAGAAAGGGCACCAGATTGATGAGGAATCAGATGCAGGCATTTGTGAAGGAGTTCCTAGCTAGAAAGGAGCAAGGGAGGCAAGGGTGATAGGGCCATACAAGGAAGCCTGAGGATTGCTTTTGCAAATATGCAAGGGGTGAGGAGGAAAGGGAAGTGGAAGGAGCTATGTGAAATTATGAGGCAGGAAAAGGTAGATATCATGGGGCTGGCTGAGACACATCTAAGGGGGGAGGAGGGGTATGTAGATGATGATGTCAATGCAACCTTTTGGAACAGAAAGGATGGTGAGAAGAAAGGAGGTGGGGTTGGAATCATGTGGGGGAAGAAAATTAAGGGAATAAGGTGGGGTGAGGATTGTAGGGAGCATGGGTGGATAAAGGTACAGAGAGGAGGTAGAAAGCTGGCCATTGGGGTAGTATACATGGGTATAGAAGGTACAGGAGGGGGCTGGAATGAACGTATATACAACTGCTTACAGGAGGACATGGAGGGCCTGCACCTGGAGGGCTACCAAGTTGTAATAGTGGGGGACTTCAATGGGCATCTACAGGAGATGGATGGGGTTGAAAATAGAAATGGTAGGATGCTAAAGGGCTTTGCATGTCAAAATGGCATGGTAATAGTTAACCTTCTGAAGTGCTGTCAGGGAAGGATCACAAGGGTGGGACCACAGAATGGCTCATGCATTGACTTCTGCTTGGTAGAGAATGATCTAGTGCAGGAGGTGTGTGGAATGACAGTGGATGAGGAAAACAGGGTGGGTTTAGATTCTGACCATAATCTAATTATGATTACTATGAAGGATAGGAACATAAAGGAAAAACGGATACATGTGGGAAGGAAAGTCAGCTGGCAACTGAAGAAATGGTTTAAACAGGAGGAGTTCCAGAAGGACATGGAAGCTGTACTGGAAAGTAAAGAAGCCACATATGCTGAACTTATAAGTGCCCTAATAGACAAAGCTAATGAAGGACAGGGAAGAGGTAAAAGAAATGGGAATAAATGGAAGAAACCATGGATGGATGATGAGGCATGGGAGGCTATTGAAAGTAGACGTCAAGCTAATAGGAAGCATAGGCAAGCAGTTAGAGGGGGAGATGAGGAAAGCATTAGACAAGCATGGGATGCCTATCAACAGAAGAAAAGAGAGGCAAAGGAAGTAGTGGGTAGGAAGATAGCAGAGGGGGATAGGAGGAAATGGAGGGAAATCATGGATGGGGGAAAACAGATGACCAAGAAATTTTGGAGATATGTCAGGGATAGACGTAGAGAGAGGAGTGAGGTAGTAGGTGATGGTAGGAAAGCTTTAGTGGATAAGGAGGGCAGAAATATAACCAGCAGAGAAGGCATTAGAAGGATTTTGATGGAGTATGGATGTGGGTTCTCCTCTACTGGTGGAAAGGTGGTGGAAGGGCCAAACAGACCAATAATAAGTCAGAGAGCATCAGCTGGAGAGGCATGCTTTACCAGGGTAGAGTTAGATAAGGAGATAAATGCATTGAAGTTGGGAAAAGCATGTGGGGAGGACAAGGTAGCAAATGAGTTTCTCAAGGCACTAGGAAGTAAAGGTAGAGAACTGCTCTTAAGGATATTTAATAGGTGTTTAGGGGATGGAAAATTACCAGATGACTGGGGCATCACACGGGTAGTGATGCTGTACAAGGGCAAGGGAAAGAGCAAGGAAAGTTTGGACAGTTACCGGCCAGTAGCTATAAACAGTTGCATGTATAAGCTATTTGCTGGGTTAGTAAGAGGGCGATTAGGGACAATAATAGAAGGGTCAGGCAAACTAGTAGAATTCCAAAATGGGTTCCGAAAGGGGCGTAGAACGGGTGATAGTCTGTACATGATTACACAGATTATGGAAGTAGTACAAAGAAAGAAAGGGAAGGCATACCTCTGTTTCCTGGATGCCAAGGGGGCATATGATATGATAAGGTGAATAGAGAGAAGCTATGGGCAGTTCTTCCCAAGTATGGGGTTAATAAGGGGCTAGTGGAGCTGCTCCAGAAGCTATATATGGGCACTAGGTATGATTTCCATTGGGAGGGAATAAATACGGGACAGATAGGTGTGGACAAGGGATTGCGACAGGGCTGTCCATTATCACCAATGCTGTTCCTAGTGTACATCAATGAACTGGGGCTCAAGCTCCAAGATAGTGGGCTGGGGTTTCCTCTGGGGGATGGTAACAAATTGCCAGCCATCTTTCAGTGTGATGATATAGTTCTGCTGACAGAGGGTGAGGGAGAGCTCCAAGAAGAGCTGGATATCTGTGAGCAGTTCAGTAGGGATTTCCAGTTAGAATTTGGTCAAGATAAAACAAAACTGATGATCATTGGAGAGGATGGCATGCAGCCTAGTAATAAGATGCCAATCAAGCTTGGGGAGAGGGAGATAGAGGTGGTGTCAGAGGTTGCATACCTGGGGGTAAAACTCACAAATGATAGGGGATACTTAAAGGCAATGGAGGAAAACATCATGAGTAAGATAAAAACCAGAGAAGGATTAATAAGGAAACTGGCGTTTGATTCATTCTCAAGGTATGAAATGGTTAGGGGGCTATGGAAAGCTGTAGCAGTTCCAGGGCTAACGTATGGAAATGAGGTTCTGTGCATTAGTAAAAAGGTAAGGGACTGTATGGAAGTAGCCCAAAGAAGGTTAGGCAGGGTGGCATTAGGGGGAAATAGGTTCACAGCAGTAGAAGCAATACAAGGGGACATGGGGTGGTCTACATTTGAACAGAGAGAAATGATAAGTAAGTTGCTATACTTATGCAGGATATGGGGGCTAGGGAAGGAGAATCCAGTATGGCAGGTCAATGCATGGGTAAACAACATGAAGGTATTTACCAACTGGGAGAGGAGGGTAAACCAGATGTCAAAGAAGATAGGCATAACACTGCAACCCAGGGAGAGCAAGGAGGGGGCAACAACATTGCAAAGACTAGTACAGGACAAAGTTAAGGAATGGGGGTTAGGGCAGTGGCGGCAGAGTATGGAGGGAAGGGCGGCAAAGAAAACGCTGATGGTTTATGGGAACAAGCTTAACATAGAGAGGGAGATAGTCTATGACAATACGTGGGAGAGCTCACTTCTGTTTCGGGCAAGAGCTGGGTCACTGGAGACGAAACAGAGGATGGCAAAGATCACAGGTGGAGAGGTGGGCTGTGGATTGTGTGGGGATCGAGTGGAGGATGTCAGGCATGTGATCCTGGCCTGTCCAGCGCTGGGCCACTGCAGGATGAGTTGGGGAACCCCCACCTTGGAAGAGGTTCTGGGGTTGAGGGGTTCTGGTGTGGAGCGGCTGGAGTGGGTGCGAAAGGCAAAGGTACTCCTAGGGTGCTGGTGGAGATCTAGGTATATGGGCCTGGCATGAAAAATCTCGCTAGCAAGGTATCCGTCACAAAGGATTACATATTCATATTCATAGCAAAGCATTTTCAATGTCAGTGTGATTAGATGAGCGAATTCGTTTTACCTTTCCACACTTAAGAAATTGGGCTTTAATTTTTTCCTGGCGTTTAATCATTCCAGCAATTGTTGAGCGTAATGTATGAAATTCATAGGCAAGCCTGCTTGCAGACTTTCCCAACTCTACTCTGGCAATTATGTGAAACTGTTTCTCAATGGAGAACTGCTGCCGTGGCATGTTGTCATTTAGAAAGACAGAACTCAACTGAAAAGCCGTTTGTCAAATATGCTTAGAGGCTATGGTCATAGGTTTAAAGTTCATAGAAAGACAGGATGTGAACTGGATGCAGTAACCAATATTTCAAAAGGCACTGTGAATAGAAATGTGTTTGCTTTAGCCGATTTGTACGTTATGAGCAACATTAGTGCTTTTTTCCCATAGGCTTTCATGGTTCCAACTATTTTGTTCTTTAAATCCAATTGTACATTTTATCTGGTGTCATTGTAAACGATTTCGACTGTATAAGGAACTGTTAAATATAACGAAAAGGGTACCTGGTCCCGGCCAAAATGTCTATACCTCCCATGTATTAGCTACTTGATATAACGAATGCAAGATATAACGAAACCCTCGATATAAAGAACAGTTTGGCTGGCCCCTCCATTATCCCACAGTGCTAAATGACTCTCATTATAACGAACTGCTATTGGATGTAATAGGTCAGAGACAAAGAATATCCTGGGACCAAAAACAATGTGTAAAACAAGGCCCCTTGGCAGAGCTGGCAAGGCAAGGCCAGGTTCTGGCAAAAGTGATGAATCAGGCTCACACCTTGGCACAAGCCTGAGCCAATGGAGAGCGACTTATTGCATTGGACATGCCAGTTAAGCAATGCAACCCCAGTTACTAATGATATGGTTGACTATGTTCATTAGAGCCCCATCCACAGCAAAGTTCTTATGCAGGGACTGCACAGACACTACACTAATGCGACGACTTTTGGATATTAGCAGTACTCAGTTTTCCCCAGCAGCCACCCATGTCAGTACTAGCTGAGGTTGAGCTGTTGTGTCCAACGCAATTCACTTCTCCTGACATGGGTGGCTGCGTGGTAGACTGGGTACTGCTAATACCCAAAAGTCGTTGCATTAGTGTGGTGTCTGTGCAGTCTCTGCATTAGAATTATAAGATGGATGGGGCTCTAATGACCTTGTAGTTGAGGGGCCCTAAAACACTAACAAAATAAATGAACCTGGGGGCTGGTTCGACAAATGTGCTGAACCTGCTTCGTGCCAGCTCTGCCTCATGGTATAACGAACACTCGATATAACGAACGAATTTTTCATCCCCTTCGGGTTCGTTATATCAAGAGCCGACTGTATTAAACATTGTGTTCCAAATACCACCTAGTAGACGATATTATGATCATGGAAGTGTGTGATATTGGAATCATCACAACCTAAAATCATGGTGTAAACGCCACAGCCATAACAAACTAGGCAATCTAAGTAAAATTTAGATCAAAAGAAACCTTATTTTATACTTAATGCACATAAAGTGAATACAACATACCATTGTGCTTAAATGCTTTGCTAGTATGAATATGATGAGTTTGATAGATCACCAAGCACAAATATCTTCAAAGTTCCTCCAAATGAAAGCCAACATTGTTTTTTAATTTATTAGCATACCATGGTACAAAAACATGTGCAAACACCATAGACTACTGCCATGTTGTAGAGAAACACAAATGTTGGCCATTCAGCCTCATTTAAATATTTCACTTTTCACCTTTATCACATTATCACTCTTTACCATCACTCTTTACTCTTCACCATCATCACAGAAGCAAGTAATAGCTTAAGAGCATACTTTCCATATACTTTACTGGTATTGTATAAGCGATTGTTTCCTTAATTTTGTGTTAAATAAGGGAACAAATAGGAAAAATAATCGTAGGTAGATTTAAAAAATACATCAACTTTTGAATTTAACATATTTTACTAGCAAATAAATTAATAGCAATTTACTTAATGGACATACTTTAAATATACACTACAGTGTACAGAGTGTATTAGGTAACGACGATTGTTTTCTAATTAATTTAAGCAAGGAAAAATCCAAAAAATAATCATAAGTAGATTCAGAAATATATTAGTCTTTCAATCCAACACACAGTAACACTGAATCAACATTGATGGAGGAAGAAATAACACGTGAAGAATAGGGATAGGCTACTAAATTTTAAAAAAAAATAGATTTCGTTTTTTATTTATAATTAATGAATAGGAACAATGGAAAACTGCTTTTCTTGACAAATTTTAACATATAAAATTAGTATGCATGTACAGTATGTATTACATTAGCGGGCATATGTAAATAAACTGGCAAGTTTTGACAATTTTAATTTTTTGACAAGAATTGATCAAGGGTTGATTGCATAGCTTGCCTCTTCTTTTCTAGTAATAGCTCACTTTAAAAGCACAACTTCACACAAAATCGAGTTCACTTTCAGACAAAACATCTTGGAAATAAGACACCTGACTCAAGCAATTGGACAATTTTTTGGTCATTAAAACCTTAACTGGCAGTTCTTTTGCTGGCTGTTTTCATTTTCTTTGGCTTACAATTGTTGAGATAGTTGAATAAGACAATCCTGTTTGTAGTGACACCACTGTTTTTATACCGTTATCTACTCAATCTATTGTTCAGCATTTTACTTTATGTAATGTGCATATAACGAATGTTGTGAAGATTATATTACAACTGACAAGTCCACAGAATCCCAGTATGCATGCCCTTGCTAGTCAACTGCTCAACGTCGAGCAATGACGTTATAGCATGGTGTCGTTAATGGAGGTAACGTTGAGCGAGGTATTACTGTATTTTAATAATGAATAGTCATCATCATACTAAGGGTATTATTATGATGATGATGATGACGACTATGGTAGGGTTGGGTTTCTGGGTTATAGCCCTCCACTGCCGTCTACCCCCTCCAGGTCCTTGTCCACCCCACACACTTCCATATCCTTATGGACAACCAGCTTCCATGTGTGCAATCAAACTAATGAGGTCCCCTTCTTCTCATTACAAGTCCATACCACCCACCTCAACCTTTTTGATTCTTTGATTAGTTTGTGGGTTGGGGGTGTAAGCCAGGCAGCCATAACAGGTCAACCCCTTAGGAGGCTGCCCGCGGGAGATGAGGAGGTAGGTGAAAGAAGGAGGAAGAGGGTTAATTTGCAGCACCCAACGTTCTTTACCAACCACCCAAGTTGGTATTGACGTGGGTGTGCGCTGCTGCGGGAACTGGTGTGTCCAACGCAACTTGGCCGCACATCCATCGCTTCTTGCGATGTCAACCACACCCAGGCTACCTCTAATATACTCATTCGTAATTCTATCAGCTCTCGACACTCCAGAGTGGCTTATTGCATAGGACACACCAGTTCTCGCCTGATGACTGAAGTTCAGCACAATCCAAGCTAGTACTAACATGGGTGCCCACTTGGGAAAACTAGGTAGCACTAATAACCAAAAATCGTCGTATTAGCATAGTGTCGATGCAGCCTCTGCATTGAAACTATGCAATAGATGGGGCTCTAATGACCGTTTAGTTGAAGGGCCATAAAACACAATTAACAGCAACTCGGCATTCCACAGCATTTCAGGTACTTTCATTCTTTTGGCGTGCCTCTTCCTCACTGCCCAACACTCTGCTCCATATAGCATAGATGGTGTAAACACTGCCATGTATAACTTCCCTTACAACTTGATTGAGACCAGAGACGTAACGAGGGGGAGGGGCGAAGGGGGACAGATGTCCCCAGGCACAGAAGACAGGGAGTGCCAAAATGCGGTTAACATTAAGTTTAGAGGGCACCAGATGGCACAGAATTTGGTCTTTTTCCCCAGGCGCAGAATACCCTCGGAACACCACTGATTGCGACCCTCCTATCACACAGGAATCTGCTTGCCTGTCTCCGCTTCAACTATCCCCCATGGATTCCGAAAGAGATATAAAATCTTAATTTGATGGTCTACTGCCTAAGAAACCATTGAAACACACAGGAAATCCATCTTTCAATTGAAATCCTTCAACAGGTACCTAAGATGTTTTTGAAAGTACGTTGAATTGGATTGAATGCTTTTGCAAGGGGCGATGTGTAACGTGTACTTTCAGGTATTACAAACTCAAAGAAATTTTACCAAATTTGGGACACCGAGCAATAAAATGAACTGCAGCAATTGTGACGTGGAATTTACTATGTTGATTTGTGTACAGTTTTGGTTTTATTGGTTATAAAATGCTTTTCTTGTTTCTCTTAAATGTGTGAATCTTAATTATTAGTGTGATCCTTTTACTGTATATTAGTAGCGCGTGCTTCCACAGTGACGTCACAGGCATCCCTAAATTTGATTGGCTATCGCTCTGAGTGGCCAACCTTATCAATAGTAACCTTCAGGGAGAAACTAGACTAGGCGATATTAGGAGCATGGGCGATATTTGGGCTGATTACCTTATTAGCGGTACCCAGGTTTTGCAAGCGGCCACCTATATCGTACTACCTGGGGTAGCGTTGCTTAACTTCAGTGATCAGAAAGAGAACTGGTGTGTCCAACGAAATAAGCCGCTACTGACAAAATGGGGAAAAATTTGACAATTCTTCATATTTTCTGCAGCACCAGGTTCAAAAGTTTCAAAAAGGTGTGTTGTATTTTTCACATTTTTAATAATGGTTTATACTGGCTATGTCACATCTAACATTCCCTTCCCCCGTTATTGTTCAGACGGCCTGTGGCTCATCATCATCATCTCACCCTCCTCCCTCCCGTGGCGGGGTCGGGTCTGCAGGTTCTCATCCTCCACTCCCTCCTATCCCCCACAATGTCCCCCTCCACCCCACACTTCTCCATGTCCCTCAGCACCACCTGCTCCCACGTCCGCTTTGGCCTTCCCCTACCTCTGGTGCCCCCAATCACATGCCCACCCATAATGGATCTAATAAGCTCCTCCTCCCCTCTTCTCATTACATGCCCATACCACCTCAACCGCCTCTCCCTCACCTTCTCTGCAGTGTCTCCCACCCCCAGGCTCCCTCTAACATAATCTTCAGACGGCCTGTGGCTCGCAATCTGTTTTTGAAACAGTCGAGTGGTCCACAATACCAGAAAGGTTGAATAACCCTGCTCTATATGAAGTCTCTTGCAAGTAAATGGACCCTTACTACTTCAAAAGTGTAGATTCGCAAAGTTTCCCAGGTGTAAGAGCTCGCCCCTGCCGTGGGTTGTGCCGCTACTAACACTTTACCTGCCTATGGCGGGGTCGGGTTTACATCGTGGTCTCTCTGAATGGGCAAATGGGCGATCTATTGCACGGTTTTTTTTTGCAGCCGGATAATGGCCAAAGCCACAACCTCTCTGCTTGTTTATTATTCGTGCACCGTTCGTTGGGGCACTTCACTAAGCTCCTACACCTGGAAATGTTACCTCATCTACCCATTGCATAGTAGAAACAGCGCCGGATTTCCCATTGTGCTTAGGTATGCTTAAGCACAGAAAACACAGGACCCCAGAGCCAGGAGGCCCATCTTGGGGAAAAACGTTATGATGAGTTTCTCTCAGACATCATAACTTAACTAGCACAGGGCCTCATTAGTCCTTAATCCGGCATTGAATAAAGATGGTTTCTTTTACGTGCATATAACATCGTATACCACCCGGTGCACTGAAGCCGCACTGGTCCGACAAAGGTGCACTGAAGCCTTCTCTCTTGCCCAAAAGAAGCCAACCCACCTCGATCCAGCATGGAACCTGGAACCAGTGTAAAACCGTGGTCTCGTGTGGTGTACAATGCCATTTGCACGTTGAAGAACCCTCTCTCTGCTATGCAACGGGTAGATGAGGCAAAATTCCTAATTTTAGGAGGTTGTCCCCTGGCTTAGACAGGTGCTCCAATGAATACAGGGAGCGGCTGTACTGAGTTGGACACACCAATTATCGTGCGATCACTGAAGTTAAGCAACGCAACCCCAGTTAGTAATGACATGGGTGGCCGCTTGGCAACACTGGGTACCGCTAATACCCAAAATCGTCTTAAGAGCATAGGCGCAGGAGTGGCGAACCTATTTCTGCTAGCGTGCCAAAAATTTAAAACGGGATCCGGAACGTTCGCCCCCGACATTTCGCCCATAAAAAAACGTCCGAGAAAGAAACGTCCGAGGGGCGAAAGCTCCGGGGACGAAAAGTACCCAGGGGTGAAATGTCGGGGGCGAAACTTCCGTAAACCATTTAAAACGTTATATTTCTTGATGTACTAACGGGCCAGATAGTTTGTTAAAGAAATACTGTATATAGTAGCATAACCTTGCAGTTTGTTACAGGAAATGGAAGGCTCCGAGTGCACCTGCTTTTGGATGAGAAGTAAAACCAAGGTCCCGTGTGGTGTACGATGGCATTTGTACGCAAAAGAACCCTCTCTACTATGTAATGAATAGGGGGATCCGGAACGTTGCCCCCCGATATTTCCCCCCCCCCCCCCCGACATTTCGCCCCCGAGTACTTTTCGCCCCCACACATTTCGCCCCTCGGACGTTTCGCCCCCGAACATTTCGCTCCTCGGATGTTTCGCCCCTGGGAGGGCAAATGGCCGTTTTTTTTTTGTTGTTAATTTTTGTTATTCTGTTTTTGGTAACGTAAAATGCCAGCGTAAATATCGTAAATATCGCAAATAGTGTAAATTAGAGTAAATATCGTCATTGCCAGTTAGGTTAGGCATGGCCGGTTTTTTTTGGTTATTCTGTTTTTACGTGGAAAACAGCATTGTTAGTTTGGACCTTATTCCTGAGTGTTTAAAAGAATAGGCAAGGTAAAAATTCAGCAATTTCGGCAAGAATTCTACGCATTGTGGAGGACATCAACGATAGAAATTTAATAGACTTTCTGAATGCATAGCCTACAATTTTGAATTTTAGGTTATGTTTGCATTTTTTTTATGTGACTGTCTTGCTTAATGTTTGTGTTTGTTTTTTTTATTTTTATTAAACTGTGGCACTTGCCGAATAATGCATTACTCCTACAACCACGTTTGCTCTGCATGACACCTTTACTTCGTGGTGCAGCAGTATATAAGGGGCAGCCAATGTTTTCATGCTGAATCATTGATAAATTTGTTTGGGGACAGCCTCAAATTTCTAAATATCCGTTAACTCATTTTACCACCGAATTAAAAGAAATGATATTAATTAAAAAAAAAAACCACTAGTGCCCTACAAATCGACGCATTTTAGGCGATATGTTTACCGACTCCGTTTGATTTTCGGACATAAGGTAGCGACACGCGCATGCGCCAAATTTTACGTTGGTCGTTTTAAGCATCGACGCTGCCGCTATTTTTTAAATACAGTTTAGCAGACGAACATCACTTAAAACACTTTGACGGTGTAAATTTTACGTTTCAAGTTTTACGTTTACGTCGTTTGCCCTAACTATCTATTATTACAGTAAACAGCGCAACAAAAAACCGGCCATTTACCCTCCCAGGGGCGAAACATCCGAGGGGCAAAACGTCCCAGGGGCGAAACGTGTGGGGGCCAAAGCTCCAGGGGTGAAATGTTGGGGGCGAAACTTCCGTAAACCATGAATAGGTAAGGCATAAATTTCCAGGAGCAGGAGTTCGCCCCTGGCGTCGGTAGAATGCCCTAATGCAGTGCTATTACAAGGGCGTGGCAAAGAAGGCGCTCGCCCTGGCGCAACTGGATTCAGAGTGCAAAATTTTTAAGTTTTTTGTCATTATTGGGTTATGGGGAGGCGCGAGTTAGAAACTTGCTACAGGCTCTTCATACCCTCGTTATGGCACTGCCCTAACGAACAGTAAACCGACGATAAACAAACGTGGGGGTTGCAGCTTTAATTGGCAATCGGCAGTCCGATATATCGCCCTCATGTCCATTCAGAGGGACAAGATGCCATAAGTGGGAAAAGGGTTAGGAGTTGGAGAGTGGTTTGGCTTTATATGCTAACGTGCCAACAAAAATTGTTGTGCATGCCATAGGTTCGCCACTCCTGCTGGCATAGTGTGCATGCAGACTCTGCACAAGAACAATGCAGTGCACGGAGCTCTAATGACCTTTGTAGGCAGTTGGTTGCAGCTTTGGGAGTGGCGCATTGCATTGGAGACACGGTTTATGGAAGTTTCGCTCCCAAGGATTTGCCCCCGACATTTCGCCCCTGAGAATTTCTCGTGCCTCGGACGTTTTGCCCCCAAACATTTCACCCCTGGGAGGGCAAATGGACATTTATTTCTTTTTGCTCTGTTTACTATAATAATAATTTTAATAAAAAACACAATCTTAAAGCAAGACTCACATAAAAAACACAAACATAAGCTAAAATTCAACAGTGTATGCTATGCCTTTCAGAAAGTCCATTAAATTTCTATTCTTGATGTCTTCCACAATGTGTAGAATCCTTGCCAAAATTGCTGCATATTTCTTATGCGTAGTTCCGTATCACCACACTTCAATGCTAATTACGTCGCTAATGATGACGTTTTGTGCTAGTGCTTTATGAAAGAGCGCCAGTGCAAATTCCTTAAGTGGAGCATATTCTTCGGAGTCACGGTATGTCACCATCATATCTTTGTTTATCCTCTGCCATTTTTCAAGCAGACAGCTCAACCACCAGCCAATCAGAATGCAGCATGACTTGTGGGACGCTGTGAGTTGACCACCTGTCAACTCAACTACCATCATGCATAGCTGCTTTGCAGCGTCCCAAGTAGCAGTGTGACGTCACCATTTTTTGTGCTGTGTCATCTGATTCAACGATAATAGCATTAGTGCATGGGTATATGGAACCAGGCATTATTATGTGCATTGGCAGAGTTTCCAGCTAGTATTTGTGTGATTTCAAAATTGTGAAGACCTTGATGAAGCAGGATACAGTATGTTTCACGTAGTCAATTTGGCATATGACAATTTGTCGTACATACAAATTTGGTGTATGACAATTAGGTCAATTTGGCATACTTATTGATCTCTTGGGAGCCCAAATTTGTTCAAAATTGCAACATTCATAACAACAGTCATTGCAAGGTAATAGATCAATGAATGCCTACCATAACTGTGTTATAGGGCCCTAATGACCTTTGAAGTCAATGGGCCCTAATACACAAACAAACAAATCCAACTGTGTTTCACGGGACCGTTGCAATAACTTATGACCACGTGTGGATCTAGGATGGGGTTTTTGGGGTTGCAACCCCCATACACATACAAACTTATATTTGTATAATATGTGAAGTTTAGCTCAATCCCCCTGTATTAGCCCACCCCCCTATTAACTCAACCCACCCCCATATTAGCCCACCCCCCTGTATTATCTCAACCCCCCCCCCCCCCCTGACGAAAATCCTGGATCTGCCACTGGTTATGACAGTTGCAATTTTGAACAAATGTCTTCACTCAAAAGATTGGTATGTATGCCAAATTGTCATACACCAAATTTTACGTTCGCAAATTGTCATATGCCGAATTTGTATGTATGCCAAATTGTCATGCGCCAAATTGACGTGATCCCATTGGGAAAAAGTGGGCCATAGGTTTTCGGTGCCAGCCATCCAAGTCATTGTTTGTTTGATTTGGACCATCCAACGTTCGTTGATGGACATTCCAATGCTGTTTTTCTAGATAAAAACAGAATAACAAAAAAAACCGTCTATTTGCCCTCCCAGGGGCAAAACATCTGAGGGGTGAAAAGTTTGGGGATGAAAACTCCAGGAGCAAAAAGTATTCTGGGGCAAAATGTAGATCCCAAGTGTGCCTCCTTTTGGATGAGAAGTTGAACCAAGGTCCTGTGTGGCATACGATGGCATTTGCACGCCAAAGAACCCTCTCTACTATGCAATGGGTAGGTGAGGCAAAATTTCCAGGTGCAGGAGCCTGCTCCCTGTCGTCGGTGGAATGCCCCAACGAACAGTAGATCGCTGATAAATAAACGTGGGGGTTGCAGCTTTGGTCGGCAACCGGCAATTCAATATATCTAAAGTGACCAGATTTTACAGAGGGCAAAGTGGGATGGGGGCTTTTGGTAAGTGCCCCCAAGTGGGGGTGCTGAGACATGCATTCCTGAAGAGTGAAGAACAAAACTTGCAACGTTGTACCTACTGTAACTTATAGCTTGAATGTGTGTCCACCCAGCACAGGATGCATCATCATCATCATACCCTTATCCTGCCTGCGGGAGGGTCAGGTCTGTGAGTTTTAGCCATGCACTCCCGTCTAACTTCCACCAGTTCCCCATCCACGCCACACACTGCCACGTCCTTATGAACAACCTGTTCCCACGTTTGCTTCGGTCTCCCCCTGCTCTGGGTGCTACTAACCACCTGCCTTCCTGTAATGGACCTAATGATCTCCTCTTCCCCTCTTCTCACGATGTGTCCATACCTCCTCAGCCTATTGTCCCTCATTATTGGCAATGTCCACCAACCCCAGACATTTATTTCTTATTTTCTCTGCTTAATATAATAATTTTAATAAAATAAAAAAGACACAAACATAAACAAAATTCAAAATTATGTATTATGCCTTTCAGGAAGTCCATTAAATTTCAATTGTTGATGTCCTCCACAATATGTAGAATTCGTGCCGAAATTGCCACATATTTCTTTTACTCAAACATAAACTAAAATTCCATTGACCTCCCAGGGGCGAAACATCTGAAATGTGTGGGGGTGAAAGTTCTGGGTGCTAAAAGGACTCAGGGGCAAAATGTCGGAGGCAAAACGTCAGGGGCGAATGTTCTGTATCCCATAGTACAGTGAAACTTCCCGAATCGGTTCACCCCTGTGGATATACAAAAGTGGACCCATGTGAGGAATGGGCCAATTAGGGAGTTAACCAAAATACAGCACATGTACCAGGGAATTTTCCATTGTTTAAAAAAGTGGACCTTTGTGGGGGAGGGGTGGGGTGGAACAATTACAGAGTTTTCCGTAAAGCAGCTAAGGGGCAAAAGATAACTAATATTAAGTAAAACTGCAAAAGGTGTAATTCACAATGACTTCTTTCCAAATTGCATAAATTACTGTTCTTCAAATTATTAGTGTTACTTTTGTTTTATATACAGTGGTACCCCACTTAACGAACGTAATTCGTTCCAGCGATACGTTCGTTATGAGGGGTGTTCGTTGTGCGGAACACAATTTCCCATAGATCTCTATGTTATATTGTGTAATTCGTTCTGGGTTGCCAGGAAAAATTTTGAAAATTGTTAAGAAAGTAAAAACAAAGTGCAGTACTGATTGTTAATGAGCAAAACCACTCTAGGACTCATTTTTGGGGGTTCATACTTCACAAAAACTAGGAATTGCCCTGGAATGAGAAAGCAGTCAATTATTTACAGTGTGCAGTTGAATGGTGCTCGTCAGCAAATGTCATGCATTGAGGGGTCCATTCTCCTACTCCCGTCAGTAGCTCGTCCATAACCAGAATAAAAAGGTATGGATTTGAGTGCTGAACCTTGGTGCACCCCAAACTACACTGGGGAGCCCCCAGTATTTTCCCCAAGGTGTCCTTACCCTGGCTGTGGAATGGAACCATCATATGAGTACATATCCAAAACTATTCGAACAAACCTTTTTTTTCTACCCCCTTTTGCATAATGCCTGTTGTGGAACACTGGTAAGCCTTCTCCAAGTCGACAATGATGGCATGGAGATCCTTCTTAGCTGCTCTATACTTTTCTATCATCTGCCTCAGAAAGAAGATTCGTTCCATTGTGGACCTGCCTAGCATGAACCCAAACTGATTTCCACGGACACTAGTTCTATCCTGGAGGCGACATTCTATTACATTACATTGGTATAACTCATTGGATTAATACCTCTATAGTTACTACAATCTTGGACATCCTAAACCAGTGGTGGCGAACCGTTTTTGAAGACGGGTCACAACAACACAAAAGAAAACCTAGAATTTGTCCACGGGTCAGATGCAAGCACTATTCAATTTTATGAATAAAAATCAGTTATTATTAATAGTGAATAAAGTTTATTAAAGGAGGGAATAGAGAACATCATCCAACTTTTATTACACCTTTAACATCATCTCATTAACACTCGGGCCACTTAAAATTACACGGTGGGTTGCAGGTTTGCCACCATTGTCCTATACGGTTCCTAGTTCACTTTGTATATTGAACAAGCGGTCGTTATATGAAACAAGTTCGTTATGCGATACTCCCGCGCTTTTTTGACGGTGTTCGTTATAGGGAACATTCGTTATACGAGGCGTTCGTTAAGCGGGGTACCACTGTAGTACTTTTGTATTAGGCGAGAGGACTGGGATAGGGGCGCCAAATAAAGTTTTGCACACAGCCGCCAGACACTACAGCAACGCCACTGGTGTTATAGGATCCTTCAACTACAATGGTCGTCAGAGCCCCATCCGCTGCATAGTCTTTGGCAGTCTGCATTTGTCAACGGAGCGGTAAATTGCGTTGGACACACCAGTTCCCCGCTGATCACTGAAGTTAAGCAACGCAACCCCAGTTAGTACTAACATGGGTGGTCGCTTGGGAAAACTGGGTACTGCTACTATCCAAACATCGTCGCATTGTGTAGTGTCTGTGCAGTCTCTGCATCAGAACTACACAGTGGACGGGGCTCTAATGGCCTTATAGTCGAAGGGCCCTACAACACCAACAAACAACAACAACGCATTTGTCAAAAGAAATTTAGTCTCTATAGCATTCACCCATACAGATGGCTAAAGTGGAGACATGCAAGTGGAGTCCTGTGCGACCATCGCCTCCCAATAAATTGAAAGCAAAGTTTACAGAACTGCCGTTAGGCCAGCTATGCTGTATGGCTCAGACTGTGGGGGAGTGATGAAGAACCATGAAAGCAGAATGCAAGTGGCTGAGATGCAAATGAAGCGTTACATCGGGGGGGGGGGGGGGGGGGGTTTCATGAGCCGACAGTATCCGAAACGACTACATTTATGGACCCTGGGACGGGTGCAGCACAGGATGCCTTGTGTTTTCATTTGATCAGTGGCCAACCTAGAAGGATCATTCGGTGTGGGTGCTCTGTACACGTATTTCATTAACGAGTGAATGCTTCTGAGAAGTTGCCGACAAAGTGGGACAAACGGGCGTCACGCCAGGACAAGAGAGGGACGGTGGGACATGAAGTCTGAAATCGGGACTGTCCCGCCTAAATTGGGACGTCTGGTCACCTTAATATATCGCCCTTGTGTTCATTCAGAGGGACACAGACTGGTACCATAACCTGCTATACACAGGAAAAATTTGGTTGGGGCGGTTGGGTACCCGAACCTGCCATAATCCAGAAACAAGGTGTGGAATGAAGATTTGACCTGAAAACAGATGGAATCAATACGCGTGTGGGTGAATAAACCAATCAGCGTTTATTGTGCGCAACATCAACTGTTAAATCACTTCGACACGCATGTTATTAAGTCACACCAGCATTTGCATTATACCAATGAGGGATCCCTGCTGCTGACAGCCATATTCCGATCTGTTAAATACTGAGAACCAAGGCTCATTATCACCATTTCGACTGCAAGAAAACGTAGTATTACAGTTAAGCAAATCAACCCTTTCCTGGTATGTCAGCGAACATTCATCGTGCTCAAAAAGGCCTAGTGGATCCCTGGCATCCGGATTTCAACTTCAAACATCACTTGCCGGCAGTGCAGTCTGCAATGTCAGCACCAATCGGATCAGCTGCTTCTCGTCCACACACAGCGGTTATCCCTTACAGGCGTACAGCAGATGGTGGTGTTAACAGACCAAATACTACTACACGAGGTTATGATCCAGCAACAACACTCCACAAGGAACGGCCTTTTGTGCCGGCCAATATCGCCTCTTATGCCAAATTTTCACCATCGGATTGGGTTCGACATAATCTTCGTCATTATGCATCTGCTGAAGCAACTCGGAATATGTCCGAAAAGCTGAGATCAGACGCAGTTTTCTTATTAAGGTAGGTGCCGAAATTGGAATGATGATACAGTAAAATCTCTCTATGGGTACACTCCTCTAAAGGGTACACCCCTCATATCGGTAAAAATTCTTCAGGCACCGATTTTTCGCCCATGGGCTTTATGTGATTACTACCCCTCTAAACGGTACACCTCTATAATGGGTACACACCTCTACAGGGGAGGATCCAGGACTGATCTAGGTGGAGCACTTCAAAAAACGGGCGCCCTAAATATTTTTAAACAATCAGAATCCCTTGTGTGGGGTAGGTCGGCATCCCCCACAGACAACTTTGCCAATATACCGGCGGGTTCCAGACGCCTGGCTGGGGTGACCCCAGTTACAGTATGTTCAGTGGACCCGCAGGCCCGACCCTGCCACAGGCGGGATGAGGATACGATGATCATTCAGAATACCTTCTTATAATTCCAGCTAGCAATTGCAGTAGGTCCCCTACTGCCCATTAGACAATGTCCCATGTTCAGTGGTTTTGCCAACAGCAGATTGCACTGCAACTGTTGGACTGGCAGTATAGAAATGGGGGTAGCAATGCAAAAATGCCTCATTAGTTCCAAAGTTGAGTCATGCATCATTTGAAATATGCGCCCCATTGATGCACTGAGGGGGGAGCAATTACTGCATTGCTCCCCCTCTGGATCAGCCCCTACCCCTCTATAGGTATTCCTAATATTTGTCACCATATTCAGAAAACCACCTCTGTAATGGGTACATCCCACCTCAACGGCACAATGTTTAGCGTGCTGGATAACTGCGTCAGTTGTTAGATACTAGGCCGAGGTGGGTTGCCTTCTTTCGGGCGAGAGTCGGAAGTCCGAAGTAGGTAAAACCGAAGTCCCGTGCGGTGTTCAAACGGTTGTTCAGTGAGTTGGCTTCTTTCAGGTGAGACAGCTGTCTTAAGTCCCTAGTGCGATGTTCCAAGTGCGACTTCCTTGATGAGTAAAGCATTTGCATGTAAAACAACCAGTCTACTATGCAACTGGTAGATGAGGCAAAATTTCGAGGTGTAGGACTCGCCCTGCTGGCGTCATCGGTGGAATCCCACAACGAACAGTAGAGGCATAAGGGTTGCAGCTTTGGTCGGCAACCGGCTGCCAAAAAACAATGTCCAAAGTATCACCCTGGTGTCCATTCAGAGGGATAACATGGGTACCCGACGCTGTCATAGGCGGGACAATAGTTAGGAGTCGCTATACATTTCTTATGGGAACACCCCTCACTTAGGTATACCTTGATAAGGTTCCACAGGTTTATCAATTAGAGAGGTTTCACTGTATCTTAAGTTAAAAGATCAGTTTTGGGGGTTATAAATCCATCATTCGCTTATGGTAAAGTCGGATATCCTTTTGTTCGGGTGGAACAAGAAACAAGATATATTTACATCGTCCGATATTCTTCGCTGACTTGCCTCGGTGGCGCAATAGGTAGCGTGCTCGATTTACTGCTTCAGTAGTTCCAGGTGGATTGGCTTCTTTCTGTTGTTGTTTGTTGGTGTTTTAAGGCCCTTCAACTACAAGGTCATGAGACCCCGTCCACAGCATAGTTCCTATGCAGAAACTGCACAGACAATACACTAATGCGACGATTTTTGGATCTTAGCAGTACCCAGTTTTCCCAAGAGGCCACCGATGTCAGTACTAGCTGGGGTTGCGCTGCTTAACTCCAGCGATCAGACGAGAACTGGTGTGTCCAACGCAATTCGCCGCTTCCGGCTTCTTTCGGGCGAGAGAGAAGCCGCCTTCCTTCGGATGAGAAGCAAACACAGGTCCTGTGTGGTGTACGATGGCATTTGCAAGTTAAAGAACCTACCTACTATACAACGGGTAGACGAGGCAAAATTCCCGTGTGTAGCAGCCCGCTCCTTGGCGTCAGTTGAGTGCCCCAATGAACAGTTTCTTTCTGTTGGTGGTGTTTTAGGCAGGGCATCGAACCGTTATTTTTTTTCGTTCAGGTTTCGGTTACGGTTCACGTACGGTTTTCGTTCTAGTAACAATAACGGTTTTTCCGGTTTATGGTTTCACTCCGAGTATTAATTTAAATAAAAATGTTATGTATTAAACATAATTTTAAAATACAGTACATTATACTTAAAATATCCATCATCATCTCACCCTTATCCCGCCTAAGGCATGGTTGGGTCTGCGTGTTCTAATCCTCCACTCCCGTCTATCCCCCACCAAGTCCCCCTCCACCCCGCATGCTTCCATGTCCCTTTGCACCACCTGCTCCCACGGCCATTTTGGTCTTTCTCTACCCCTGGTGCCCCCAATCACTGGCAGTCCCGCAATGGACCTAATACTGTAAGTTCCTCCTCTCCCCTCCTCATCACATGCCCATACCACCTCAACCAATTCTCTCTCATCTTTTAAGTGATGTCTCCCACTCCTAAGCGACCGCTAACTTAAACGTTTCAGATTCTGTCACATCGTGACACCCTGCAGCATTCGCATCTAGGCTACTTCCATTCCATTGACGTGGTTCTCCCTCACTGCCCAACATTTTGATCCTTATAACACAGCTGGCTGAACCACTATCCTGAACAACTTCCCTATCACACAGGCAGTAGCATAGCCAGGATTTTCTGAAGGGGGGATATGACTGTCGCTAGGGTGAACCACGATTTTCTGATGGAGGGGGATGTGACTATGGGGTGTATAGCGCTTCGCTATATTCGAGGCCCAAGGATGGGCTACCTCCCCTTGGCGACGCCACTGCACACAGGACTCTTCTTGTGTAATAGGACACGCTGTACATGCACATTTGTTGTATATACAGCAGGTATGTACATTGTGTTTCTAATGGTTAGAATGATTTTGGACCCCATGTTCGTGCCCGTATGGACGCCCGGACCCCATGTTTGAACCGATAAGAGCGATATTTTTTTTTTCGGTTCGGTTCCGGTTTTCGTTCCGACCAAAAATAACGGTTTTACCGGTTTTTGGTTTCGTTCCGGTTCGATGCCCTGGTTTTAGGACTCTTCAACTACAAGATATTTAGAGCCTCTTCCACTGCGTAGTTCTAAAGCAGAGACTGCACAGACACTACACCAATGCGACGATTTTTGGGTATTAGCATTACCCAGTTTTCCCACCCATGTCAGTGCTAGCTGTGGTTGAGCTGCTTAACTTCAGTGATCAGACAAGAACTGGTGTGTCCAACGCAATGAGCCGCTAGTCCCCAACGAATAGTGGACCGAGGATAAACAAGCATAGGGGCAGCAGCGTTGGTCGGCAGCCACTGCGGAAAATATCGTCCAATATATAACCCTCGTGTCCATTCGTAGAGACAAGACAGGTACCAGACCCCCAGACTCCGCCATGTACAGGAAAAGGGTTATGAGTTGCTCTCGCTATTATCTTCGCTGGGTCCCTTTGGCTCCATGGACTATTACTCCTCCAGCTAGTACTAGCATGAGTGAGCGCTTGGGAACACGGGGCACTGCTAATACCTAAATTCGTGACATCCTAGTGTTTGTGCAAACTCGGCATTAGAACTACGCAGTGGACTGGGCTCTAATGACCGTTGTAGTTGAAGGGCCCTGAAACATCAACGAAATGAAAACGCCAGGAATATTGAACGGGTTGTCAGTTGGGTGGTCGGCTCACCTCGTCCCCCCTTGCAATACATGTGCCGTGGACGTCTTCATCTGGCTGATGGACTCTCCGGATTTTCTATAACCACACCCAACTCTCACTCCCACCCAGGCTAACGCTCTAGTTTCAACCCACAGCACAAGCACAGGTTTGTGATCAAATCTATTCGTGCAGGTGAAAAATTACCACTCGAACAGTTGCTTCGTTACCCTCGTGAATGGGCATGAGCCCATTCCCATCTTCCCGCCTATGTGAGGGTCGGGTATACACAGGCGACAATTAGGACGGTATTGTTAGGTAGCAGGTTGCCGACATAATGCTGCACCCCAAATGTTAGTTTATCTTCACTCTCGTTTGTTGGGGCACTCCACCGACGCACAGTGGGGCAGGAGACCACAAAACGTGGCAAAAATTCGAAAAATGAAAGTGTCCAAGAGATAAAATCCGGGTTTGTACTGGACCCTGGATACCCTCCTGCAACATGCTCTAGCTGATTTACAGGTGTCTGCACTGGTTTTGTGCAACATAACAAGCCACATTTCAACCCTTATTTTGCGGTTAAGAGTACATGTTCTGATTGCAGTTATTTTCAGTTCTAAAAGTGTCATAATTTCCATATGTAGCCTTCATCTTCAGGTATGTAGCTACAGTATATTGAACTCTTGGCAAATTAATATTTCAGTGCACGGAATATATATAATCAAGCTTCAAAGAAGGGTGAGATGAAATGTTGGATTTTCACGCCTGTATTTGGAAATACATCTAGTTAATAGTGTTCCCAGTAAGATCCACCATGGATTCTTTGCTTTTTCGTTGCAATATTCATTCCAAATTATATTTAAGTTGATATTTTCTGCACGATTTTGCTCCTTTTCCAAATGCAGAAGGTTATCTAAAACAATTTACCCCTTATTTTGTGTCACCAGGCCTAGTATTTTCTGGATTTTCTCTTGTGGACTTCACTAGTTTGCTGCTATTTGGCGTACAGTCATGTGCTGGAGAGATTTTTTATTCCAATGTGTAGGCTTTTATATAAATCACAAGTAAATTAGGTAGTGAGCTCAATTTAATGTGGCAGTGGTTCCAGGTTCGATAACCTCGAACCGCCTGAAAAGTATGAATAATTCGCACAAATGACTAGCTGTATTTTGCCGATATGACACTCCCCACACATAAAAATATGCTTCAAATGGCCCAATGCCGCCAATGAAAGGCTCCAAAAATAATGTGATCCATATGTGGAAAGACTCATCACATCTCACCCTATTCTTGCCTGTGACAGCGTCGGGTTTTCGAGTTCTTATCCTCCACTCCCGTCTATCTCCCACCAAACTCCCCTCCATCCCGAACGACTCAATGTTCCGTTGTACAACCTGCTCCCACGTCAGTTTTTGTGTAACCCTACTCCTGGTGTCACCAATCATCCGCAGTTTCATAATGGAGAGAATACCTTCCTCCTCATCACATGTTTCCCCACCCCTAAGCTTCCATAAATGTAGTGGTTTCGGATACTGTCGGCTCATGAACCCCAGCCCCCCCCCCCCCCCGATGTAACGCTTCATTCGCATCTCAGCCACTTGCATTCTGCTTTCATGGTTCTTCATCACTGCCCAACAGTCTGAGCCATACAGCATAGCTGACCTAACGGCAGTTCTGTAAACTGTGCTTTCAATTTATTGGGAGGCGATGGTCGCACAGGATTCCACTTGCCTATCTCCACTTTAGCCATCTGTACGGGTAAATACTATAGAGACTAAATTTCTTTTGACAAATGCGTTGTTGTTGTTTGTTGGTGTTTTAGGGCCCTTCGACTCTAAGGTCATTAGAGCCCCGTCCACTGTGTAGTTCTGATGAGGAGACTGCACAGACACCACACAATGCGACGATGTTTGGATACTAGCAGTACCCAGTTTTCCCAAGCGACCACCATGTTAGTACTAACTGGGGTTGCGTTGCTTAACTTCAGTGATCAGCGGGGAACTGGTGTGTCCAACGCAATTTACCGCTCCGTTGACAAATGCAGACTTCACAAAGACTATGCAGCGGATGTGGCTAAGACAACCATTGCAGTTGAAGGATCCTATAACACCAGTGGCGTTCCTGTAGTATCTGGCGCCTGTGTGCAAAACTTTATTTGGTGCCCCTATCCCAGTCCTTTGCATAATGCAAAAGTACTATATAAAACAAAAGTAACACAAATAATTTGAAGAATAGTAATTTATGCAATTTGGAAAGAAGCCATTGTGAATTACACCTTTTGCAGTTTTACTTAATATTAGTTATCTTTTGCCCCTTAGCTGCTTTAGGGAAATCTCTGTAATTGATCCACCCCACCACTCCCCCCACAAAGGTCCACTTTTTTAAACAATGGAAAATTCCCTGGTACATGTGCTGTATTTTGGTTAACTCCCTAATTGGCCAACTCCTCAAATTGGTCCACTTTTGTATATCCACAGGGGTGAACCGATTCTGGAAGTTTCACTGTACAATATGCTGTACTATGAAATCCAGAATATTCGCCCCTGACGTTTTGCCTCCGACATTTTGCCCCTGAGTACTTTTAGCCCCGGAACTTTCGTCCCCACACATTTGGGATGTTTTGCCCCTGGGAGGGGAATGGAATTTTAGTTTATGCTTGAGTAAAAGAAATATGTGGCAATTTCGGCACGAATTCTACATATTGTGGAGGACATCAACAATCGAAATTTAATGGACTTCCTGAAAAGCATAATACATAATTTTGAATTTTATTTTATGTTTGTGTCTTTTTTATTTTATTAAAATTATTATATTAAGCAAAGAAAATAAGAAATAAATGTCTGGGGTTGGTGGACATTGCCAAAAATGAGGGACAATAGGCTGAGGTGGAAGAGGAGCTCATTATGTCCATTCCAGGAAGGCAGGTGGTCAGTAGCACCCGGAGCAGGGGGAGACTGAAGCAGACGTGGGAGCAGGTTGTTCGTAAGGACGTGGCAGTGTGTGGCGTGGATGGGGAACTGGTGGAAGATAGACAGGAGTGGAGGGCTAAAACCCACAGACCCCACCCTACCATGGGTGTGATGATATTGATGATGATGACTCAGAAAAAGGTCCGAATGAACAATACTGTTTCTCTAAATAAAATCGGAACAAAAAAAAAACGGCCATTTGCTCTCCCAGGGGCGAAACGCCCGAGGGGCGAAATGTCGGGGGGAGGGGGAAACTTTTGTAAACCGTACTACACACCTCTAACAGAACAGAATGTAGAATAAAGCAGAAAACCTGCAGAACATCTAATAGACGTCTAGAACTAATGAAATTACCATAAAATCTCACGTAGTGTCAGTGGAGTTTAGGCAAAACATAGGGTCATTTAGTGTGGACTGCTAGGGTGGACTCTATATTAAACCAAGGGTAAGGACCCACTCTATTTGCATGCTAATGCTATTCTGCTCAGAGCAGTATAATATGCATTTTCAGACAAGTATTTTTCAGTTCAGTATTTTTCACACAAAGACATCAGTATTTTTCTCACGCTAAAGGCCGGTTTACACGCTGCGACTTAACATACGTTTTGTCGGTCATACAAAACGGAAAATAAAATGTACGTTTTGTCAGGCATTTACACGGCAACGTCTTTTACTCCGTTTTCAATCACATTTCCAACTTGTTATTCTAGAGTTTGCAGGTAAAAGAACCCTCTCTACCAGTGGCAGATCCAGGATTTTTGTCAAGGGGTCGGTTGAGCTACAGCTCGCACATATCATGCACATAGGGGGTTGCAACCCCAAAAATCCAACCCTGGATCTGCACGTGATCTCTATGTAATGGGTAGATGAAGCTCGATCCTTGGCGTTGGGGAATTCCCTAATGAACAGTAGACCGACGATGAATAAGCAACCAGCTGCAGAAAAACACTGCCCAATATACTTTATTTTCAAAAGTACCACGAGGCCCAGCTCAACGGTGACATGACAATCCCTGAAATGGGATAGCCAGGTGTAGCCAGGATTTTCTGAAGGGGGATATGACTGTCCATAGGGTTAGCCAGGACTTTCTGAAGGGGGGTACAACTGTTGATAGGGTCTATAGCACTTAACTATATTCGTTTTCAAAACGTTTTAAATTTTTCAATCAAGGCCCAAAGGGGAATTTACCCCCCCCCCCCCCCCCTGGCTAGCTATCCCTTTCAACTGCAATCGAGGGCAACTGTCCCCCTCTCTCAGTAGCAGACCAGATGTGTAATAATACAGTACCTGGGTGGTTGGTTGGAAACATTGGGTGCTGCTAAGTGACCATCTCCCAAATCTCCCACTCCAACCTCTCCCTCACCTGCAACCAGCCTCCACAGGGTCCAGCCCGTTATGGCTGCTTGGCTGACTTCCCAACCCATTGCTGTAACATACTATGGACATCATTTCGATTGTGACGGCTGCAATCTAGTCATAAAGGGCTGCATGTAGCTCACGGACCACCAATTTGACGTCCCGGTGTAGTCCAACATGGGGTGAAATGAACTGAAAAGGGACGTCTTGCGTCTACACGCTCCATTTTATTGTACAATTTCTAGAAAAGGATGCCCTTTCCATCAGTTCTCCTTTCTGACCTTCAACTTGATTCATATTCAATAAGACGTCCCTTTTGCTGTCTACACACTCCCACTTCACAGATATAATTTGTTGTTTACGACAAAATGTACGTTAAGACGTGGCGTGTAAACCGGCCTTAAGATCGTTCACATTTCAATTTCATCGTCAGAATAATCTGACCTTTCATGTTCAAATTGATTTGACCCTATTCCCCAACAAGTTGTGCCACTGGCTACAGCAGAATTTTAAAGTGCACACTAGACATATGTGTAGACTATATATGAAACATACCCATTGCTAATGCATAGGCCTAATATACACGAGTGTGGACTATATTTGAGATGTGGACTCCACGTAAGATTTTACGGTATTTTATTCTCCAGTGACATCTTTGGCGCCTGTGTGTGACACACACATTGCACACCATGCAGGCACGCCAGTGTATAACACCAACACAAAAAACAAAATGGCGGTGTCTGTCTCTCTCTCTCTCTCTGTCTATCTGTCTGTCTCTCCATCTGTTTGTCTCTCTCTGTCTGTTTGTGTCTCTGCAGGGCCCGCTCTAGGGGGTGGGGCAAGCCGGTCATTTGTCTGGGGCGCCAAAATTTAGGGGCGGCATTTTGGCCGTTTGAGAAAAATATTAATGTGTTAATTACGAAATTAATAGAAAACTTTACATCGCTTTTTTTCCTTTGCAAAAAATTTACCGTGTGTAGTGAAATTATATTTCTTATGTCTAAAAGCTAAAAACAACCATTTATCCCACTTGCGGCAGGGTCGGGTCTGTGGGTTCTGGCCCTCCACTCCCGTATATCTTCCACCAGGTCCCCGTCCAACCCATACACCGCCTCATCCTTATGGACAACCTGCTTCCAAGCCTGGTTCAGCTCCTCTGCCCCGGGCGCTTCTGACCACCTGAATTCTTGAAATGGACCTAACAAGCTCCTCCTCCTCTCCTCTCTTTATGTGTCCATACACCTCAATCTATTCTCCCTCATTTTTTGGCCTGATGTACTAATTCCTAATCCTATTAGCTCTTCAGAATTGGCATCTCAGCTACGTGCATTCTGCGGAAATGACTATAGCATAACGGGCCTAACCACTGCCCAGTAAAACTTCACCTTCAACTTGGTTGGGACCCTCTTATCACACAGGTTCCGCTTGCCTTACTCCACTTCAACCACCTTGATTGATTCTATGGGTTCACATCAGAGTCTATCTGCCAACTGCTTTGGGATGTTGATCCTAAGTACTTTTCCTCTTACACCTTTTCCACCAGTTCGACTCTAGCAAGTATAAAACCGTTATTTTGCTGTCCTTCTAAACTGAAAGTTAAATACTCTTTCTTCTTCATGTTTATCTTTAGCCCTTTCAATCGTCTAGCCTTTTGTATCACTCCTCTAATATCGTTTAGGCCCTTTTCTACTTGTTCTCTACAACCACTAAGATTTGCAATATTTGTCTGCAAATGCCATGGACTGAGGGGTCCATTCTCCTACTCCCGTCAGCAGCTCACCCTTATGGATGAGCTACTTGCTAAGTTATGGACATAGTGCTGAACCTTGGTGTATCCCAAAACTCACTGGTAAGCACCCAGTGCTGAACCTTGGTGCATCCCAAAACACACTGGGAAGCCCTCAGTATTTCACCAAGGTGTCCTTATCCTGGCTATTGAACCATACATACCCTCTACTATTCGAATAAACTCTTCTTCTACCATCCTTTTTAAGAATACCTCCCAAACAACCTGTCGTGCAGCACTGTCATAAGCCTTCTCCACGTCGATAAAGATGGCATGGAGATCTGATTTCGATGGACACTAGTTCGATCCTGGAGGCAACATTCTATTACTGTCTCCCAGAGCTTTATGGAATGACTCATTAGCTTAATGCCTCTATAGTTACCACAATTTTGGTCCTATCTCCCATAGTTATTTTATTGAAAAGTTTCTCTAGCCTCGAGATTCCTGTCATCCCTAGACTATGCCCCACTTCAATGGGGATTTTGTCTGGGGATTCGACCTCTCATCATCCTAAGGGCCCTGACTACTTCCTCCTTTGTTATGCTGTCCACTGCCCCTGAAGATATAGGATGAATGTCAATGTCATTCTCTCCCCTTGCAACACTGAAGTGGTTGTGGAAAGCTCTTACAACCTCTTCTTTACCTGAGATGGGGGAAAGAGGGCCCTACCATGGCATGTTTAAAAACTTCTCTGTCCCCTTCCTTGGTCTCTAACTGATGATAGAGGGCTTCATACTTCTGGTGTTTGACCAGGGCAATGATCCTCCTATGTGTGGTCTTGAAAAATATTTACACTATTATTAAAATATTAACGTAGAATTCGAAATGGTGCTGCTTGAACTTCTTTGAATGTACTGCACAGTACATACAGTATAATTCTCTGAACAGAATAGCATTAACACGCAAACACAGCACTGCTTCAATGGGTTGCCCAATATAAAATTCAAATAATATGATTTCATTTGTATTGAAAGTGAAAAATATGTACCTTTATTTAAGTACCCTTTTTAATAGTACCTTTTAAAATACCATAGTTATTCTAATAAGCAGCGCCGTCTAAAAAACTTTTTTTTGTTGTTTGTTTTAGGGCCCTTCAAATACAAGGTCTTATGCAGAGACTGCACAGACACTGCACTAATGTGACGCTTTTTAGGTGTTAGCAGTACCCAGTTTTCCCAAGCGGCCACCCATGTCAGTACTAGCTGGGGTTGCGCTGTTTAACTTAAGTCATCAGACGAGAACTGGCAGGGGCGGATCTACATAGGGACTAACAGGGCTTAAGCCCTGAGCCCCCAAGTGTCAAGGGGCCCCACAAAAATTGAATTATCATAAACTTTTAATAATTTTTGATTAGAAATGAGCACTTATCATATAGTAAAAAGAGTTAATCTAATTAATAATATAGTAATAATGACTATTTATACTATTATTCATTGAATTTTTATCAATGTGACATTATTGAACTTCAATAAGCCCTAGGCCCCGAGCAACCTAGATCCGCCCCCGAGAAATGGTGTGTAAAACGCAATTTGCCACTCCCTCTGATGAACGGCGTATTGTATAATAAAGAAACTGAATTTATCATCATTATCATCATACCCTTATCCCACCTGTGGCAGGGACTGGTCTGTAGGTCCACTTAACATGGGGCAACCCAGCCAGATGTCTGGAACCCACAGGAATATTGGCTGGGTTGTCTATGGGGGTGCCTTATTACAGGTGCTGAAATATAAACAGCGCCCTCCAATAAACGGCGCATCAAAATAGCTTTTGAAAAAAAATAAATAAACGGCGCGCCGTTTATTAGAATAAGGCGGCAATCTCGCCCGTTTCGCCCTCCCTGTTTACATTGAGCGAAATATTGCGCGAAGCAAGCATGCAAAACGTATCTAGTGAACCAGTACACGAAGTGGGAGTGGCGAAACCCTTGGATGCGTGTCCAAAAACCGACAGTTCAGTGGCTCACCACGAGGCTGCCTCCCGCAGCAAATTTCGGGGCGAGTCCCCGTTTACACTGCGCGAGTATTTTTTAATGAAACAGTTGCGCGAGTATGTTGCGCGCAGTGTAAACCCAGCTTAAGGGGCGCAAATTTGTCGTTTTGCCCGGGGCGCCAGAAATGCTAGAGCGGGCCCAGCTCTCTATGTCTCTCTCTCTCTGTGTTGCTCTCACAATGATAAATGTATTCATTTTATCTTACAGAGAAACTGACGAAACAACCACCCATGGTCTTAAGGACGTTGAAAAGCGATTTGGTGAAAGGATCAGTGACATTTCATTTTGGAGCTATGAACTTGATAATGAAATCGACAAAATTATTATGGAAACAAACAATTTGTCAGAATCAAAACGACAACTAGAAAAAGCGCTTGCTGACACTGAACAACCATTAAAAGTTGTCCAGGAATGTCTGTATTTTCGAGAAAAGCGACAAGCAATTGATTTGGTTCATGACAAAGTGGAACGTAACTTACTGATGGTACAGTATTGTCATGTGCACCCATTTTCTTCCACTTTTACGAATCTTACACCATTTCTAAAACTAACCATTCTCACGCCTGTAGAGGGATTCAGCGTCCATTGGCTTTGTTGAACGGTCTGCGGGTTTTGCTGATAAACCTGGGAATTTGCCAATCTATTGCATAGTAGAAAGGATTCTTTTACGTACACATCTCTTTTCTTTGCTTCGTTGATGTTTTAGGGTTCTTCAACTACAAGGACATTAGAGCCCCATCCACTGCATACTTCTAAAGCAGAGACTGCACAGACACTACACTATTATTGGGCATTAGCAGTACCCAGTTTCCCCATGTTAGTAATAGCTGGGGTTGCGTTGCTTAACTTCTGTGATCAGACTAGAATTATTGTGTGCAATGAAATAAGCCGCTGTCATACACATCACACAGGGCCACAGCTTTACTTAACGTCCGACTGGAGATCTCTCTCATTTGCCGTCGATTCAGCTTCAAACCTGGAACAACCGAAGATGTCGATCATGCTACCTCTGCGCCACTGAGGCAGGTTTTCCAGAGTAATTATGATAAAGAATCATATATGACCCAGAGAATCAGTGCGGGATGGCTGAAGTTTGTAGCAGGGAATTTGGGTTTTATGTGACCAGAGGGTCGGAGATCGCATGGGCACAGGATGGGTATGTATGAAAGCGGTAGAGGTTGTTGTAGCTATCCAAGGGATGGAGGTTAAGGGAGCACACTTAATTCCCAGCAAACGTTGGCGAACGGTGTACAATAGGAAATGGTACTGTGTAGATTGGTTAGCAACGACCCGTAAAGATTTGGAAATCATGTGCCAATAAATTAGCTTAATTTGAAGTGTTTTGCTACTTCTACAGGAAATTGACAACATTAAACAGTGTCAAGAGAAGATTAGGCAACTGATAGACAGGGTACAATTGCAGTTACGGTATGTATGAATTTGATTTCCATGCGTCTCTCAAGGGCTGATACGTCCAGCACAGAAGCACTCCAAGTTTCCTAGAATTCTCGGAGCGTGAAATCCAATGTACAAGTCCTTTTTCATGGGAGTTTCCATAATGAGTACACTTTACATCAAGGCTTCTGAGCGGACCTTGTAAGTCCCGGTACACCGACTGCTCAATAGTAAATGTGGCTTGATGTAATTCTTGCAGGGCAAACAGAGCTTCTCAGCACACTCTGGAACAAGACTATTTCAATAAACAGGAAGCGTTTCACATAGACACTACATGTCATGTTCTTTCAACTACATCCCACGGCCTGGCATATCACCAAGGAGTTGAAAACATAGACAACAGGTAATCATTTTCACCTCTACACGTTCCAACCATGATTAAAGCACTAATCACATATCCAATTCCAAAATCAGATTTTAGTTACTCCAGTTAACAGGGAAGTAAATTTACAATTTCATTTACATTTCACATTTCAAAATTTACATTTCACCAATTTCGTCTGTTTGTTTGATTTGTTGGCGTTTTAGGGCCTTTCGACTACGACGGTCATTGGAGCTCCGTCCAATGCATAGTTCTAATGCAGTCTGCACAGACAATATGTTGTTATAACGATTTGGGTATTAGCAGTACCCAGGGTTCCGAAGCGGTTATCCATGATAGTACTATCTGGGCTTGTGTTGCTTAACTTTAGTGATCAGACGAGAACTGGTGTGTCCAACGCAATACAGCCGCTCCAATTTCATTTATATAATATTTTAGACATTTTCTAAGTTCAAACGTGACTCTTGGGCTCAGTAAGGGACGGATGAAATAAAGTAGGGCATGTACAGTAGAGTCCTGGGAGATCGCAAGGTCGCCAGTCTGCAGTTTGGCCAGCTATGCTATATTACTATGGTACGATGCCCCGTGAGCAGCCATGTTAGGGTTCAGCACCCGACGTTTACTACCAACCACCCATGTTGATATTAACGTGGGTTTGCATTGCTTAACTTTAGTGACCTCATGAGAACTAGTGTGTGCAATGCAACATGCTACAAGGATTAAGATTGGGAAGTGCAGAAGAGTTCTAAAAATTGAAAAAGTCATGCACTCAGGGCCGGCCCTAGAGTTTGTGGGGCGCAAGGCTGCAGGCGATAAAGGGGTCCAAGGCAGCAGACGATAGCGGGGCCCAGTACCAAGTTTTTTTAATTCACCAGCACGGGGCCCAAGGCGGTCGCCTTGCCCTAAGGCTGGCCCTGAATGCACTGATCACCATCTCCCGAGCACTAGCTTAGAACAGTTTATCAAGTTACTTCAGGCTAGGCTCCATGCGCCCGCGGGGCACCATTTTGTTTGAATCAGACAAACTCAAACGACCTGCTAACTAGGATGATACTGTATCAATTCTGTCATTCAATGGAGACACCCAGAAATGCGCACTTTAAGAACGTATGTGGGATGACAAAGGTCAATAGAATTAGAATTTAGCATACATGGTGTATCAGTACAGTGGTAACAAATCAGTTTTCCTAAGCAGGCACTCACGCCAGTACTAGCTAGAGTTGCATTGCTTACCTTCAGTGATCAGACGACAACTGGTGTCCCCAACGCAATAACCCACTCTGTAATCTCTTCAGTAATGTCCCTCTATTCTAAAGTAACTAAAATACTATACAGGATGTATCAGTACAGCGGTTACAAACTGAAGATAAGAAACGCAACCCCAGCTAGTACTGGCATGAGTGGCTGCTTGGGAAAACTGAGTACCTCTAATACCCAAAATCGCCACATTAGTGCAGTCTGCATTAGAATTACACAGTAGATGAGGTTCTAATAACCTTGTAGTTGAAGGGCCCTAAAACACCAAAGAAGCAAACGAAAAAAAAAAAAAAACAGAAGAGAGGAGTGATATAGAGTTGGGGTTAAGAAGGGAGAGGAAGAGGGACTGGTTATATGCATAAAGGAGATTTACTTGGCAAGGGAAGGCCAAAGCAGACGTAGCAGCAAGTTGTATGAAGAGATATGACTGTGTTTGGGATGGATTCAGCAAGCAGCTTTATTTTGCCAATTTAGCAGTGGATAGACTAACTCTCATTCCTAAATGTGATACTGTAAAACTCCTAAAACCATAAGCTATGATTGTTATGTCCCCCTACAATGCTTGCAATGGTGGCCTTGCCTTTCAGGAAGCCCTCCACTTTATCCTCTCCAAGGTATTTCATTACTGAATTTGGTATCCATTCCTGGTTTTAACACGTCCCACCTTATTTGGGCTTTCATATGCTGTTACCTTATTTAGATGAGCACTGGCCCAAATCGAGGCATTTTAAGGATTTTTTATTAATTACACTGGTGGTTATTCACCATTTTATTCATATTTATTCTTGTTAAACATTTTACTTTCATTCGTTCTACTGTTTTTATCATTCTTATGCCACCAGTTATTACTCACAAATTTGGGGGCATATTGTCTCCTCTAACCCCTGATCCTCTCCCTGGTTATCCTAAATATTACCTGCCAGTGTAGTGGGTCTCCCCCACCCTCCCATACCCTACCTAAGGATTTGCCTGTTTAGGGGATGTTAAAAGTAATATATTTAAGTAAGTAAGAATGGTCCTTGGCAAAAAAAAGACCATAGTATGAGTCTGTGCACTTATCTCCTTCAATTTAATGAATGATCCTTTCTCCTCTTATACTCAGCCAGGGATACACTTCCAACCAAAGGTCCATTGCACCCCATCAGCAGCAGTCTGATAAAAAGACTAATGCTTTGAAATTCATGCCTCTGGCTTAGTGTGTCCCACCTTAATTCCCTAATCATGTCAGGCTCTCTCACCCTGGCAGAAAACCTGTGGAGTACAATCCTTGCTGTCCTCCTTTGGATACTTTTAATTTCCCAGGATTAGGACTAAGTGGGAGATAGGAGTCGAGAGCCAGAACCAGTGGGCCCAGACCCTGACATACCAGGTGTATGCATAAGATTCTTCTGGTTTTACAAACAGATGGCACCAGTGAAATGTACACAGTGTATTAGCTTAACATATATATATATATATATATATATATATATATATATATATCATTTTGTTCATCTGATATTAGACTACAAACACACTCAAGTTGAGCCTGCCAAAAACTAGTGTCTTGATCATGAGTTCAATGATCATGTCGAATTTTGTGCCAGAAAAACAATATTTGAGGCATATATTGCTTTTCTTGTTTAACCAAAGGAAAAAGGCTGTTGAAAGTAATCATTTGCTGGTAGAAACATATGGTGAACACGCTCCATCAATTAGAACATGTGAGACATGGTATTGATAATTTGAAAGTGGTGATTTCAACGGCAAAGACAGTGAGCGCTCTTGTAGACCACAAAAGTGCAGAGATGAGAAATTGCAGGAGTTATTGGATGATGACCCAACTGAAACTCAACAGCAATTGGCCAAAGCATTAAATGTGTCTGAAAAGATGTGGAAAGATCAATGGGGAAGATCAATAAATTCAGAAAATGGGTCCCACACAATCTGAATGAATGTCAAATGGAAAATCGGGAAGTCACTTGTGAAATGCTGTATCAACGCCATGAATGAAAATCATTTTTGCATCAAATTTTGACAGGTAACGAAAAATGGATCTATTTTTAAAATCTCAAGCAGAAAAAAATCATGGCTTTCACCTGGCAAAGAAGAAGACCATGTTTTGTGTCTGGTGAGACCAGAGTAGAATTGTGTATTCTAAACTTTTGAAGCCTGGTGAAAATGTTAATGCGCAATGCTACCACCAACAAATGATCAATTTAAATCATACATTGATTGAAAAACGACTGAAATGGGCCAGAAGACATGGCAAAGTGATTTTGCTACATGACAATGCACCATCTCACATAGCAAAACCAGTGAAAGACACTTTGAAATCATTTGGATGGGACATCCTTCCACACCCACCATACTCCCCAGAACTGGCGCCATTGGACTATCATCTCTTTGCATCAATGGGGCATGCACTTGCAGAGCTACACTTCAGCAATTTTGAGGAAGTTGGAAAATGGCTCAACGAATGGTTTGCCACAACAGACGAGCAGTTTTTCTGGCATGGTATACATAAATTACCTGAAAGATAGATGAAATGTGTGGAAGCCAATGGGCAATATTTTGAATAACAAAAAATTAATTTCCCTTCAAAATTATGAGTTTCCTTTACCAAAAAAACCGGAAACAACTTATGCATACACCCGGTAATTGGAAGAGGCATGCTGATGACAAGGATTACGTTGCCCAAATTTGATATTTCCGTTATTCTGAATTCTGATTAATTCTAACAAATCAATTTCTTACTTGATAAAAGAGGAGGGTCCTAAGCATGATCTTCTTGCGCTTTTGGGGTGGTCCACCAGTTGCAACACTTAAATCTTGTCATTTGTGTAGTGTGCAATGTCAACTGACTGTCCTAACACACTGAACACTTGGATGTAGTAAAAATCCTGAGACCCTCATTTTATTAGGTCATTAACAGTACCTAATCACAATTCTAGTACTGTACTTACACTGTGTACGTATTACTACATAAAACTTAACTATTACCTTTTTTTCAAATGCAGTACAACAGTCCCGAATACTTGGGCCGAATTTAGTAATCGTAACATTCAGCAATCTCAGCTGGAAAGAACAGCATCTGCTAACATGAGAGCTGAAATCCAGTCTCTGATTTCATCTTGCACCAACGATATCTGGTTGGCATGGAATAACACTAACGTTGCCTTATCTGAACGTGTGGCAGAGACGCTAGATTCTCAGAGAAAGCTCCAGGCGCATCTCTCTCAAGTGAGTTAGCATCGTGCTTTAAATTTAAATTGATGAATTATCTATTAGCCTATCGTTGGATCTACGTCAATTTGGTGCATATCTCACACAAGTCTGCCAAAATAGGCCTGAGTGCATTGGACACACCAGTTCTTGTCAGATCACTAAAGTTAAGCAACGCAGCCCAAGTTAGTACCGACATGGGTGGTCGGTTGAATTGCTGATAATTTCCCCTCTCCTACATCACCCATTCCTACCTCCCTCTCACCCGCGAGCAGCCTCTGACAAAGGTTTGGCCCGTTATCACTGCTTGGCCGACTCCACATCCCGTTGGTGTAACATACTAACATATTAAGTTTAAAATCTAACCAAAATATAAAAAGCAACTTGTAACCCTTTTCCCAACTTTAGCAGGGTTGGGTACCCATCTTGTCCTTCCGAATGAACACAGTGTTTTTGCACAGCTGGATGCCTACCCAAGCGACAACCCCTATGCTTATTGTCGGTATAATGTTCGTTGAGACACTCCACTGACGCCAGGGGGGCGAGTTCCTACACTTGGCAATTTTGCCTCATCTACCTGTAGCACGTCACTATTCGATTTTTGAAGCACGTCATCCATTCGTGTTCTCATTCATTGAGGCACGAGTGGTGACGTTTTTCTTTCTATTTTTGAACTTGAAATTTGAAAGGCGAGAAAACAATTGTTTGAATTTAGATGGGCCTGTCTCTCTTGTGAGAAACACGCGTTTCAGTTTTTCGCTTCAATGTTAGGCATTTTAATACATGATTAAATAATACATTTTTTGGAAAAGCATCAGAATATTTATTTTCAAGTTGCACGTATCCTACCATTTGAATAATAGGCTGGGAACGGTGGCGTGTTCCCGTAATCCAGATACCTGGAAGCTGGAGTCAGGTGATGGTTTGAGGGCGGGAGTACTGTTGGTCAACGTCCTACAGTGCTGTTAAAAAGTCTGAATACACCTACAATTTTTGGCATACTTGCACTATCGGGGACTCTAGTTCTATTTGAAAGTAGGCGGAGTTACACATACTTTTAGTATCAGAGATGCTATGAAGTTTCCAAAGTAGGCGGAGTTCCTAGAAAAGCGAGATTCGTACAAACGGGATATTCCTGGCTACACGAGATCACTCACAGAATCGATATGTTTCTTGTTCGCGGGGAGGAGGCCTTCGAGCTGAAGGCAAGAAGGCCGGGGGACCGAAACACCGAAAGTAGAGATCATTGTAAAGGTACTTTCCAAAGATAATTCATTGCATGCATCTTTCACCTCAATCGCTAGGTAAAATAGTAACCAGGTAAAATGGAAAGTGTAAAATAGAAATAACCCCGCCTACTTTTCAAAAACACGTTCCCACACTCCGCCTACTTTCAAATAGAACTAGAGTCCCCGATACTGCAAGTATGCCCAATTTTTCTACAAATTTATCAAAAACTCCAAAATTATTACGTTTTCTTTTGTAAAATACAACAATCGATTCACTTATTGGGCTTTGCTACTTACAACACAGGAGTAATTATCATTGACAATTTCGATTACATGATTAAAATTTTCAAAATAGTCAGTTTCGAAAAAGTCTGAATACAGAGGAGATATTTGTAGTTAAAATTGTAATTTTTTTCTGAATTTCCCAACTTTTGTCTTCATCATCATACTTTATTTATTAACGAAGTCGATTATACGTGTTTTGGTGAGAAAAAAAATATTTAGATAGAATTTGGTAGAAAGTTATCAACGATCAGCCCACTGAAAAGGTTGGAAATTGAGCCTGCAGGGATAAAAACTATTTTAGACCTTAAAATGATGGAAAATCATATTAAATGGAAAATCATACCCCTACAGAGTGTTGTTAGACCATTTAAATTTAGAGTAGAAGTAAAAACGTATTGCAGAAGTGGCCATCCCAAGAAAGTTGATAAGTCTGCCATTAAATTTATTATAAGAAAAATTTGGAAAACTCCCTCTGGAACACTTTCAAAATTGATCAAAATTGGAACACTCAAAATTGATCCCCCGCCCAACATGTCGGATTTTTTTTTAAAAAAAAAAACGTATAAGCACTTTGTCAAATGCTTTTCGTTAATGTGCACGAGACGTCTTCACCACAGGCATTGTCTCTGCAAGCGATGTTTTTCATTTGTAATGGCTTACAAACATTTTGAGCCCTTTGCAGATACTGAGCTTAAGAATTTGCAAACAGTGAGATCAGATATGCAAGTTACTGTATTTTAATATCTGAATCAGTGGCGTACCTAGGGTTGGTGCATACCACATTTTTGATCTTTTTTTGCAAAAAGTTTATTTTGTTTCGTTGGTGGTTTAGGGCTCTTCAACTACTAGGTCATTAGAGCCCCATTCACTGTATAGTTCTAGAGAAGAGACTGCACATACACTATGCAAATGCGACAATTTTTGGGTATTAGCAGTTACAAGCGTTCCCAAGCGGCCAACCATGTTAGTACTACCTGGGGTTGTGTTGCTTAATCTCAGTGATTAGACGAGAACTGGTGTGCCCAACGCAATAAGTGGCTCCCAGTAAGTCTCGGTATCACCTCCTCACTTATAATTCCCTGTTATTACTGTTGGGTATGCCGTTGGTACGCCACTGATCTGAATACATAATTATTGTTAATGTCCCAAAGAGTTGCAAACAACAGCCAACACAAACAGACTATTATGACCAATTTCTCCCACGTTTTTTCTTTAGATATCACAAGAAATCTATGAATTGGAGAGACATATTGAGTTGCTGAAACGGGCCATTAACGCTAAATCTGCTCCACTGCAACTGGCACAAACCCGACTGGAATCCAGACTTCACAGACCATCAATGGAGCTTTGTCGAGATCCTCCACAAATGAGGTAAAATCACTTGCAAACACAGAATAAACCTGATGTTTTGCCCCTCGTCTGACACAACACTTGTTACAGATTGCTGAGAGAGGTCAAGGAACTTAACGACAGTATGTATAAACTAGAATCGAAATTAGCAGAGGCAAAAACAACCATTCAGCATTTGGTGGTGATAAGGTCTGACTTGGAGCAAGAAATTAAAGTGAAGGCTAATTCACTATTTGTGGATCGAGAACAATGTCAGGGTATACGACGTACATTTCCTTACCAGACACCACCAATGCCTTGAATCTAACTAATTAATTGAGAGCACTCCAGTAATATGTCGATTATTTCCATCAATTTTTCGCATATGATGGCACTGGTAATACGAAACCTTCCTTAGCCTCGAAGAAGGTGTAAGAAAGAATAATTTGATCGACATTCTCCAATTTTGGATCTTCAGCATATTCTGGATCAATGTAGAAAAACACAGGCATATCCACCTGAAAATAAGTTGAATCTCATATGATAATTCAATTTGTTGTATGTAGTGGAATCATAGTACTAACCTGTTCATGTGGATTAAGTCGTTGTTCTTCAAAACAGAAACACTTAAGAAAATAAAATTCAGAAATCTTACACGTTGTGGTACAAATTCAACATAAATAGAAAATCACAAACCTGAATTTTATTAAAATACTGGCCAGCTTCAAAAGGCACAACATTATAAGTGGCAATTCCAGTTATGGGGCGATCTGTTGAATTGGTGGCGGTGTAGAAGGCCAGAGCAGTTTCTCCAGGAGAAACCTGAAGGTCAAGAACTTTATTAAAGCAAGGTTGACATGATCAAAGTGCACTTGGTCCAAGTTGGTTTCCACAGCAAGTGACTTGCACAGTGAGCTGGAGAAAAGGAAGATGGTGGATTTGGCTTTGGAAGGGGAAGTAGTGGCAGATATACCCAGCACGTCCCTCATTTTCTCCGTGATGTCCACACACCCAGACTACTCATTCATAACTATCAGCTCTTGACATCCCACTCACATACCACAGCATTCGGATGTTGGCTAGTTACATTCTATTTACGTGGCTCTTCCTTCCAGCCCAACACTCTAATCCATATAGCATAGTAGGCCTAACCACTGCCCTCTAAAACTTCCGTTTCAATTTCATTGTGGCCTTCCTATTACACAAGACTCATACAATTCCATTAAATATGTTTTCTCTGTCAGTCCACTTCCTAGCTGATCAAAGTTTGACTTCGATGAAATTTAAAATGGCTACCAACATGTAACACACGGAGGGGGAATTGCATATTTATAAAAAAAATAGAAAACCAGCTAGGAATTGGACTGACAGAGAAAACATATAATTTATGGAATTGCATGAGTCCTGCGTGATAGGAGGGTCCCAATCAAATTGAAAGGGAAGTTTTAGAGGGTTAATATTTATGCCAACTCAAGGCAGCACTAAAGGCCACAGAAGACCCCACTACACTGTAGTGTTCATCTGCCTATCATCCTTCTTGCACTTCGTTGTGTCATAAAGACCTAAAGGCATCACCTGCTGTGTTAAATAAAATAAAAGAAAAGAACTCAGAAAGGGGGGGGTTGAAAATTAAGGTCAATCACCATTGACACTCTCTTTCTAAGAAGACCATTTGTCAAGGTGACCTACAAGATGAAGGACCCTTATCTACACCACAAAGGGCCAGATGTAGCTTCAACTGAAACAAAGCAGAAGAAGAAGTCCTTTGAGGTTTTTTATTGTTTCTACTATGTTGTGTATATGTGTAGATTTTGTAAATAAAGTTTTGACTTTTTGTTTAACTGAGAAAAGAACGAATTTTAGCAGTATCTTTAATTCTTCATTATTCAGTTCTGATCAGTATTCTGATCGTTCAAATCTAAAACCAGAAGAGGAATTTGAACATTTTGGTACTGAAACCCGGGAATCAGCCTTTAGATGGAACGTGGAATGAGAAGGAGAGCAGTTTTCAGAGCTGCCATAACCAGGATCTCCAATAGCATCAATGAAGAGCTGAAGAAACCAGATAATTCAGCCGTTTTAGTGGAACTGATGGACAAACTCATCATCAACGAAGAAAATCTGAGACAGGCCAACAGTGAAATTGAGGAACAGACTCCAGATGATGGTGTTGAAGAAGAAATAGAATCAGTGCTGCATTATGATGATGTGATTTCAGAATCAAAATCACGAGTGAAGTGGTATGTGACTGGTGGTAATGCCAGCAATGGCAACAACAGTGCTACAGTTATAAATGGACCGAGAGGAACTTCTGAAGGTAATACAAGTTTTGTATCTTCAAATTTGAGACCAGTCAGGTTATCCAAATTAGAAATTAGAAGGACATTTGCCACTGGCAAGAATTTTGGCACCAATTTGAAAGCTCCATTCATTCAAATGAGACCTTGGGAGATGTTGACAAGTTCAACTATTTGAAGATGTACCTTTCGGGAAGAGCCTTGGCAGCAATTAGTGAAATTCCTCTTACTGCACAAAATTATGTACAAGCAGTGCAACTGCTAAAGGACAGATATGGGCAAGTACAACTTCAGATAAATGCCCATATGAGCAAATTACTTGCCATGAAAGCAGTTAGAAACAAATGATATTTATGCACTGCAAAAGCTTGTGGATTATGTTGCAGTAAAGACCCAAAATCTATAGCAGCTAGGTTTGAACAATGCAGCCTACAGTGTGTTTTTGTGCCCAATAATTTTGAAGGCATTGCCTGGAGAGTTGGTGTTGTCATGTACCAGAGAAGCCAATGCAAACCCCCAACTTATGCAGGATCTAGGTCAACTTTTGCAGTTCCTAAGGCAAGACGTGGAGTCAAGAGAGCAGTCCCAGAAAATGACCCATTTCAGTGAGATCCCAAAGAAGTCCAAGCCAAGGCCAACATATCCCATCACAGCAGCAGCCCAAGCCTGTGGCTCAGAGAAATCAAAGAAGTACTGTGCACTTTGTAACACTACAGAGCATGCAACAGAAGACTGGAAGGCAGATCTAGTCTAAGATGAAAAGAATAGAAGACTGAAGAAGGCTGGGAGATGTTTCAAGTGTTTGTTCCACAATCACTTGGTAAAGAACTGCAGAACCCCTGGGATCAGGTGCCAACTCTGTGGGAGCCAACATTGCTGTGTTCAAGGGGAGTACAGAAGTTACCAGAGGACTCAGGTGTTCAAGCAACTATCTACAACACCATGGGATTATCAGGAAAGTTACCAGTGCTACTACAGACAGCCCAGGTGATAGCCAAAGGGAAAGGCCATATGGAATTCACAAGGATCCTGTTAGATGGAGGAAGCCAATGGAGCTTTATATGAGAAGACCTGGCTAAGGCTCTGCAACTTCGAGCCATAGCAGAAGAAACGGTCAGGGTAGCAGTGTTTGGGGAACCCAAGACTGTGGTCAAGAAAGTCAAAGTAGAAGAATTTGTGCTGCAAAGCAGATTTGATAATCAGGCTTTAAGCATCGAAGCCTGGGTTACTTCTAACATCTGCCTTGATGACCTGAAAATCCCTGCTGAAGACAACCTCATGGCAGGGGAAACACAAGGATATTTGCTTGCAGATGAGGACAACCACCAGGGGACCAAGGACATACAAGTTTTAATAGGAGCCGACGCCTACTGGGAGGTAGTCACTGGCAGGATCACGAAGTTTTCCAACAATTTCAGAGGAGTGGAGACTATTTTTGGCTGGACTCTACATGGACCATTAAGAACAGGATACAGTTACCCTCAGCCCATTTGGTGAGTGTGATGCAAGTAACTACATTATGGTCATCATTAAAGAAGCCACCACAGGAGTTGGAACACTTAGGAATCCAAGATTCAGAAGAAATGACAGCCAGTGAGATCTACAAGAATTTTGAGTCCACCATCCACAGGAGAGAAGATGGCCATTACCAGGTTCCTCTGCCATGGAAGAGTGCTGACGTTCAGGTGGATAACAACAAGAATGTCACCATGAGACAGTTACAGGCCTTACTCCAAAAGCTGTTCAACAATGTGATCCATTTGGCAGATTACACAGCATCCACCAACAAATACCTGATCAGAGGCCATGCTGAGATGTTGGATGACACCACCCAAGGGCATCCAGGGCGACAGTACTACATGCCTTACCGGGCAGTCATTAGAGAGGACAAGGCCACCAGCAAGATAAGAGTAGTATTTGATGCCTCCTCTCATGGTCCAGAGGCCCAGTCCCTGAATGACAACCTCCTCATTGGTCCAAAGCTAAACCCCCAGTTACTAACAGTCTTGTTGAATTTCAGAGTATTCAAGATCCCATTAGTGGCAGACATCGAAAAGGCTTTCTTGCAGATATTTGTAAACCCAGAGGATCAAGATGCGATGAAATTCCTTTGGGTGCGAGATATTTTCAACTTAGATAACCCTGAGATAATTGAATTACAGATGAAAACTGTTACCTTTGGACTAGGTCCAAGCCGATTTCTCCTAGCAGCAACCATCCGTTATCACCTCCAGAGAGTATTGTGGCTGACAGAGGCAACCAGACTCAAATTAATCAATTCCTTTTATGTAGATGACCTTATTACAGGGGCCAACAATCTGGCAGAAGGAAGGCAATTGTACCAGCAAGCCAAACCACAGATAAGGCCTTACAAGAGACCATTGATCATCAGGACAGTGATAGGGCACAAGGAAATACAGAACCTGAGGTATTAAAAGTGTTAGGCCTGTGCTGGGAAAAGGTAGAACACCAGTTTCAATTTGCATTGCATTCAGTATTGGAACTGGCAGCATTAAGAAAAAACACCAAGAGATTTGTTCTGCAGGTGGTCGCCAGTATATTTGATCCTATTGGTTTCTTGTCCCCATTTGTTGTCTGCATTAAAATAATGTTTCTGATAATTTGGAGAAAAGGAATTGGATGGAATGACCCTCTGTCTGAGGACATCTGGGCTGCATGGGAGGAATGGACCACAGAACTTCCTCATTTATCAC
This sequence comes from Trigoniulus corallinus, assembly GCA_013389805.1. Classification (NCBI taxonomy): domain Eukaryota; kingdom Metazoa; phylum Arthropoda; class Diplopoda; order Spirobolida; family Trigoniulidae; genus Trigoniulus; species Trigoniulus corallinus. Next base: position 21,513,391 of record JAAFCE010007744.1, read on the forward strand.
ACATTGTTGTGAAAAGGAGATACCTCTCACAGCAGTTGGAGAGGCCAAGGTATAATTTGCATGTGTTCTGTGATGCCAGTCCACTAGCCTACTGTGCAGTGGCTTACTTGCAGGCCATTGGACAAGATGGAAGAGTTTCCACAGCTTTAGTCATGGCGTTGTTGTTGTTGTTTGTTGGAGTTTAAGGCCCCGTCAACTACGAGGTCATTAGAGACCTGTCCACTGCATAGTTCTAATGCATAGACTGCACAGACACTACACTAATGCGACGATTATTGGGTATTAGCAGTACCCAGCTTTCCCGAGTGACCACCCATGTCAGTACTAACTGGGCTTGTGTTGCTTAAGTTCAGTGATCAGACGAGAACTGGTGTGTCCAACGCAACTCGCAGCTCCCTTAGTCATGGCAAAGGCATGAGTTGCACCCCTGAAGACCCTAACAGTTCCTTGAATGGAACTGATGAGTGCAGTGATAGGGGCCCGAAGGAGCCGATATCTCACATCTTCCCTCGAACTGAACTTCCTATCAAGCCACTCTATCTATGGAGCGACTCTAGTATTGCACTACACTGGATAGCTAGCCCCATGGATAGATGGAAACCTTTTGTGGCCAATCGTGTAAAAGAAATGCAAGGCCACACTGTGGGTGCCAGATGGGGGCATTCTCCTGGGACTGAAAATCCAGCTGATTTGGCAACTCCAGGTCTATCTGCCCAAGAATTACAGAAGTGGCTCAAACAGCTCCTTTGAGTTAAAAGAGGAATCCATCCTAGCTGGAGATGGAGAGTGGAACCATGAGGCCAAGACAGATAAGGTGTTCAGAAATCTAGTGGAAGTGTTAGAACCCCTTTTCAACATCCACAACTTCAGTTCCTGGTATAGAATGGTTTGGGTGACAGTATGGGTCCTTAGATTTATAAGGATTAAGAACTCAAAAGTGAAGGGGCCACTGCATGGCTCTGAAATCCTTGCTGCTGAACATTATTGGTTGAGTAGAGCCCAACAGGAGGCCTTTGGGGAAGACTGGGCCTGTTTAACCTCAAGGAACCCACTCAAGAATAGTTCAAAACTGGCAGAATTAAAAGCATTCCTTGGTGAGGATGGGCTTATCTGAGTAGGAGGGAGGCTTCAGTATAGCAGCTTGGCTCCTAACCTGTGGTCACCATGTGACAACATTATTGATTAGGCAATCCCACCAAAGACTTTTGCATGAAGGAGTTAAGGCAACCCTAACAGAATTAAGAGACAGCTATTTTATCATGAAGGGACGTCAGCAGGTGAAACATGCTATCAATGATTGCCTAGTGTGCAAAACGTGGAAAGCAAGACCAGCCTCAGAGCCCTTTGGACCACTACCTAAGGATTGGGTCACACCTTCATCCCCCTTTGAGGTAGTTGGGCTAGACTTTGCAGGCCCACTGTTTGTGAAGGGGCCTGATGGCCCTGCGAAGTCTCACATTGCCCTATTCACCTGTGCTGTCAACCGTGCCATTCACCTTGAACTGGTCTCTGACATGTCCACTGCATCATTCCTGCTGGCCTTTCAAAGGTCTACAGCCAGGCATGGACTTTGTAGGATTATATATTCTGATAATGCACAGACGTTTAAATGGGCAGAAAATGACATAGCAAACCTGTGGGCATTGATCAGGGATGAGAAAGTACTGGACACCTTTGCAAAATCTAAAATATGCTGGAGATTCATTGTGGAACAAGTCCCATGGTGGAGAGGGTTCTATGAACGACTGGTTAGGTCTGTAAAGACATGCCTCAGGAAGGTCCTGGGAAAGAGCTGTTTGAGATTTGAGGAGCTCATGACGATGTTAACAGAGGTTGAAGCCATTCTGAATTCCCAGCCTTTAACCTACAGAGAGGGAAATGCTACGGAGGAATCACCACTTACCCCATCCCATTTCCTGGTTGGCAAACACCTCACAGCATATGCCACCAATTGGAAGCCCAAGCCAAGTATCCCCAGAGCTACCCAGTTTCAAAACATGATGGCAACTTTGGTAGAGGTAATTAGGGCACCTTTGGAAAAGGGAGGTTATTAGAGCACCTTTGGAAAAGGTGGGCCAATGAATATCTATTGGAACTACAATCAGCCCATAGATGCAAGCTGATGGGCAGTAGTGGCCTACAGCCAGGCGAGTTAGTGCTTCTGCAAGAGAAAAATACCCCCAGAGCAATGTGGAGACTAGGGCAGATCAAGGTGTTCCCAGGAAGGGATGGACATGTGAGAGCCTGTGAGGTGGCCCTGACAGGGGGACGAACACTGAGATGCCCAGTTCAGCTTTTATGCCCACTAGAAATTGGGAAGGAATGAGCAGGGGCTCATTGGAGGGGAGTGTTAAATAAAAGAAAAGAAAAGAACTCAGAAAGGGGTGGGGGGTTGAAAATTAAGGTCAATCACCATTGACACTCTCTTTCTAAGAAGACCATTTGTCAAGGTGACCTACAAGATGAAGGACCCTTATCTACAACACCAAGGGCCGGATGTAGCTTCAACTGAAACAAAGCTGAAGAAGAGGTCCTTTGAGGTTTTTTATTGTTTCTACTATGTTATGTATATGTGTAAATTTTGTAAATAAAGTCTTGACTTTTTGTTTAACTGAGAAAAGAACGAATTTTAGCAGTATCTTTAATTCTTCATTATTCAGATCTGATCAGTATTCTGATCGTTCAAATCTAAAACCAGAAGAGGAATTTGAACATTTTGGTACCGAAACCCGGGAATCAGCCTTTAGATGGATTGTGGAATGAGAAGGAGAGCAGTTTTCAGAGCTGCCATAACCAGGATCTCCAATAGCATCAATGAAGAGCTGAAGAAACCAGATAATACAGCCTACAACTGTTACCTACACCACAAAGGGCGGGATGTAGCTTCAACTGAAACAAAGCTGAAGAAGAGGTCCTTTGAGGTTTTTTAATGTTTCTACTACGTTATATATATGTGTAAATTTTGTAAATGAAGTTCAAATCTAAAACCAGAAGAGGAATTTGAACATGCTGAACTAGTGTATGGAACCACATTATACCTACCCGGAGACATCTTCACTCCGGAATACAATGCTTTGGCCAGGGGCGATTTCCTGCAAAATTTGAGGTATCACATGCGTGCTTTAATTCACAAGCCACCACGCACACCAGCAGCACAACTCTAATTTGGATATGGCCTCACATGTCTTTATCCGCACTGGTATTTCTAGACACCCCCTCACTCCACCATATGATGGACTTTTCAAAATTTTAAACAAAAATAACAAATATTTCACAGTAGATATCAATGGACATTCTCACAATGTCATGATAGACCGACTTAAACCAGCATTTTTATCTGATTTCGACATCGCTAGTTTACCACCTGCTAATCCAGCAGAAACTTCCAATTCACCAACAGAGGAAACATTACCCTCACAAGCAATCGTTCCACAAGACACATTACACACTACAAACCATCAACCACACATTCCATGTACACCTGCAGGTATGGTCACTAGGTCTCTTGCTCATGACAACCGTGTCCATTTCCAATAATGCATGAGTTCAACAAACTCATCCCACTCCCTGGGCTTTATTTCTTCCAGGAGAGTATTGTTGCATTACCAGAAAATGCAACATTCAATACATACATAATGCTTATAACCCTGTTGGTTGTTTTTGCTGCAACCAACAGATCACCTTCTCTGCATGTCAGCCATTTTTTGCATTGTCATAGCAACACGAGAAATATGACCTGCAGCATTCTCATCAATTCAAACTTTCATAATTTTAATTTAAAATTTTTGGAATGGGACAATTTCGCACATGCATTGCGCTCGTATTTTAAATTTTATTGCTTATTTCAAAACTTTGTAAAATAGAAACAGAGAGAGAATTTAACTTTTGATCCTTGCAGACTGCAATATTTTATGCTCCGTTTTCATTAATACATTTTATTCATATCAATTCATTGATTATCTTTTGTGCATTAATTCTGGAATTATTAAGTATTATAAAGAGTTAATATTGTTATAGTATTTATTTCCTGCATTTGATAATTATTATCAGAAAATATGGACTACAAACGTAACTAGCAACAATAAACCAGACGGGGATTTAATTGAACACGTCTGGACTCTAGGAATCACTCAACCTGGATTTACTCCAGTTCCACATTCTTCCTAATCACAAGGAATATTTCACACTTCAATTTATTTCCTAAAAATCCACTGCAATAGTATCACCTTATGTCACCTGTAGCAGGGTTGGGTCTATGGGTTCTAGAACTCCACTGCCATCTATCTCCCACAAGAGCCCTAGCCACCCCACATTACCATATCCTTATGAACAACCTATTCTGACGTCTGCTTTGGTTCCCCTGCACTGGGTGCTCCCAACCGCCTGCATTCTGCAATGGACTGTAATGTACTTGCATTGTATTTACTGTACGTGGCTCTTCCTCACTGTCCAACACTCTGCTCCATGTAGCATAACTAGTCTAACTAATGCCCTGTAAAACTTGCCTTTCAACTTTATTGGAACCCTCCTATCACACAGGGCTCCACCTGTCTGTCTCTACTTCAACCATCCCTCATTGATTCTTTGGGTCACATACTAGTCTGTCATCATGCAGTATGATGTCGACATTTGCAAGAAATTTCGTTAAAAATTTTCACTAAAGTTTTTCCGAATATTATTCGAATAATTTCTCAAATATTGGAATATCAAATAGTCCCAAACAGGCCGAATATATACGGATATCAAATATTTGGAATGGAAACTCTAGTTGTGGCATTTCACCACCGCCAGGAGGCTAGCTCCTCCGTGTGGGACTTCTGCCGAATTCCAGCTTTTATAACAAGTACAAAGAGATTTCTACGTGCAGATGACATTGTAAACGTCATATGGGTTTTTGGCTTCCTCCATCCAATTCTAATTCATTACAATGAAAGCAACCTTATTTGGCCAATTTGACAGTGGAGAAACTAATTCTCATTCCTACATATGATACTGCGAAAATCCTAAAACCCTAAACTATAAATACTGTGTCCCCCACAATATTTTTAATGGTGGCCTTTCCTTACAGGACGCCTTCCACTTTATCCTCTCCAAGGATATTCCATTTCCGATTGGCCTTTGGTAAAAAAAAACACCAGTAGTATGAGTCTGCATTCTTATTTCCTTCAATTTATATGGATAATCCTTTCTCCCCTTATACTTATCTCGCTCTAGAAAGAGGAGTGACTATTGCTTTGGACACACCAGTTTTCATCTGACCACTGAGGATAAGCAACGCAACCCCAGGTAGTACTTGCTTGGGAACACTGGGTAGTGCTAATACCCAAAATCGTCATTAAAGCATAGTGTCTGTGCAGATTCTGCATTAGAACTACACTGTGGATGGGGCTTTAATGACCATTGTAGTTGAAGGGCCCTGAAACAAAAATAAACCAATCGGAATGAAATCCTTGCGAATAATCCCTTAGAATCGTAAATAAAGTCATTCTGTTATTTGGGGGGGGGCAGCGGGTGTATACAGCATACCCATTGAATCAATGGGGGATGATTGAAGTGGAGTCCTGTGTGATAGGAGTGTCCCAATCAAGTTGAAAGGGAAGTATTACAGGGCGGTGGTTAGACTCAAAGAACAGTAGCTGAGACGCGAATGCTGCAGTACAAGAGTGGGGTGTTGAGAGCTGATAGAATTATGAATGAGAATATTTGAGGTAGCTTTGGGGTGGTAGACATGGCCAGAAAAAAATGAGGGAGAATAGGTTAAGATAGTATGGAACCATAATGAGAAGAGAGAAGGACAAGCTCAGGAGGCCCATTTCAGGAATTCAGGTGTTTGGAGGCAGCCTGGGAAGGGGGAGACCACAGCAGACAAGGGAGCAGGTTGTCTGTAAGGATATGACGGTGTGTAGGGAGGATGGGAACCAGGTGGGAGGAAGGAAAAATAATTTTTCCTTGCATTTCGGAAAACACCCCTAATAAAACCAATATTCCAAGGAGAATATACAAGTAAATTACAGTTTTCTCTAACTGTAATCCTTAAAAGTTAAAACATTGCCTACCTGTATTTCTGGCTGCAAAGGTTTAAAGTTCCATGTAAGACTTGATGACGTGTCTGCATTAAAACGTACTCTGATAATTCTGTGAGGAACCTTCTTCATACTTTCGACTTTAGAAACGTCCTCTGCAACTGCTGTCTGACCACCATAGCTGGTTGCCTAGTTAAGTAAAAACAATCTATTACCACCATGCCCTTGTCCCGTCAGTGTCTTGATCTCCTATCTCACAACTGCTGTATTCTCACGACGTCAGGTGTCGAGAGTGCTCTTCCTTTTCCACAGTGGCTCCTTGCAGTTTCTGAACGGGGTGGGGGGCGGCTATATTGCATTGGACACACCAGTTCTCATCTGATCACTGAAGTTAAGCAACGCAACCCCAGCTACAACTAATAAGGGTGGCCACTTGGGAAACTCAGTAGTGCTAATACCCAAAAAAATTCGTAGCATCAAAAGATAAAAAAAAAACACAACCCTTAGACAGTTAGGAATTGACCTCATCAGCTGACTTGAAATGATATAAAGCTGCCTTCATGGGCAAGTTAAACCACCGTCCCACAGTTCAAGGATGAGGTCTTGGTGTGTTACACCTTGTCCCCTATTCTATAAGTTGTGAATTATTTCTTTATACTGTATTCTTCTGAACTATTTCCTTATACTGTATTTGCCTGTCTTCAAAGTACTTGGGGCTCTAGTGACCTGACAGTTGAAGGGCCCTAAAACCCTAACGGAAAAGAACATTCAAAGTACTTGCCTTTCTTGATATTAAGGTATGATGATATTGTACGTTGGGAGGACAAGTTCCTACATCTGACTTCTCCGATCTACAAATATGTTAGTCCACACAGAAATGATTCCTTAACACATCATACAGAACCACGGTTTAACTGCCAACCAAGAGCACACTTGAGTTCCTCTCTGCCAGTTCAAAAGCAGTTGTGTCCTCAGGCAAGGCTGAACTTACAACCACAGACCATAACCCCTTGAGCTATCAAGGTGGACTCTACTGTGGTCACCAAAATAATGAGTGGAGTGAAACTTGTGGAGTTATGCTCAATAAATGAAAACATCAATCAATGTAGCTGGCCAAAAAAGGTTTATTATGAAGAAATTATTCTTATAGGTGGTCAAAAAAATTCGAGTGTTGACACAAAACTACTTGTATGTAATTCTAATTGATTTAAACAATTAAGTCCAGCAATTAATATTTTGTTGCCTGTCCTTTAGCATTAATGACAGCTGCACACCTTCTTGGCATGATAAGGTTGATAAGGTTTTCACAAACTTGAACAGGAATAGAATACCACACTCTTTTGATTTCCTCCCAAAGTAATTATTTGCTTGAGGTATCTGTAACAGAAACTTGACTTTTTAACTCTTCCCACAGATTCTCAATTGGATTCAAATCCGGTGATTGAGACAGCCATTGTAATTTCAATATATTTTTGCTAGTGAACCAATTTGTTACTAACTTGGTGGTATGTTTTGGATCGTTATCTTGTTGATACACCCAAATTAACGGCATGTTTACCCTCCGCATAAGGCAGCATTATGTTCTCCATAATTTTGAGATAGATTTCCTTGTCCATGTTTTATTTCATCCAAAATATTGGACCAACACTATGGCATGAGAATTATCCCCAAATCTGGATGTTAAGCAGCCCATAGACGGTCAACTTGGTTGTCAACCATGTCGTCAACTTGCCATGTTGACGACAAAATTGATCGTCTGTGGGTAGGTTGAAGGTTGAAAGGTCAAGTTGAGGTAACGGTTGAAGTAAAATCAAAAACTTTAGATTTTTCATGGGAGGAGCCTATTGTTGTCAACCAAGTTGCTTCGTCTATGGCAGTGTTGTCAACTTCGCTGACAACATTAGTGCACTTAAAAAATTTTTGAGTGAAGTTGGTGTGGAATGATCTAGATACAGTGTCCAAAAGTGAAGTATAAAATTATTAAAGGGGTACAATTCGTGCACAGTATGAGAAGTTAGTATCCTATCATGGTGACTTGATAACTCGGTCAGTGGTTCTAGGTTAGATATCGGACTGAAGTTGGTGGGCCCCTTTGGATGATAGAGATGCCCCGAGTGCACCTTCCTTTGGATGATAGGAAAAACCAAGGTCCCATGTGGTGAACTATGGAATTTGCATGAAAAAGAACCCTCTGCTATGCAGGAGTTCCCCCTGGCGCTGGTGGAATTTTCCAACGAGCAGCAGACTGACGGTAAATAAGCATTGGTCGGCAATGGCTATGGCAAAGCACCATCCAATACATCACCGTTGTGTCAATTCAGAGGGACAAGGTGGGTACCCAACCTTGCCATAGACGAAAAAAGGGTTATTATAATTATTTTAATTCCATGCCCACCCGGGCACTAATTACAAAACATATACAAACACCTGAACACATATTAATAAATACACACATAACATCCTACAGTCAACGCTCGAATAGTGCAAAATTACAGACCTCACAACCATAGTACAGGGCGCCTGGGCATCTGCCACCACCGCAAAAACTGAGTTAGGGGTTGATTTGTATTAAAGCTTTTATTTAAATATTTGACACCACCAAAACTAATGTAATGTTATCTGCCGAGAACTGGAGTGTCCAATGCAACTCGTCTGCACTCCAATGCAATTCGGCCGCACTCCAATGCAACTTGGCCGGCACTCTAATGCAATTCGGCCGCACTCCAATGCAATTCGACCGCACACCAATGCAACTTTGCCGCACTTGAATGCAATTTGGCCACAAACCAATGCAACTCGGCCACACACCAATGCAACTCGGCCGCATACCAATGCAACTCGGCCGCACACCAATGCAACTTGGCCACACTCCAATGCAATTCGGCCACATTAAAATGCAACTCGGCCGCACCATAGTTTGAGGAAGCTGTGCTACACCTTTTCGCTGTAAATTTTTTGAAAAACTGATGTTGATGAGAAGGTTGTCAACTTGGTTGTTCAGTCTGTGGCAAACAAGTTGACGACAAGGTTGACAACCAAGTTGACCGTCTGTGGGCCGCTTTACCTCCACCATGTTTTATTGTCTTAATTGTATATATGGGAGCCAGTTCTTTTCTTTTGGGTCTTCTAATATGCAGTCTGCTATCACTTCCAAATAGATTTATTTTAGTTTCATCACTAAATAGTACATTCTTCCAATATTTCCAGTACATTCCATAGTACATTATTCCAATATTTCAAACAGTTTGTTGACCAGTCAATGATCCATAAGTGTTGTGAGCAAACCAATTTGTATGCTACTCTAAAATCAATTGTGAATAGTGGTGCAGTTCCGCTTTCTACAACAACTGATAAAATTGAACAGTTTCTTGGTATTTCATTATGAATGGGAATTGCAAAATTTCCCATATATTTATGTATTGGGCTGAAGAAACAAGGATTTCTTCAACTTCTGACACAATGTCAAAATATGAATTGGAATTAATAAAATCAAATACTGCAAAAACACATTTATAACATATATAACACATTTAAAACACATCTATGGCGTCTGTTTGGGCTGGTGCCAGCAGAGCCTATGGCTTTTAATGGTAAAGGGTCAGGGATATAGCGTTTTGTTTTCACAGCCATAATGTTTCCATTAAGGGAATATTTAATGCAGGGTCCTGGTTGGCAGCCAAGTTTTTCATATACTATCATACTGTATTATTAGCAAACTTCAGTGTTCTGTTAACTTACAAAGTATGCAATGCACAGGAGATGAATTACATCCTGCATATGTGCACGTCTTAATTAAGAATGTTGCATTTGTGTAGAACATAGAACATAAGCTGTGCATTACATACATTGTACACTGACAGATCACTCAATCTTGCATGGTTTTACTAGTAATGACACAAGTGAATTAGAATTGAGGTGGTAAGACAATTTGGGATTCCTATGCATCATCATCATCATCACACCCTTGTCGCACTGGCAACAGGGTCTGGTCTTGGGGTTCTTAGCCTCCACTCTCTCCTATCCTCCACCAAGTACCCCTCCACCCCATACACCTCCATGCCTCTCTGCACCACCTGCTCCCACATCCATTTTCATCTTCCCCTACTCCTGGTGCCCCCAATCACATGCAGTCCCATAATGGACCTAATAAGTTCCTCCTCTCCCTCCTTATCACATGCCCATACCACCTCAGCTGCTGTACTCTCTTTTTCTCTGTGATGTCTCCCACTCCCAAGCTACCTCCAGGGCCGGCCTTAGGGCAAGGCGACCGTCTTGGGCCCGCACTGGTGAATTAAAAAAAACTTGGAATACCAAGTCAAAATACCAAGAGGATATGTGCAACTCACCATCCACCATGAAGCAATAATCAAATCATGATTACTGTACATATAAATAAATCATTTATGCACCCCCACATGACGTTGTTTTACCACACATCAAATACCATAATATATCATGTAGTGCCTGTGGATTATACATGAGACATAGGGTCATTTAGTGCTGACTATATGTGAGGGTGGGCTATATATGAGTGTGGACTATAAATGAAACCAAGGATCCCCAATGAAAACTTCTCCTTACTTTCTGAACATTTTATTGCACTTTATGTTCTTATTTATATCATAATGTAAAATAAAATCTTTCACATTTCAATTTCATTGTCAGAGCAATCTGACATTTCATGTTCAAATTCATTTGATCCCATTGCCCCTACAAGTTGCACCACTGGCTACAGTAGGAATTTCAAAGAGCAGACTATACATGAGTGTGGACAATACATGAAACATACCCATCGCTAATGCAGACTACAGACGTGTGCGGACTATATTTGAGATGTGGACTTTATCTTAGATTTTACAGTAAATCCAATCCAATATGTATTATGGATGGAATAACCCAAATAACATTTGTCCCCTATGGTCCTCAACAAAACGTTATAACCATGCTTTACAGCATTCATTTCAATGATAATTCCCAAATGCCAAAAAGGGGTAATCCAAATTATGATCCAATTTAGAAAGTCTGTTCACTTTAACACCAATTTCAACAAAACTGTTTAAAAATTAAGGCAGAAGGGAAACACTCTGTGGATGACATGATTATTCCCACCCGAAAACTCGCTGGGGTATTTGACAGTACAGCCCCAAAAATCAAAATCAGTGGAGAATCAAGAGATGGGCTCAGTGTGCAGTGTATGTTTGTGCAGATAGAGATTTGTAAAAATTTTAGGTGTTTCTGCTGCTGTTGTAGCCAACTTATGTCTGGCTTTGTCAGAAATTGTTTGTCATAAAATTTATTGTGATAATTATGTTACATCACTAGACTTATTTGTCTAAAGGAATCTTTTGTGTTGGTACAGTTCGTGGAAATTGTTTGAAAGGTGCTGAAAAGTGAAAGGGAATTGAAAGATGAAGGATGTGGGTCATTTGACTACCTAGTAGATGCAAATTCAAGCCTATGCATTGGACACTGGTATGACAATGGAATTGTAAACATCCTAACAAATTTTCTTGAACTGGCTAAGCCAGAAAGACGTTTGTCTGTGAAAGATAGAGCATATGCTGAAAATCCACAACCCCAAATTGTGCTCCAATATAATCCTCCTATGGGTGGAGTACAATTGGCTGACATGCTTCTGGCCCTCCACCATATAAGTGGGGTAATAAATCTTTCCTTTGCTACAGGCAAAGCGTTAAGATTCGTTGAGGGGGTTAGGTGATACCAGTGGTGCAAGAGTTCCATTATTTAGGATGCATTTCCCAGAGCAAATGAGAGGCAGACTCTGACATGACCCAGAGGATTAATGCAAAATAGCTGAAGTGGAGGCAGGCAAGTGGAGTCCTGTGCTACAGCTGGGTCCCAAAAAGTTGAAAGGCAAAATTCACAGAACAGTCATTAGGCCTGCTATGCTGTATGGCTCAGAGTGTTGGGCAGCTAGGAAGAACCAAAAAAGATGTAAATGCTGTGATACATGAGTGGGGTATGATAAGGTGACAGAATCCAAAATGATTACATTAGAGCAGTGGTTCTCAATCTTTTTGAAGACAGGGAACACTAAACTGACATTTTACCAGCACAGAACACTTACAATTCAACATAAACTTTAAAGCAGGTTGTATACTTTCTACACTTGGAACTTACTACATCATCATCATACCCTTATCCCACCTGTGGCAGGGTCGGGTCTGTGGGTTCTAGCCCTCCACCACCGTCTCTCTCCCCCAGTTCCCCATCCACCCCACCAACTGTCATATCCATACGGACAACCTGTTCCCATGTCTGCTTTGGTCTCCCCCTGCCCTGGGTGCTACCAACCACCTTCATTCCTGGCAAGGACCTAACGAGTTCCTTATCCCCTCTTCTCTCTACGTGTCCATACCACATCAGCCTATTCTCCCTCAATTTTTCTGTGATGTCCACCACCCCAGGCTACCTCTAATATGCCCATTCCTAATACTATCAGCTCTCAACATGCCACACACGTGCCACAGCATTCATATCTTGGCTACTCGCATACTATTTACGTAGCTCTTCCTCACTGCCCAGCACTCTGATCCATATAGCATAGCCGGTCTAACCACTGTCCTGTGGAACTTCCCTTTCAACCAGATTTGGATCCTCCTATCACACAGGACTGCACTTGCCTGTCTCCACTTCAGTGACCCCCCCTCCCCCATTGATCCAGCAGGTCACATCACAGTATCTTTCCATTGCTTTATTTGTGCATTGCATATTTTGTGGAACACTTGAAGTGGTTTCACGGAACATTCTTTGAGAACCACTGCATTAGAGGTAGCTTGGGGTGGGAGACATCGCAGAAAAGATGAGGGATAAGCAGTTGAGGAGATAGGAGGAGGAGTTTATTAGGTCCATTATGGGTATGCAGGTGATTGGGGGCACGAGGGGTAGGGGAAGACCAAAACGGACGTTGGAGCAGGTGGTGCAGAGGGATATGGAGACATGCAGGGTGGACTGGGACTTGGTGAGGGATAGGTGGGAGTAGAGGATAAGAACCTGCAGACCCAACCCTGCCACAGGCGGGAGGGTACGACAATGATGACTGCCAATAGTCAATTACTGTAGTCCAATTTGGTTTCCCTTTAGGCAGGGGTTATCTTAGGAAATTGAAATGATACTGTAGAAATCGCTCTACCAATTTTTGTAGTGTTCAATACTTTCTCATCACTGGATGCCAGAGAACCAACTCGTTTTAATAATGAGTCACACAAGTAATAAATTAACAACTCAATGAATAATCAACACACATCACGAGTAAAAGCAATCCTCTCTAAATTTTCGTGTCTTTTTTTTTCCTAACTGTTTTGAATGTTAAGTTCTTTTTCCAAACGTTTAGAATATCGTGTTCTAAAATATTCAAAGATCTAAAAATTGGAATAAATGACGTCACACTGGCTGATGCTTTAAAATAGAATAACATCACCAGCTGATGACGTCAGCAGGAGTAAGCAGCTGTTACAATACAAATGAGGGCTGCAAGAAGTGTGCTGCATTTCTTCTCTCATAGGTTGAGTGTCTCACATTCGGACTCACTAAATCGGAGACGGGTATCTGACAGCATTAAGCTTTTTCACAGACTCCTGAAATTAGGATATGAGGAGACTCTGGGGGCAGCTTATCCCTGGTAGACTATAGGGGAGAATGGATCACCCCTTCAAACTGAAGGAGGTCGGGGCATGAACAGACTTATATTACTGGTTTTTTCTTCCAAGGGTCAATCGACAATGGGATTCTCTCAGTCAGAATAATGTTTCTTCAAGCAGGTCCCATTATAGCAGGTATGCAATATTTGACTGAATAGCTGTTATGCTTCAGGTTCCTTGGGGGTTCAATGGGTTATAAATTAGGAATGAGAGTCATTCTCTCCACTGCCAATTTGGCCTATCAGGGATGTTTGCAGGGTATTCAATTTGTATTAGAAAATAACACATTCACAATAATACCATTTCACGAAATGCATTGATTTTTATGAAGCGGTACAATTTAGCATGATGTACTACCAAGTGGTACACGAGCCAAAAAAGGTTGGGAAACACTGCATTAGAGGTACCTCGGAGGGGAACATCACACAAAAGATGAGTGAAAATCGTCTGAGGTGTAATGGGCATGTGATGAGAAGGGGGTAGAGCAACTTTTTATGTTCATTATTGGACTAAAGATGACTGGGGCCACCAGGAGCTGCAGGAAGATCAAAACAGATGTGGGAGCAGGTGGTGCAGTGACATGGAGGCATGCCAAGACCTCCTAGATAACAAGGCCTTTGCAGTGTGAAGTCCCAAGCTAGTGACGTCACACAAAGAGGTACTAACCTGGTATGAAAACACCATTTTTTTAAGTGATATGTCAGCCATGTTTTTAACTTAAATCACTTTCATACCTAAATCATATTATTATGGATTTGCTTAAGTAAAATGTCACATAATTGTGTTGTGCCTGGACGCAAGGAAAACTGCAGAAGTGGACCTAAAGTTCACGTCTTTAGTTTTCCAAAATATCCCAAAATGGATTATACTGTAGCCATTAAGAGAAAGGAATTATCATTGACAAAACACAGGAAGGTAAGCAGATTTAATATTTAGTGATTGGTATTAGGCTGATATCAATTAGGACATAGGCTTATATATTTAAATTTAATTTATTATACTTCTAACATTGCTAAAAAGTGAGGGAAAATAGGCTGAGGTGATATGGACCCATCAGAAGAAGAGGGGAGAGCAGGAATGCAGGTGGTTGTAGCACCCAGGGTAGGGAGAAACCAAAGCTGATGTGGGAACAGGTGGTCATAAGGACATGGCAATGTGTGGGGTGAACAGGTTTGTTTGTTGGTGTTTTAGGGCCCTTCAACTACAAGGTCATGGTCCATAAGGACATGGCAATGTGTGGGATGGACAGGTTTATTTGTTGGTGTTTTAGGGCCCTTAAACTACAAGGTCGTTAGAACCGAATTCACAGTGTAGTTCTTATGCAGCGACTGCACAGACACACACACTAATGTGACGATTTTTGGGTATTAGCAGTACCCATGTTTACCAAGTGGTCACCCATGTCAGTACTTGCTGGGGTTGCACTGCTGTGTGTCCAACACAACAGGGACCTGGTGGGAAATATATGGGAGTGGAGGGCTAGAACCCACAAACCCAACCATGCTACAGGCAGGATAAGGGTATGATAATGACTTGTAACATATTACTCTAAGTATGTACTAATGTTTTACACATACATTACATGTTGTGCATATCATTCAAACTAAGCCTATGACAGCTGAGATGTATTGAAAAAAATAATCATAGGGCTAGAAAAGCTAGGCATGCATGTTATTTGCATAGCTAATGACAAAAGCAGTAGAGCAACTCCTAACCCTTTCCTCCTTATGGTAGGAGCAGGTACCAATCTTGTCAGAGTGGCAAATTGCATTGGACACACCAGTACTTGTCTGATCACTTAAGTTAAGCAGCACAACCCCAACTAGTACTGACATGGGTGGCCACTTGGGAAAACTGGGTACCGCTAGTATTCAAAGTCGTCACATTAGTGTGTGTCTGTGCAGTTTCTGCATCAGAAATACACAGTGATGGGGCTCTAATGACATTGTAGTTGAAGAGCCCTAAAAAACCAACAAACAAAAAACCAATCTTGTCCTCATGAATGCACACAATGGTGTTATTTTGGACATGGTTTTCCACAAAGCTTGTTTATCACTGGTCTACTGTTCATTGGGGCACACCACAGATGCCAGTGAGTGAGCCAGGGGCGGATCCAGAGGGGGGAGGGATGCACCAATTGCTCCCCCTTCAGTGCCTCAATGAGGCGCTTATTTTAACTAATGCATGATTGAGCTTTGCAACTGATGAGGCATTGCTGCATTTGCTATTCCCATTTCTATACTGCCAGTCCAATCTGCAGTTGGCTAAACCACTGAAGATAGGACATTATCTAAGGGGCTACATTTATACTAAGAGATTCAGAATATTAAAAGTATTTGGGGTACATTTTGAAGTGCTCCCCCTGATCCGCCTCTGGATCTGTCAGTGGGGTGAGCTTCTACAGCTGGAAATTTTTTCACTCCACAACAGAAAAAAATCTTTATGCTCACTTTAGTATGTTTAATCCTAGAGAGGTAATGCTACCTTCGCTGTTGCATTAAAGGTAAAGGGTAGTCTGTGAGACTACCAAAGTACTTTGCAATGTTTTATTGAAATGCCATGCTATAACTTTAAAACTCGATTGCATATTTATTAATCAATATGTTGCAATGCACAACACGCAATTTGTGTTAAATTTTCACATTTAATACAAATTGGCCCACGATGATTACCGCAGATTGCTCTGCACCACCAATGACATGAATATTGTGCCATGCATTTAATTTCTGAAGGGCAGAAGGAAAAAATTCGACGATTTCATTTAGCAGATGTGTTTGCAAGCTCAATAACTTAACTTTGGTTGTGGGGGGAGGCCTTTGGTCTCCCCCTGCCCAGGGTGCTTCTCACCACCTGCATTCCTGAAATTTACTTAACGTGGGAGCAAGCAGTCTGCAAAAATAAGATAGTGTGTGGGGTGGACAGGGACCTGGTAGGAGATAGGCATGAGTTGGGGACTAGAACCCACAGGCCTGACCCTGCCATAGGCGGGATATGGGTATGGCTACCAATTGCTAGGCTGCCCCTTAGTCATACTGCACAGTTGTCATGCAGAGCTGCTCCTACAATTAGACTGCCCCTATTATTATACTGCAACGGGCTACACAGGTGTCATGTAGAGCTGTGCAGCTAGAAGAAGTTTTACAAACGTGGATGGTAAAGGTAGTCTGTCAGACTACCAGATACCAAAAAAATATAGATTGGAATTAATTTATAAGAAAATTATTGCTTGGATCGTTATTAATCAGAAAAAAATGAAGGTACTGAAAATTTCAGGAACAGTGCATGCTTAGAAACTAATGATCTGTGATTTTTGTTAGATTATGGTAGTCAGTCAGACTACCCTTTACCTTTCAAGGGTTAAGAAACTCCTGCTTTGAAAATTGACAGCTTCATAAAGCATTATCTCCTACTAGTGTAAAACATCAAAATGTTAAATTAGTTTTAAACTTTTTAATATTCTAATTGAGCACTACAATCCACTAGGGTAGTTAAATCTTTCATGTAGTTTAGACACTTCCATGGCTATTGAAGAAAAAATAAAGTGAGGCAGAAATCAAAAATCGAGCATTCATCTGTAGTGTATTTAGGTATGTAGCATAGGTAGTGTAAATACCAACAAACAACAACAACAACCAATTCCCATCTCCCATCAGCAGTTTGCCCATAACCAGGATGAAAACGAATGGGCTAAGTGCTGAACTTTGGTGGACTCTAACTTTCATTGGAAAGTTCCCAGTATTCCCCCAAGGTGTCTTTACCCTGGCTTTCGAGCCATCATACACATGCTGGACTATTTGAATAAACCCATCTTCTACCACCATTTTCTTAAGGCTAGCCTCACACTGGAGCCGACTATGTGTGACTCCGACTATGCACGACTTAGTCAGACGACTTGAGTGCTCACATTATGCACGACTTGCATCGGCAAAACCCCACTCATGCCCCACAGCTTTGACAAGAAGTGCAAAAGAAACATAAAACAAAAGAGACTTTGTGCAAGTAGCACAAAGTCGGACGAAAATTCCCAACCAGTTGGGATCTAGTCGCAAGTCGGAAGTGTATGCATGTAGTCGGACGTGAGAGGATGCATAGGGAAACAAAGAATGGGATCGTTCGTGCATATACGCACGACTAAAAGTCGCTCGTAGTCAGCTCCAGTGTGAGACTACCCTTATACCTCCCAAACTACCTGTCGTTGGACACTGTCAATGGCCTTTTCAAGGTCAATAAAGATGGCATGGAGATCTGACTTTGCTGCTATTTATTTTTCTATCATCTGCCTCAGAATGAAGAATGGCTCCATTGTAAACCTACCAGGCATTAATCCACACTGACTTCCACACACACTAATCCTATCCTGGAGGTGGCATTCCATTACTCTCTCTCCCAGAGCTTCACAGTGGCTTATCAGCTTTATACCTCTATAGTTACCACACATCCCCTTTGCCCTTGTAGAGTGGTACTATCCAACCATGCCAATGGCATTCTATCTCTGCTTCCTACCCTACTGAAAAGTTTCCCTAGCTACCTGATACCTATCTTCTCTAGGCTATGCTACTCTTGCATAGGGGTTCCATCTGGGCCTACAGCCTACCACCCTGGTTACAAAGTCCCCAATCCCCTGCTGATGCAGGATAGGTGGTAAAGGCATATTATTTATTGTTCTAAGACCAACTATTCATTGTTTATTCATTTAGCACATGCATCTTCATCCTTATGTCACAACACTTTGCTTAATTCTATTGTTTGAATTTTAAGTTATAGAATAGAACTGTTTTTCGAATTGTTCAAAACAGAAGAGACAGTCCTCTTGGTGATTTTGTCTTGAATGGTTGATTGTTTCTGTAGCTTCTCTCAAACACATTATCAGTTATGTTTCTGGTTTATATTTTTAATATCTCTTAAATATTACTTTTAAATAGTTAAGAAGGAACATAGCCAATACTTATTTATGTGTAATATCAAGACACAGTAAGACATATAATCTACTTTAAATATTAATAGACAGAACATGCAAGATAGAGAAATATTCACTCATCTTTATTTGGTGCAAAAACTAATTAAAGCCTTCATCAAAACAGTGACAAGGTCCCCATCTCCCCCTGCATGATTCAAGAGGTTTTGGAAGCACTTCAATCCTCCTCCTTACCTCCATCAGGGAGGCTAGGACCCTGCCGCCACTGTCCTTCGCTGTTATGACTTGGTGTATATCCTCAGCTGCCCTATCTCTAGCCTTGACCAGTTTGAAAATCTCCCCTTCTCTTGTCCACAACTGCTCATAGAGTGCCTTATATTTTTGGTGCTTGGCCAGGGCAATGAGCCTCCTAGCACTGGTCTTAGCCTGCCTATATTGAGTCTTAGATTCCTGGTCCCCTCTCTCCCACCAACTGTGGAGAGCAATGCTCTTTTGCTTGATGGCTGCTTCTATCTCCTCATTCCACCACCTCTGCCTGCTTCCCTGGACTGTGCCACCTACTCAAATCTGCCCTAAAATGACTTTTCAAAAGGGTCTAATTTTTGTGGCGACCCTTCCCACATCACATCTGCTGTCCCTTCCCAATCCCAGTCTACTTCCCTGTGCACTTTGTGGGTAAATTCCTCCATTATGGTGGGTAGTTTCCACCACCTGATGGCCTGCTTTCCTTTCCAAGAATGTGCCTTACCTGCCACTTTCACTAGGATTTGGCCTATGGCTAAATTCTGTTTGGAAATTTTCACTCAGGAGTGCACATCAATGACAAACCTCTGCTCTCTGCTGCTCTCTAACCATAGAGAAATCTATCTGCAACATCCCTTGTGACAACTGGAATGTGATTATGTTCTTGTCTCTCTTCCTAAACCATGTACAGTGGTACCTCACTTAACAAATGCCTCGTATAACGAATGTTCTCTATAAC
Source organism: Trigoniulus corallinus (assembly GCA_013389805.1). NCBI lineage: Eukaryota > Metazoa > Arthropoda > Diplopoda > Spirobolida > Trigoniulidae > Trigoniulus > Trigoniulus corallinus. The sequence goes on from JAAFCE010007744.1 coordinate 21,532,972, forward strand.
AATTCCCGCATAACGCATAACAAACTTGTTTCACATAATGAATGCTTGTTCAATATATAAAGTGAAATAGGAACTGTATAGGACAGTGATGGTGAACCTGTGACCCACCATGCAATTTTAACACCACAGTACTCACACAAGGAAATGTAACACCAGTAGTCGCATGGATTACATATGTAGTCCATGTATTTCCATTGATAATTTGGACAACGTTCCTTTATTTTTCATAATAATAATTTAAAAATGATTAAATAAAAGATGTTGCAGTACTTTTTGACATGCTTTTAATAAAAATACCTTTGAGTATACCAAGAAAATTATCATTTGAAAGGTTGAGGTGAATGTTTAGTCTTGTGAATCTTTCCAAGTGTCCAGTTGCCTTGCCACAAACTAAATTCATTTATTGGATTTTTTATGGGCCAATATATTTGTAAAGCTGGGTTTACACTGCATGCAACATACTCGCGCAACTGTTTCATGAGGAAAGACTTGCACAGTGTAAACAGGGACTCGCCCCGAAATTTGCTGCGTGAGGCAGCCTCGTGGTGAGCCACTGCACCGCCGGTTTTTGGACGTGCATCAAAGGGTGTCGCCCCTCCCACTTCGTGTAGTGTTATTGTAAATACGTTTTGCATGCTTGCTTCGCACAATGTTTTGCTCAATGTAAACAGGGAGGGCGAGAGGGGCGAGATTGCCGCAAGCCTGCTGAAACAGTTGTGGCGAGTATGTTGCGTGCAGTGTAAACCCAGCTTAATAAGATAAATGGGGCAATCAAATTTCAGTGTAACATGCATTCTGAGTACAGTATAACCTCCCTAACCTGACCAGTCACTGTTCCAAGCAAAACCGGTCAACATCTGGAGGTCACATAAAATTATAAATGTACATTTGTACATATTTAATAAAAGAATAGATCAGAAGAAATCATGTAGGTTTCATGAGCATACAGTATAAATAACATACATTTATGTACAGTATGTATGTAAAAATATTGTGAGCATTAACATGGATGTACAGTATATTATGTGGATTTAAAGAAATCTGTTATTGCACTTTGTTTTGAGGACTTGGATGTGGCATGCACTTGCTCGATTTCTTTCTGAAGATCAAATGCCTTTCCTAGTAACCTTCCAGAGGTGCCTGCTGCAAAGCACACTATTTCTTTAATATAGAGTGATGCTTGTTGAACAGTGACATTTTGAAAATTCTCTTGCTCTTCCTCGGATTCCTCACTCTCTTCCTCTGTTTCTGTTGAACTGTTTACAGAAAGCAGTATGCTCTCAGTATCGCTACCAAGGGTCTCATAAAGCTCCACACTGCTCTCATATTGCATCATTTCATTAACACTGACCAACTCCATGTTCCATAGATGTTCATCAGTGGGAACAATATCCACTTCAGCAACGTTGGGGTTGTCCATTGGTACACCACACTGTTGAAAACATTTGGCAATGGTGATCTTGGAAACGCATTGCCAGGCTGATGTGACCCACCGAATGCAGTCTAGAATAGTGATTGACTTACTAAACTCCATGGCCTTTTGGTAGTCTTCAGCATTTGCAATTAACATGTTGAGCAACTGCCAGTGGTAGTGGAGCTTCATTGTTTGGATTATCCCTCGATCAAGAGGTTGCACCTCTGATGTTAAGTTGGGGGTAGATGCAGCAGCCAAACACTTGTGAGCTCAGTAGGTCCATGACTAGTAGCATTGTCTACCAAAATGACAATTTTCTGCTGCTTGTGCTTCATGGCTGTTTACACTTTTCACCCAGTCCAAAAAAACAGAACTGGTCATCCACGCTTTTTTGTTGAAGTAGTATTGCACTGGAAGGTTTTTTTGGATTCACGTTATTTTGCTTGAATGCTCTAGGACGTTCAGCATGACCAATGACTAGAGGTTGTAGTTTTCGCCCAAGGCACTACAGCAGAGAAGGACAGTTACGCGTTCCTTAGCTTGTTTGCCACCCTTGCACCGATCGCCTTTCTGAACAAGTGAACGGGTTGGAAGCTGTCTGTAAAACACAGCCGTTTCATCGGCATTAAAAATATCTGTCAGACTGTAATCTGAAATCAACGTAGGCAGCTTTGATTTCCAGTCATCAGCAGCAACAAGATTCACATCAGCTGAATCGCCACTTAAAGAACAACATTGAATGTTATGCCGCAGTTTGAACTTTTCCAGCCAACCATTGCTGGCAGTGAAATCTTCACGTCCCAGTGCTTGGGTTACTACTTTTGCTTTTTCCTGAAGCAGTGGCCCAGTTAAAGGAATGTTCTTGGATCGACAACTTGAGAAAACTGAAAAACTTTTTGATCCAAATCATCAGCCACAATCCTTTTCCTTCTGCTAGAACAATTTTCATTAAATGATTTCAAAATTTTGTCCCTTGCCTTGACAATATTCACCACCGTTGTTTTTGAAATCCCAAAATCTTCGGCTATCTTTCGCTGAGATTTCCCTGCCTTTACTTGGTCCAGAACTTCCACCTTCTTTTCTATCGTCAGCTCCACTATTTTTCGCTTTGACATAATGTTACATACACTCGTTCACTTTGACAACAAGATGCATAGTGAAAAGGGTTTTCCCCTATGAGCGACTGGTAGAGTGAATTTTGTACACAGCTGGCCGATTGGAGCATGATTGCACCAAAATGGTCAACATAGAGAGGTGATGACGACTGTTGTGCCAACTGTAGGTGGTCAGTGGTCAATATCCAGAGGTGGTCAATTTATGGAGTGTGCCCACAATGGTATGCCTATGGGAGCATTTTGGTTCCAATGATTCATGGTCAACATAAAGAGGTGGTCAACATATGGAGGTGGTCAACTTGTGAGGTTATACTGTATATGAAATTATATTACAGCTTCTTATGGAAATATATTAGACCAATGGCTTGAGTTCAGGTCTTAAATAAATCATTGCTTCAATAGTCGCATGGCATACAATGGTAATCCAGTGGTGGGAAAAATGCTGAAACAAAAAAACTACAAACAGTACTGTTACCAAACTTGCATGATATTTGCACTAAACATTACTGAGAAGGTACTGAAGAGCTGATAAATAAAAGTGACCTAGTATGAAACATATTTAAAAAAAATCACTACTGGATTACAATAGTAATCTGCATGAGTACTGTAGTGTTAAGTGACCCGAGTGTGAATGAGATGATGTTAAAGTTGTAATAAAAGTGGGATGAAGGTGTGGTGATGATGTTCTCTATTTCCTCGATCAATAAACGCTATTCATTATTAATAATAACTTATTTTTCTTCATAAAATTGAATAGTGCTTGCATCTGACCCATGGACAAATTCTTGAGGTTTTTCATGTTATCTTCATTCTCAGGCAGATGATAGAAAAGTATAGAGCAGCTAAGAAAGATCTCCATACCATCTTTATCAACTTGAAGGCTTATGAGTATTCCACAACAGGCATTATGCCTGTTCCATAACAGGTATTATACAAAAAGGGGCAGAAAAGGGATTTTTCAGAGTTTAGGATATGCATGATGGTTCCATTCCACAGCCAGGGTAAGGGCACCTGGGGGCTCTCCAGTGAAGTTTGGGGTGCACCAACGTTCAGCACTAAGTCCACACCTTTTTATTCTGGTTATGAACGAGCTACTGATGGGAGTAGGAGAATGGACCCCTCAGTGTATTGCATTTGCTGATGAGCACTGTTCAACTGCACACTACAAGTAATTGACTGCCTTCTCATTGCAGGGTAGTTCCTTGTTTCTGTAAAGTATGAACCCCCCAAAAATGGGTCCTAAGAGAGTCTTTGCCTATTAACATACAGTACTGAACTTTGTTTTAACTTCTTAACAATTTTCACAATTTTTTGTGGCAATCCAGAATGCATTACACAATATAACAGAAATCTATGGGAAATTGTGTACCACACAATGAACACCCAGTATAACGAATTTATTGCTGGAACGAATTACATTCATTAAATAGGGTACCACTGCATTTGCCAATGCATGGCCAAGTGTATTTGCTGTATCGAGGATGTGATGTCCTTCTATGCTAACTGTTCTATAACCCCACCCCAATGGACATCTCCATAACCCTGGTTATCTTTGCCTACATGACCATTAAAATCCCCACCAATAACTAAGCACTCATTCCCTTGACATTGTCCTATCTCAGCCTCTAGTAAGTGCATCAAGTCCTCAAAATCTGTCCAGAAACCCCCTGGGGGTTTGTGGGTTCAACCAGACATGCCTGGGGGGCATAAGTGCTGATGAGGTGGAGCGCTACTTTGTCTCCCTTCACTTGCTGCACATATAAGCTTGTATCCCTTACCAAAGACCCATGATCTCTTCCCCTTCCACCTAGTTTCCTGGAGGAAAGCTACCAGAATCCTCCTTCACTTTAGGATTTTGACTAAACCCCCTGCTTTGCCAGTTAGGGTCCCCACATTTGACATCCCTAATCTAAGATGGGCCCTTATTTATTTATGTATTATTAATAGGTAGTGTCCTCATACAAAACCAACTGTGTTACATACTTAAAGAACACCGTGGGAGCATCCTCATCTCACTGGAGCCTCACAGGGGTTTCTGAAGAGACCTTTTAATATGGCGACAGTTCAGGAAGTACATGCTCTCAGAGCAGTCAAAGATGCTGTCTGAACATGGTCTGACTGAGGTAACCCCAGCCAGGCATGGAGAACCCACAGGAATGTTGTTGCTGTTTGTCATGGGGGATGCTGGCCTACCCCACAGAGGACGCTCGGCACACTATCTGCCACAGGGACTGAAGTCCCAACCCGTGGCATTGCAGACTGGTGATGATGGCGGCCCGCTGCCTGCTCGGACACCCCTGATGGCACCGGCGGTGCCCAATAAAAAACATTAATCTAAAGCATTGAAGTTTTGGTGATTCAGGTGGAGCACATTGTATAATAAAGTGTTTATGGGGGTGTCAGTGGTGGGGGTGACACCAGGATTTGCCACACTGGGTGACACCAAGCCTAGGTACTGTATATGGTACTATTCTGATGTACTGTATCTGTAGAAATTAAACAACAGTATTATTAAAGTGTACCATACCCCTCCGATGGGCTCACTTTGGCCGGGTCCGACAGGTTTATTAGAGAGGTTTCACTGCATTATTACTATGGTGAAATTACACAATTCCTGCATTCCTTACCTGGCAAAATATCCTGTAAAGGGGCACGGCGGCGTAACTCAATCCCATGACCAATATGGCAACTCCAGACACATATAGTAAGGTACTTTTCTTCTTTGAGTCAACTGACGTATTGACTCCTTTGAACAACGATCTTCGCCACTGCAAGGTATTGATTGGTTTCGTAAAGTTCCGTAATAATATTGTACTGCATATGAACTGGGGAGCACGTGAAAGGCTCGGTTGTAAAAGTACTCGGGCTGCTAACTTCACAGCAGATATACAGTAAGTCATTTTGATTCACAACAAGACTATTAACTCATACTGCAGGCATGGGAAACTTAAAAAACAATGTAAATGGCATTACAATTTGATAAATGAAGACTTACAACCAGCTACACCTCAAATAAAACTTAAAAATACATTAATAAATGTTAAATTTTCATTCAGCTACTAGACATTTGCCGAAATACCTAACGGGTATTCACGCCTCTAGTACACCGGAAGTAGATTGCAGACGAAATTATTATGTCATCGTGTTATTGGGAAATTGCAAAAGCTCTGCAGACGACATTTAAAAAGACTCACGGTGTAGTTAGGGTTGAATTTAATTTCACGTGTTTGAATCGTCAAATTTTTATTGCTATAAACAAAGTCAAGGAGTAGTAATTCAAGGGCCCTTACGATGGGTCGCAAACTGCCAAAAACCAGAAAGCATAAGAAAATTAAACAAGTGGATCCTTTTTATTCAGGAGTACGGACAAATCCATGGGATAAGTATGAATCAAGATTGGTAGATTTTGTGGCATTGTTTGGTTTACTTTTGTATGTTCGTGATATGTTTTAAGGGCAGTTTAGGGCTGTGAAAGTAGCCATATAGAGGATGTATCAGTACCAGTACTCGCTTGTTTACTAATCGATTTTCACAACTTTCATTTTTTCCTTCCTATTTAACTGAATATTTTACCTGATGGAGAACAGGCTGGAGCTAAGGGCCATAGCTAGCAGATCCAACTCTGAAATGAGTAGCTAAGGGTATGATGATAATTGCTTTAAAGTCCGAACTCATGGATGATGCCCAATATTCTTACGTGTCTCCTTCTACCCTCTGTGCTTCAGCTAACCTGCATTTACTTAATGGACCCTCTTTTCATAACATGCCCATACCGTTTCCATCAGGGAGCGGCGAATTGCGTGGGACACACCAGTTCTCGTCCGAACACTTAAGTTAAGCAACACAACCCCAATTAGTACTGACATGGGTGGTCGCTTGGGAAAACTGGGTACTGCTAATACGCAAAAATCGTCGCATTAGTGTAGTGTCTGTGAAGTCTCTGCATGAGAACTACACTGTGGGCGGGGCTCTAATGACCTTGTAGTTGAGGGGCCCTGAAACCAACAAACAACTAACAACCGTTTCAATCTATTCTCTCATCTTTTCCTTGGTTCATCAGTTAAGCACCCAGCTATAGATATGGATGACCGTTTGGAAAAACTGGGTACTGCTGATACCCAAAAATCGTCGTGACAGCGTAGTTTCTGAGCAGCCTGCATTAGAACTTCGCAGTGGACTGGGCCTTATAACCATTGTAGTTGAACTCTAACCCACCACCCAAACATTTCCTTCGATCTCCACCACCCCGAAACTACCAATAATATAGGGCCTACTCATTTCTAATTCTGTCTATTCAAAAATCCTAATTCCTGAGCCGTATATTGACATTTTGTGTTTAGGGGTGCTGCCAAGAGCAACTGTCGTCCAACTGATCCCCACGACCAAGAGGTACCGCGTAAAGTGATGGAAATAGTGGAATTTAAAAAGTTGGTAGCAGAGAACAAGATTAACCCACAGGGACAACTTAAAAAGACCAATCAAGGTACGCCTCGGTTGACTAATGCTGTGCTGGGAGCAACTAAAGCGAAATATATGTCGGTAGGCAAGTTAATGCTGCATATTTTATGATATTAAGAAGCAGAAAAGATTCCCTGGAATGCAGGAAGGACGCCATTTAATCAAAAAGAACTGGAAAGTGATAAGGACTTTCTGAAGAGGCTGAATGAAGAAACTGATGTGAGAGATCATTTGCATGTTGACAATATAACTGCACATTATTGGTTCTATTTCTGATTAATACACTGCAAGCAGCCCTGGTAGGCCAAATGGGCAGTGGAGAGAATGACTCTGTAAAACTCCAAGGAACCTGAAGCATAGCATATACATATTCTCCCATCCATTCCCTACCTGTATTAATGGCGCCTCCTTTCAGAAAGTTCATCACATTATCCTTGTGGGGGGAGGACCACGAGAGGTCCATATTGTAGGGACACCACGAGAATCATAGCCTAGGGTTTTGGGAGTTTTATGGTAACGTATGTAGGAATGAGAGTTGGTCTCTTCACTGCCATATTGGCCAAATACGGCTGCTTGCGGTGTAGTGAATTAGAATTAGAATCCTCACCAAGAGCATTCCATTGCCGAATGATCCTTAGAAAAATTGACCAGTAATATGAGTGTCCGTGCCCAGATCTTCAATTCGAATGTGTGATCCTTTCTCTCCTATACTCTGAAAGGAATACGCTGCCAATAGTCTGGTAAAAAGATTAACGCTGTCAGATAACCGTTTC
>JAAFCE010007744.1:21575313-21603972 GCA_013389805.1 Trigoniulus corallinus
TGACCCTAAATACCTAAACTCTTTCACTGCTGGGAGCACCTCATTTCCACAACGAACTACACCCCCTTGGTCCTGGGCACTACAACTGAAAGCTAAGTACTCTGTTTTCTTCATGTTCACCTTCAGGCCCCCCTTTGCCATTGCTGTTTTAATGTCCTGTAAGCCTTGTTGAACCTCCTCTTGGAACTCCTCTAGCCTTACTACATCGTCAGCAAATACCAAGCACTGGGGGCCCATTCCCCTATTCCCGTTAGCAGGTCATCCATTGCCAAAGCAAATAGGTATGGGCTGAGAGCTAATCCTTGATGAAGCCCTACCTTCACCTTGAAGCCACCAGTATTCCCCCACACCGTCCTTACCCTAGTGGTGGAACCATCATACATATCCTGTATTATCCTGATATGCCCTTCATCTACTCCCCGTTTCCTTAGAACATCCCATACTACCTGTCGAGGGACACTATCATAGGCCTTCTCTATGTCTACAAAGATCGCATGCAGGTCCCTCCTTACTGCTCTATGCTTCTCAACCATCTGTCGGAGAATAAAGATCGGTTCCATTGTTGATCTACCTGGCATACACCCAAACTGGTTTCCTAAGACACTAGTACAATTGCTGAGGCGACATTCTATTAACCTCTCTCACAGCTTCATAGAATGGCTCATTAGCTTAATACCTCTATAGTTCCTGCAGTCCTGGGCGTCACCTTTGCCCTTGAACAGTGGGGCAATCCAACTCTCTCGTCATGCAGATGACATTTGGTCAACACTGGCTATTTTATTGAAAAGCTTCCCAAGCCATGTAATTCCTGTGGTCCCCAAGCTATGCATCAGACAAAGACCCAGGCTGGAGATATAACCCATGAGCTCAAGGAGAGACAAAACTGGGGGGGACACTCAACCCCAGGTAGAAACGCATGGGTATGTGCACACAGCCACAGGTACTGTGGGAAGGGGATTAGCGAGCTCCTCCAATGTGTTCAGTCTCAAAATAGAACTAATCATTTCTACAAATTATGCATACTTTAAATAATTCTTTTACTGTTTTTAATGTTTCATTTTCATTTATTTAGTCTTTTTTTAAATATTTTTTGAGAAACAATGCCCCAGATTGGCCCCAGGGAAAAATGGTCACCCTATTCTTAACCAGAATGAAGATTTATGGGCTTAGTGCTGAACCTTTGTGTACTCCAACATTCACTGGGAAGCCTCCAGTATTTCCCCAAGGAGACTTAACTCTATCAATGAGCTCTTCTTCTACCACCTGAGCACGCCCTGGGCCGTTGTCATTATACGCCCCCAATGTCTTGGAGGTGCAGACATCGGCTCCCATGCTTCGAGTGTCTTCTGTGGGGTAGGCCGGTGTCACACGTCAAAGTGTCCTGGTGTCAAAGTGTTCGGCCGGACACTTTAAGGTACCTCAATGTGTCCGGGGGACACTTTGAGGTAATTAAGCACATACCTCAAAGTGTCCGCTTTTACGTCAAAGTGTCCCGGCCGTTTTCCATTTTAGCCGGTTAGGTTTTTTTGGTTCGCTGGTGTTTTAGGGCAAAATTAATGCGAAAAACAAGTATTTTTATGAATAAGCATTATTTTTGTAATGACAGAATTGCAACTTGAGTGTGGTGACGTTGAGGCCATGCAGAAGGAAAGCAGATTTGAGATTTCACTGTGTCTAGAAAAATGAGATTCACAGAATCGATATGTATCCTCTTCGCGGGAGAAGGGCGGGGGACCAAAAGACCGAAAGCAGAGATCATTGTAAAGGTATATACCAAAGACAATTCATCACCTTTATCTTTCTCCTCAATCGCTAGGTAAAATTAATAACCAGGTACTGTAAAATGGAAAGCGTACACCAAAAATGGAGGAGCATTGCATCATCAACGACAGTGGTTCTCAATACGTGTTCTGCAAACAAATTAAATGCAGAAATAAAGGCATTGGAAAAAAAATCGATATAATTTAAAAATTAAAATAATTTTTGGATGGGATTGTAATCAGCAAACGACATCGTTGTTCGTTTTATTGTTATATCAAGTGGTAGTAAGTACCAAGTGTAGAAAGTGTACAAGCTGACTTAAAGTTTATGTTGAATTGTAAATGTTCCGTGCAAGTAAAATGTCACAGTGCAGCGTTCCCTGACTTCAAAAGGATTGAGAACCACTGATCTACGAGATGGTAAGTCTAACATTTGAAATAAATTATGCCTTGATTCACGTTGCATATCTTCTCTGCAGTGCATATGTGCTATGCAGAAAAGAGACTAATTAGGGCATCAGCATTCGGATCTAAATGGTGGACACTTAGAAGTACTCAAAAATGGACACTTTGACGAGTGACACCGGCATCCCCCACAGACAACCCGGGGAGCGGCATACTGTGTTGGACACACCAGTTCTCGTCCAATCACTGAAGTTAAGTAATGCAACCCCAGCTAGTATTGATGCAGTAGTTCTAATGCAGAGACTGCATTAGAACTACCGGGTGGATGGGGCTCTAATGACCTTGTAGTTGAAGGGCCCTAAAAACCTAAAACAACCAGCCCAATATTCCTGCACATTCCAGACGCCTGGCTGGGGTGACCCCAGACATGGCAGTCTCATTAAGAATAGGGGCTAATGTTAGATTATATGGTATAGTGAGTGGGGTGGTAGAGAGGCGGGAGTCAGTGGCGGATCCACAGGGGGGTGATCGGGGTGATCACCCCCCCTGTGGGAATTCGGACTGGCTAAAACTTACAATTTGCTTCAGAATCATAATCACCCCCCACCCCCGAGCCAGCCTCTGGAACCGCCCATGGCGGGAGTGGAGGGCTAGAGCCCGCAGACGCAACCCTGCCACAGGCGGAATAATGGTATGATGATGAATGGACACAAGGGCAATATCTTGAATGGAGATTTTCTGCAGCCGGCTGCCGACCAAAGGTGCAACCCCTATGTTTATGTGTTGCCCGTCTACTGTTTGTTGAGGCACACCACTGACACCAGGGGAGGACCTCCTACACCTGAAAACGTTGCCTCATCTTTCCGTGGCATAGTAGAGAGGATTTTTTACGTGCAAATGCCATCGTACACTAGACGGAACCTCGGTTTTACTTCTCATCTAAAGGAAGGCACACTCGGGGTTTCTCTCTCACTCAATAGAAATTAACCCACCGTGATCCAGCATCCAACCTGGAACCGATGGGGCAGTAAATGGAGCACGTTACCTATTGTGCCACCTTTGTTCAACAGCCCTTGAAATTATAAAATTCTCGTTTTGAGTTTCACAAATGTTTAATATCATTAAGTGAAATCTGAAAATATGTTTAATTAACAGTGTTCAACATATTTGAGTTTTTCATTACAACAACCAGGAGATCATAAAATGACATATTAAAAAGCAACGCAAATTATATTATGTATCGTCAAATGATTGTCATTCAGTTTCATAATATTGAAAATGAAAGCATACAGTATTTTTGACAAACATACGGGTATGACATTTACAATGTCTTAATATTCAAACCATGAAAAACAAAATTTAATTACCTGCATACAGTAGTTGGTTGGTTAATCAGAATGGAGACGTCATTACACGAGAAAACTGACAAAGACAATGTCATTTTTAAAATGCTTTAGTAAAAGAATTATGAATCAAGTAGAGAATGCAGCGCCTTCTTTACAGAATTTGAAATTTGCACGTGTGATTTTAATACCATACCATACCTTCCTGATTTTAATACCATACCAGGAGTTATGAATACTACAGTAATACCTCACTGAATGGCACCTCCATTAATGATACCTCACTATAACGTCATTGCTGGACGTTGAGCAGTTGACAAGCAAGGGCGTGCATACTGAGATTCTGTGGACTTGTCTGTTGCACTAAAATCTTCATGACATTCATTATATGCACATTACATAAAATTAGAAACAAAATTAAACATAAAAAATGTAGTAGAAAAAGGTGAAAATGGAGCACAGTGTCACTACAAACAGGATTGTCTTATTCAACTATCTCAACAATTATAAGCCAAAGAAAATGAAAACATCCATTGAAGGCAACTGACAGAAGGCCCACTGGTTAAAGTTTCAATGACAAAAATATTGTCCGATTACCTGAGTCAGGTGTCTCATTTGATAGATATTTTATCTAAAAATGATTGAGATTTTGCATGAAGTTGTGCTGTTAAAGTAAGTTATTATGAGAACAGAAGAGACAAGCAATGCAATCAACCCTTGATGAATTCTTGTCAAAAAATTATAATCGTCAAAACTTGTCAGTTTATTCACATTTCAATGTTAATTTTGTAATACATACTGTACATGATTTCATAATTTAAAATTTGTCAATGAAAGCTGTTTTCACTTGTTCCTATTTATTAATTGTAAATAAAAAACGAAATCTATTTTGTTTCTTCAATTTAGTAACCTATCCATATTCTTCACGTGTTATTTATTCCTCCTGTAACATTGATACAGGTAACATAACGATTTCAAGGAACACATCCTAACGTTAAATGAGGTATTACTGTACTTCCCACATTTCAGTGAAGCCAAGTCCACATGGTGAAAAGCAGAGAGCGATGTTCCCATACAGAGGCGGATTTACGATTCTGCCACTGCTCAGCTAAATTGTTCTGTCGCCCCTAAAATACGCTGCTTAAATGCCCCAAGGATGTTAAATTTTAAACTTACAATTCAGAATTTTGCCACCCTAGGATATAGCCCTTATAACCTATTCAAAAATCTGCCCCTGTTCACATACCATATGCATCCGTGAAAAAGGTACTGTAGGAATCAGATTAATTTGGTGCATGACAATTTGGCATAATCAACTTGGCGTACGACAATTTGGCATACATACAAATTTGGCATAGTCAACTTGGCGTACGACAATTTGGCATACATACAAATTTGGCATACAACAATTTGGTGTACAACAAATTGGCATACATGCCAATCTTTTGGGTTCACAAATTTGTTCAAAATTGCAACTGTCATAACTCATTCCAACTATACCATATAACAGTTGGGTTTGTTTAATTGTTTGTGTTTTAGGGCCCATTGACTTCAAAGGTCATTAGGGCCCTATAACACTGTTGGGGTAGGCATTTGTTGTTCTATTATCTTGCAATGACTGTTGTCTTGACTGCTGCAATTTGTTGTTATGACTGTTGCAATTTTGAAGAAATTTGTGCACCCAAGGCATAGTTATGTATGCCAAATTTGTGTGTATGTCAAATTGCTGTATGCCAAATTGATGTAGACCCCATGCAAAAAGTTGTACTTTCATTGATTTGCACACCATATGGAAGACAAACAAATTTTCCTTCTCATTTTTGACTTTCATAGATTTCAATTGCTGTTGTATACAGTATAGTGCATTGACGTGGTAAAAGTTTAAGATGGTTTAAAAATTATAGAAAAACACTATAACTATGCTTATTAAGCATGTAGAAGAAATTATCATATTTTCTGTCTGTTAAGACGGATCTAAATTTGGTTAAAGAATTAAAAAGTTAAAAAATTCAAGCTTACAGTGAACCTCAGAGTCCCCCCAATAGCCACATTATAATTCAATATGCAGTGTATCATACATACAGTAATAGCTTTATGATGTTCTCAGGCAAAGACGATGACATACAAAAATATGAAATGCACAATTGGTGGGTAAATACCATTTTAATTCCATTATTTGGTAAATACCATTTTAATTTAAGCGGGCTTAAGGCTGTCCGCCCTAGTTAAAGCCCACTTCACAATAACATCGGCAACGAGAACGGCAACGGCCGGAAAGTTGAATTTTTTTCAACTTTCCCGTTAAACGTAAGCCGTTTCACCAATAAGAGCGCACCTCCACCACATGACGTTCCCGTCGCCCCTCCCCTCTGCACAAAATACGTTTTATGCCTAGTTCCGCATCACCGCACTTCAACGCTAATCACGTCGCCATTGATGACATTTTGATGACGTTTTGTGCTAGTGCGTTATGAAGAACCGCCAGCGCAATTCCTTAAGTGCAGCGCTTTATTTGGAGTCACCACACGCCGCCGTCATGTCTTACATTATCCTCCGCCATTTTTGAAGCAGACAGCTCAACCGCCAGCCAATCAGAACGCAGCGTGACGTGAGGGACGCTATGTGAGTTGACCACTGGTCAACTCAACTACCGTCAAGCATAGTTGCTCTGCGATACCCCAAGTAGCAGTGTGACGTCACCATTTTTTGTGCTGTGTCGTCTGATTCAACGGTAAAAGCGTTAGCGCGTGGGTATACGGAACCAGGCATTACATTCACGTTCCCGTTGCTGTTGTGAAGCCCGCTTAAGATTAATGCACGTTAGTAACGTGTGACTGGATCGGACATCATTGCCCCACTTTCCTGTTTTGGTATCTGCCCCTCCAGCAGCATGTGAGGTGGTATCAGCGTCATTCTTATGGCAATCAGTGTGTTTTATACAACAGGAAATATGTCGACTAAGAAGTACAGTAAAACCCCGCTATAACGAATTTGTAGGGGATTGCAATCACATTCGTTATAGCCAGGAATTCGTTACAACCAGGAAAACTGTTTTTAACCCCAGATAGCTAACCAGTAGTCTGTGATACTACCCCAAATATCAAGAAATTGTGGTTTTGGTAGTTCTGCAAAACATTTGGTTTCTAATCTTTGTGTACCTTCGTATTTACCCCAATGAAACATTTCTGCATGTCTTTCTTACTATTTTAATGCCTGTTGATTTAGTTTTCTTACTGTTGGTATTCTCCCAGACTACTGGTTGTCTGGTTATCTGTTATCTGTAATGAGTCAATTCTTGAGGAGCACAGGTTATTAGGTGTTGGAAACAGGAATTCATGTAGGAAGTAGATAGGCAAGTAGACTGGGATTTGGAAGAGACAGCTGATGCAGTGTGGGTCAGGTTTGCCAGAAAAATTAGAAAATTTGGAGAAGCCATTTTAGGTGAGGATAGAGTAGAAGGTACACTTAGGCAGGCAGACATAGTGGTGGAATAATGCAATAGAGGCAGCCACCAAAAAATAAAAGGCTGCATTCCATAGGTGGATGGAGATAGGAGACTATGATTCTAAATTATGCTACAGGCAGACCAAGGCCACAGCTAGGAGGATCATTTCTTTTGTCATACACCAGTAGTACGAGGTCCTCTATTATAGAGTAAAAGGGGGAATGAAGGAAGAATGTAGCCTGGCCAAGACCAGGGATAGGGCAATTAAAGATTTACCCTGAGACATAGCAGTGAAGGATAGAAAAGGTAGAGTCTTGTTTCATACTTCTGAGGAAAAGGAGTGGGGTGAGTATTTCTCCAGTCTATCTAATTCCTGCAAAGGGTAATTCCTGCATATGGTAATGGTGGGGTGAATGGGGGATCATGGGGGAGATAGGCAGGTGTGTAGGGCTAGAACCTGCATACCCGACCCTGCCACAGGCCGGATGAGAGTATGGTGGCGATGATGATGAGAAAATGAACGTTTCTAATATCATCAGCCATTTGTGCATTCTGCCCTAGTAAAATAAAAAGTATGACAAGGCATTCCTGTAAGTGGTGTTCTATTCAATATGTGGTGACCATTGAGTGGAAGTTTGTGTTAAATCCATAAATAAAAATTATTTATAAGGTCCATCATTCGTTATATCCAACCAAATTATCTAAACTATTATAAGTTTTCATCGTTATTACCAGGAAATTCGTTATATCCAATTCATTATATCCGATATTTTTAATATACAAACTCCTATCCTTTTGCCGGGACCTTGGAAACCATTCGTAACATTCAGGAATTGGTTACATCCGAGATCGTTATAGCGGGGTTTTACTGTATTAATTAGCCGCCAGTACAAAAATACCTTACGAGAAGAGATATTGCAGTAATTTCATGAATAAATTGATTAAATTAAAGCACTAAGACATTATAATACCTATTACATTTGTCATACCTGCTACATAATACCATGATAGTAAAAATAAAAAAAATCATTGAATATAAGGCAGTAAATGCGAAAGTCATGTTGAACTATTTCTAAACTCATACATGTGTTGAGCATTGAGTTGTTATGATGAAAGTAGCTGTTGATTTACCTAACTTTTGGGTACATGCTGTATATCAGAGGTGGCCAACAAGTCGATCGTGATCAACCCGTCAATCGTGAAGCCAATTTTGGTCGATCACTCACCATGTGTTGACTTAAGACCCGCCTTGGTGACGTAGTGCAGTGGTTCTCAAAGCGTGTTCCGTGAAACCACTTCAAGACGGGGCAGGTTGTCACAGGAACAGGTTGTCTGTAAGGATGTGACAGTGTGTGAAGTTGACGGGGAACTGGGGGAGAGATAGACGGGAGTGGAGGGCTAGAACCCGCAGACCCGACCCTGCCACAGGCGGGATAAGGATATGTGATGATGTAGTACAGGCCTGATGTAAGTACCAAGTGTAGAAGGTGTACAACCCGCTTTAAAGTTTATGTTGAATAATAAGTGTTCCGTGCTAGTGAAATGTCACAGTTTAGTGTTTCCCAACCTCAAAAAGATTGAGAACCGCTGATGTAGTGGATCAGTGTTTCTAGGTCTGCGTCAGTGGTTCTAGGTTCGATACTGGACTGAGGTGGGTATGATTGGTGGGGACTGAGGCGCCTATGACAACAAGTCGATCGCGACACATTTTTAAGATAAAAAGTAGATGTCAGGCGCGGATCCAAGGGGGGGGGGGGGTGGGGGGGCGCCACCCCCCCCTTAAATTTTGGGTCGACATTGACACTGACAAATGAAAATTGCGTTTCCAATCGCTGCCTATGGCTCAAACCCCCCCCCTGACGAATATCCTGAACCCGCCCCTGGATGTTATGTACAAAAATGTTGGCCACCCCTGCTGTATATGATATACTGCATTTACACATTTGTGTGAATGGCAAGGCGAGTCACTTAATGAGACTTTCGTCAAAACGTTTGCAATGATGCTTTGGATGCGAATTACAATTCATATACTGCAATCGCAGCGCCTCGTCAGATTGGCCATTCTCCAAACGTCCCGTCACTTGCACATTGACTTTTGTCAAAAAGCTGGTTTCAACACGAGCACCACAATTGATGAGTGTGGCATGGTATTTTCACATTTGTCTCATGACTCCTCTCGCCATCACCTTGCCATTCATGCGAATGTGTAAATGTGGTATTACATGTCAACACGTTCGCTTCATGCTGACATAGACCTATTTGCATGTGATGTCACAATCACGTTCACTTAAATTTAATTCGTTATTCAATGTTTAGAAAAAGAACATGAGGACATTCAGGAGCTGCTTATTGCATTGGACACACCAGTTATCGTCTGATCACAGAAGTTATGCATTGGTGGCAGATTGGGAAATCTGGGTACTGCTAACAGGATCCTGACAATTGAGTGAATGACAATTGGGTGAATTCAACAATTTGGTGAATACGACAATTCAGTAAATGTGACAATTGGGTGAAAAACATGTTTTGTTATTTGCTTTTCTTCCTCTGCTAGAAAGCTGCATGGGGCTCTGATAGCAATGCATACCAATGTATTTTATGAATGTTGTTGCCGATTTCCAAATCCAGTTTTACCAAGAAAGTGAACACTGGGATTGGAACCGGCAGACCCAACGCAGCCACAGGCTGGGGAAGGATGAGGGTGATTGCATTTTCAATCGGAAAATTGGTAGGCGGCCCCACTTATTCATACTACACCTCGAAGCACAGCTGTGGAGCTGCGCTACTACAACTAGCTTTACAACGTGGATGATGAAGGTAGTCTGTCACATTACCAACTACCAAAAAAAGTAAAAAGAGTATAGATTGGAATTAATTTAGAGCTTATTTCAGGGCCCGTTCTAGCGCTTATGTGGCACTGAACAAAATGACAAATTGCCACCCCAAACAAAAAGACAATTTTCCGCCCCTAGAAGCTGTGTTCTGTTTGCGTGCTAATGCTATTCTGTTCAGAGCAGTATACCATGCATGTAATATGCATGTTCAGACAAGTTCAATCAGTGTCCTTTACAAATTCTGCATTAAATTTTCAATAGTAGTGTAAATAGTTTTAGGTTTTAGACATAAACAATATACCGTAAAATCTCACATAATGCCTGTGGATTATACGTGAAACATAGGGTCATTCAGTCCAGACTATAACTTATATGAGTGCAGATTATAAATGAAACCAAGGGTTCTCAATGACAAATGCTTCTCATTTACTGAACATTTTATTACACTTGACAAAACACGACTTTACACTGTATGTTCTTATTTATATGATATGGCAATCAATATAAAATCTTTCACATTTCAATTTCATCATCAGAGAAATCTGACATTTCAAGTTCAAAATCATTTGATCTCATTGCCCCTACAAGTTGTGCCACTGGCTACAGTAGGAATTATAAAGTGCAGACTATATACGAGTTTGGACTATATTTAAAACATACCCATCGCTAATGCGGACTATAGATGGGGGCAGACTATATTTGAGGTGCGGACTTTACGTGAGGTTTTACTGTAAATTGGAAATTGGGAAATCAGTATTTTTCACACAGAGAAATCAGTATTTTTCACACAGAGAAATTAGTATTTTTCACACAGAGAAATCAGTATTTTTCTCACACTAACAGCCAAATTGGCTCCCCAGACAAATGCCCGGGTTGAGCCTCCCCCTAGAGTGGACCCTGCTTATTTATTAATATAATTAATATAATATTAAATTATAGAATTAATTTATAGTTAATTTATAGATTAGAATTAATTTGAATTGATATTAGGAATAGAATTAATTTGAATTGATATTAAAATTAAAATTGATATAGTAGTGTGTGGGGTGGACAAGGACCTGGTGGGAGATATGCAGAAGTGGAAGAGGTTGTAAATGAATAGGTAATTTTTCTGGGGTCACATGTTTTCTTAAATTAGCGATGATTTTGTGGAAAAATAATTGTCAACTCAAACAAAGGTTGTAAATCACTAGCTTTTGAACAATAAGAAATAGTTTCTGTATGCAGCTTTCTACCAGAGGGAAAAACATGTTTTTCACCCAATTGTCGTTCACCCAATTGTCATTCACCCAACTGTCGTTCACCCAACTGTCGTTCACCCAACTGTCGTTCACCCAATTGTCGTAGACCCACTGCTAACACCCCAATATCCTCACATTAGTGCAGCGTCTGTGCAGTCTCTGCCTTCGAACTGTGCAGTAGGTGGGGCTCTAATGATCTCGTTGTTGAAGGACCCTAAGGCCTCCTTCACATGCAGCGATTAACGTTGCGTTTAGCGCTGCGTTACAACCTTTCACATGAAAGCGATTTTGAGGTGGACCGCCTACGTGGTGGCTTCTCTGTAACGCTGTTCCCTCTTTCAAAAAATGAAAACCTACAGTGAAAACGCGCGGTGATATGAAAAGGTCAATTGGGTTCCTTGTATTTCAAGGCGCACGCTAACGCTAGAAAATCGCTGAACTCTTGAATCGTGCGTTGCTACGCGCGTTAGCCAAAATCGCGCGGTAGCTAACGCTGCATGTGAAAGAGGCCTAAAACACCAACAAAAACAGCAGTTATGGAGAACGCTACCCGCAGTGCCGCCAAGGCGGGGAAAAATACTTTTAGCGAAAAAAAAATAATGATAATGAAAAGACGACTTTTTGAAAGTTTAAAGGTGGCATACGTGGCATAGGTTTGTCCAATGTATAATCCATGGACCTTTATTTGCAGACAATTAATAATGCGCTTTTCTGTAACGTACTTCTGCACTCTGCCCATTGTTTCAAGTTGCGGGGATAGATTCTGTACATTCTCATTAGGGAATATTACAATAATAAATTACAATGTCAGACTTTCTATTGTCGTGATTCGCCATTAATCAAACAAATATTATTTCAAAATCAACATATTTTCGGAAGGAAGTCCCATTGGCTTATATTTGGAAAGAAAGTGAAAAACCTAAAACGCAAAAGCTGAAAATAGCCCAATAAGCTTCTGAACGGAAAAATATAAATGTTATTTAACGCTAATAAGGGCGGAGATCTTTACACATACATATTTTGGCTTTTGAAATGGTAAATTATTCCAGGAACCCTGGAATTAGACTAGTAATTAGGGATCAGTAGCGAATAGTCACATTCATCAAAATCTGGAAGAAGCAGAAAACTCCATCAAAATACAGTATATGGAATGTTTACCCTGGGCAACCTGAAGGTTACCCACACTGGGGAATGTCACCTACAAAATTGCAAATAGGAATAGAACTGTCAACTGTGCGGGGCGGATCGGGGGGAAGGGCACCTTTAGTATAAATCTAGCCAGCAATTACAATAGGTCATCTTCTGGTCCTTAGACAATGTCCTATCATCAGTGGTTTAGCCAGCTGCAGATTGGACTGGCAGTATAGAAATGGGAATAGCAAATGCAGAAATGCCTTATTAGTTGCAAAGTAGAATCGTGCATCAGTTGAAATATGCCCTGGATCCACACTGCAACTGTGGAGTATTTCCCCCACGCATTTGATTTGTTAAGGTTCCTATGTGTTGCTGAAAATGCAGTGGTAAGTAAATAAAGAAATGTATCAATGTGAATGTAACATGTAGAAATAGAAATAATACGGTGGGGGATGATCAACTTACCAAATTTTAAAGGTAGGAACCAAATTTTAAAGGTAGGAATAACCATGGTGATATATAGTACATAAGACAGCTGCTATTTCTCACAATAAAATTACAAGTGTTAGTACAGGTCTCCAATGAATGAGCAATTCACATGAATGAATTCATCATTTTTCTAACTACAATTACAAATTATGTTTGGTTTTCTCGAAGCACATACAGTATATAGCAGAAGCAAATTAAAAAAATTCATGCATATTTTTAAAAAGCAAATGCTTTTCTAGAAAAGTTCAAGTAGTATTCACATTGAGCTCAAAAGTACATGATCTAAAAAAGGAGTACAGAGAAGATTTAATTGGAATGATGACCAGAAACGAGTCATTCAACATAGAGTGCTACCTCAGGATATTTAAAACTAGTTATTCTTGCTGTCCTATCAAGAAGACATGCCAAAGAGCAATTTCCCAACTTCATAGTGCTTAGGGCAACAATGCACGGGCCCACCAACCGCCACTGTTTGCTATCATGGGTTCTGTGGCATTTCTTGGGATCCCATTCTTTTTAGACTTCGACAGTCTTCGAAAAAAAATCTTCTTAGAGTGAAAGTGCATTGCCAGACGTTTTGTTTTTGTTAATGAAAACGGCGTAAGAATACAGCGTCATGTCTCGTCTCCCATGAAAGTCTGTACAAGTTGACAACCACATTACCATTACACATTACCTTCGAGTTTGCCACGTTCAATTGCGTCAGCCACGTACCATTGCAGTTAAGTGGTAGGTAGCGCGTTGCAATTTTTTTATTTCCATAGAAGTTGAAAGCGGCTCACTCACTGACCACCTAGGCAAGCAGCCTATGTGTTGTTGCCCTTATTGTAAGTTACATCTTAACTCTAACCAGGCAGTAGAAGGAACAAAAGTCCCACTATCAACCCCGACCCTTTTCCCACCTGTGGGCAGGCCGGAGTCTTGTTAGTACAGGCAATGCATGGACGAACTGTTGCACAGTGTTTATGAGGTTGTTGCTGACCTAATGTTACAATTCCTTGCTTATTTAACGATGGTGTACCGTCTTGTGGGATTAATTTTAGTACCATGGGTGGGTTTCTACAATAGGGAATTTTGATTTTGCCAATTAGCAGGTGTATTTTACTCAAAGTAGAAAGTGATTACTGGTGCTGTCATCAGCAAAATTCTCAGATTTCAGTTAAGAAAATGTGAACCAACCAAGAACATAAGCCAGCCAAGTAGTTTTAGTGTAAAGGTCACCATACACTGTCAGTTTCATCTTTGGTTGTAATTGTGCAGTCAAAACTGTACAGAATGTTTTCCGTTGAAACAGAGAGATTTTCCCACAACCAGTTAAAACTGAAGTAGATTTCGCCAACCACACGTAGTGTGGATAAGACAATTGTTTTCATTCCTAAAGTTCAACTGCAGTTAGATCTTTTCCCATTCCAAAAGATCCACAATCTAGTTAAGATGAAACTGACATTGTATGGGGACCTTTAGTTCAGGTAGTCAGCTGTGAAAGTTACCATCCAAAAATGGGGTGAAGTTCCTACTAGTTCGCCTGTGTGGTTTTAGTTTCAGTGGAAAAAGTGGTTTATAGGAACCGACCACAGGCGAGAAAAGAGGATGGAATGATGCTGAATTTGGGTAATAAACATCAAACAATGCATATTGTATTAAAACATTTTCAAATGTTCGTCTAGGAAACTAAACATCAGGGGAAGCACAAATATAAAAACAAAAATCACCCTTACTAATTTTCCAACTTAACAAAGTTGGAAAATTAGGCCCTTCTGAGGCCCTCACATTGAAAGCAGATTTTTGACATGAGTCAGAGGGGCAAGTGATGAGGTGACTGGAGAATGACCATCTGGCGAGACACTTGGTAAAGGTGTGAAGTGATTCGCATCAAAAGCATGGATGTGAACTCTTTGGCAAAAGTCTTGTAAAGTGACTCGCCTTGCCTCTCTCACAACTGTGTAAATGCGGTATCAGAGGTTACTGTGTTTCTCTGAAAATAAGACATACTCTGAAAGTAAGTCATACTTACAAACTTATTGTTTACGTTCATTCCCAGCACCTGTTTGAGATTTTTGTCAAAATATACGAACGTTGAAACTCGGATCTTCAAATATCATTAAGATTCTTTAATTATTTGTAAGTTTTAGTAAGTAAAGATCTTTAAAAGTCTTATTAACATTTCACTGATTTCATTTTTTAAAATGTTATTTATTATTTAACCCTAGATGAAATGAGTAGAAAAAGAAAGTACTATCCCATTCAGTACAAAAAAGGGATTATGGAGGACTCCTGTGACATAAATCTGGGAGATTTCCATAAAGAGAAAGTGTTGGATATTCGAATGATTCAAAAATGGTGAGCAGACTATGATACCCTTTGTCGACAGATCAGCCAGGGAAATGAGAAGAAGTGCAAGATTTGATCAGGTCAGCAACCATTATTTCTTGAGCAGGAAGATTTTATTTGGAAGTGGGTTGCTGACAGGAGAGCACTGGCTTTGGTTGTGCAGAGGGCTGATATTCAAAAATTTGCGCTACCATATGCATTCAAATTTGCATTCCAAATGCATTCAAATCTCTCATGCATTGAATAGAAAATACTGTAATATCAAACAAGTCAATTTCTCCATGTTAATCTTATGGGAATACGTTCTTTTGCAATTTATCAATGTTTATGGAAGCTGCAGTGATGTTCTAATTCAAAGTTGCTTGGAAAAGCTGCGAATACCATATTCAACGTGATCTGTCACAAATTTTCGATTCTCTGGTGCATAGAATAGAAAAAAAACGTCAAACAAGTCAATTTTATAAACAAATGATAAACTTAAAATAACACAATTGGATTCACAAAATGTCTCCAAAAACATTTAAGGGGATTAGCTAATAATAATCATATGCAGGTAGCATAAGAAGTCCGAGTGTTTTTACCCTCAATTTCTTTAAACCATTTCTAGGTGGCAATTAATTTCAACGTCCTACATGATTAACAAATACAAAACTATAATAATGAGGTCATCGGGATCCGGAACGTTCGCCCGCGACATTTCGCCCCTGAGTACTTTTCGCCCCCACACATTTCGCCCCCGAACATTTCGCCCCTGGGAGGGCAAATGGCCGTTTTTTTGTTATTTTTTGTTATTCTGTTTTAGGTAAGGTAAAAATCAAGGGCTAATGCCAACTGACCCATGAGTCAATGCTAGCCCTTGATTTTTACCTTATTTTGGCCAGTTTTTTTTGTTATGCTGCTTTTACCTAGAAAAACAGCATTGTTCGTTCAGACCTTTTTCTGAGTGTTTCAAGGAATAGGTAAGGTGAAAAACATCAACGATAGAAATTTAATAGACTTTCTCAAAGGCATACCCTACAATTTCGAATTTTAGTTTATGTTTGCACTTTTTATGTGACAGTCTTGCTTAATGTTTGTGTTTCTTTTATTTTATTAAAATTATTAAGATTGCAGAATAATTCATTACTCCTATAACCATGTATGCTCGGCATGACACCTGTACTTCGAGGTGCAGCATTATATAAGGGGCAGCCTATGTTTTCACGGCATGTTCTAAACCAGGGGTCGGCAAACTCCTCAGTCTAAAGAGCCAAATATCAACAATACAATGATTGAGATTTCTTTTGAGAGCCAAATTTCCTAAACTTAAAATATCTAGGTAGTAACACCATTATTAACTTAATAATTGATAAAAATTAAATTTTTGGAAATGGCTGGTTAGAAAAAGACAGGTAACTTTGTGCTTCAAGAAGATACTTTTGCGACAAGCGTGTGATTTGTGGACGCGTCAAGCACTGACCACTTTACACAATGAGACTGCTGACGGAATGACTCACTCAAATCGTGCATAAGGCCCTTCGTCCACTGACACAGCATATCTGCCACTCGACTGAAAAATAATCAAATTTTAGTTCCTTTTCAGTTGGATGATAGTCTGACTCATGTTAATGATATGCAACGCATTGTAAAGGCAACTGGTTGGAAACGGGTTGCGTCACAACTGAACATGTCAGTTTCATTGCAACTGACAAGTAAAACGCATCATTCGCACAATTCTCTCTTCATCTGAACTACTCGGCATCATAAGTGCAACTGTTGCCAAAGAGTTGCATCTGTGGACGAAAGTGACATTGCAATTAACTTTAGTTGCAATGCATTTCAGTTGAGTTGCAGTTGCATTGTGGTTGTGGATGAAAGGCCTTAGTCAACTGTGCCTTCCAAACGCTTCCTGCTTGTCTCATCTTCAATGTTGATGAGACCAGACTTTACTGGAAAAAAATGCCATCTTGAACATTCATTTCTAAGGAAGAACGTCAAGCCAGTGGTTTCAAAGCTGCAAAAGATCGACTAAAACTTCTGCTGGGTGGTAATGCCACTGGTGATTTCAAACTGAAACCTTTACTAGTGTACCATTCAGAAACACCCCGTGCAATGTGAGGCACAGACAAGACAAGTCTACCAGTTGTGTGGCAATCAAACAGAAAGTCGTGGGTTACACGGGAAATTTTTCAAGAATGGTATTCTAATAGTTTTTGCCCATCAGTCAAATCCTACTGTGACAGAAATGGGCTTGAACCTAAAGTTATATTACTCTTAGACAATGCCCCAGGACATCCAACCTCACTTGATATGCCCAGAGACTTAAAAGTGTATGTGAAGTTCCTTCCACCAAACACTACATCAATATTACAACCTATGGACCAGGGAGCAATAGCAAACTTCAAAGCTTATTACCATCACCGCACTTTAAGCCAACTAATTCATGAAACTGACGGGGAAGGAAGACAGTCTATGCGAGAGTGGTGGAAGTCATACAGCATTATGAAGGCTATTCACAACATAGAAGAGGCTTGGAAGGAAGTTAAAAAGAGTTGTATGAATGGGGTGTGGCATAATCTTTGGCCAGATGTAGTGGAAGCACCTTGAAGAATTGTCCAGATGCAGAGACAAGCGCTTGAAGACATTGCTGCAAAGATTGAGGGGTCTGAACTTGAAGATGTCATGGTAGAAGATCTCGTAGAACTTGTAGCAACGCACGACGATCCTCTCAGCAATGAAGATCTGATCGAGTTACAGAATAATCCTATCTATGATGAGGAAGAACAAGTAGAAGAGAAAGTTTTATCTTCAGGGGGAATACAAAATGCTCTTTCAAAAATTTATTCAGGTTTGGACATATTGCAGAGTATAGACAATAATGATGACCGTGTGTCAAACAATTAAAAACAGTGTTTTACAAGAACATAAAAAAACGCTACCCAAAAGACAATAGATGTATTTTTCCGTAAAAAATAATTAATAGTATGTATTGTATAAAGTGTTCTTAGAATTAAAGTGATTGATTAGAATGATTCATATTTTTTTGCATTAAATTTTGACTATGTTTAATCATAAACCTCGATATACGCAAATTTCAGTTAACGCAATTTTTTTTCCGGAACGAATCTCTCGCATAAAGTGGGGTATTACTGTACTGTATTTGATAAATTTCTGTTTGGGGACTAGCTCAAATTTCCAAATATCTGGAAATTCACTTTACCATCTAATAAAAAAATGATATTAATTTAAAAACACCACCAGTGCCCTACAAATCGATGTGTTTTAGGATAGCCTAAAACACATTGATTTTTGCCAACTCCACTTTTAAAATTTGGACATATAGTAGCGACACGTGCATGTGCCAAATTTTATGTTGGTAGTTTTAAGCATCGACGCTGCCACTATTATTTAAGTACAATTTAGTGAAAGAACAGAGAGTTTTGGCAAACGACGTAAACGTAAAACTGAGCATACTTAAAAAATTTTACGTTTACGTTTTACGTAGCTATAGTTTGGGCACGTCTATATAATGTAGTGTTGTCAGACTGGCGCGCTACACTATGGCACTTGCAGAATAATGCATTACTCATATAACCGGGTATGCTCTGCATGACACCTTTGCTTTGTGGTACAGCGTTATGTTAGGGGCAGCCTATGTTTTCACAGCATGTTTAAAATTGATAAATTTCTGTTTGGCGACAAGCTCAAATTGCTAAATATCCGAAAATTCATTTTACCCTCTAACAAAAAATATGATATTAATTAAAAAAAATCCACTAGTGCCCTACAAATATCTTTAGGCTATATCTTTACCGACTCGGTTTGATTTTTAAAATTCGTATATAAGGTAGCGGCATGCGCATGCGCCAAATTTTACGTTGGTCATTTTTAAGCATCGACGCTGCCGCTATTTTTATGTACAGTTTAGCAGACGAACATCACGTAAAAGACTTTGACGACGTAAATTTTACGTTTTAAGTTTTACACTTACGTTTACATCGTTTGCCCAAACTCTCTATTATTAGATTAAACAGAGCAACAAAAAAAACGGCCATTTACCCTCCCAGGGGCGAAATGTTTGGGGGCGAAACGTCTGAGGAGCGAAATGTGTGGGGGCAAAAAGTACCCAGGGGCGAAATGTCGGGGGGGGGGGGGGGGGGCGAAACTTCCGTAAACCGAGGTCATCACTCATATTCATGTTTTGTAGTGCTCCTTATGACTAATTTCAACATCCCTTATGTGTGGGATTTTTCACGAATTGTATGACTCACTCTTCTGTGATGTTCTCAAAGGACTTAACTAATTGACGATTTTAATGCAAAGTCAGACTGATTTTTGGTCTAATTACATCTGCCCCACCCTGTTGAAATGACCACAAAGTCCAGTGCACTCATCCGATTTGCTGCTGCATCATTGTAATAGCAGCATGAGATACATTAGTTGAAATGAAGGACTACTGCTGTGGCACCATACATCTGAAAATGCTTGAAGATCCCTATGGCACCATAAAACACTATACATGCACGTCCGTTTACCTAGTTCCCTGTGGCCTCTTCAGCACTGCACACATCAGTTGATATCATAAGTGCAGTTTCTTGCAAACAAGGTGAGAAAAAATTGCATACTTTCTGACTTAGCATCTATTTTTCACAGCTGCCAAGTGTGTACTGGTGACATTTCACTACGTGTGTGCATTGGATTGCTTTGTCATCAAGCAAGTTGCAGATGTTCCCTTGTGCAAGTGAAAGGAATGTCGTTCAACTGTTACCATGCAAGTCACCTAGTATTCACAAAGTATTGTGTGTGAACAGCACATGCATGCATGTCAACTTAATGCAAGTAAACTTACCAATTATATCAACCTGCCTTAAGCACTGTACATCCATCACACAAGTTGCATAATTTGCTTTGAATAATGGGTACATCAAGAGACGGAGGTCGTCTAAAGGCTATATGTTTGACAATGGATTACTTCTCAAATTCAAAGATCAAGTATACAGGGTCTGAAACAATTGATAGGGACACAATTTGTGCAACTCAAATTGTAGGGAGACAATTATGTTGGGTACATCAATTGGTAGGACGTCAAGTAGAAGTATTTTCAGGTGGGTGTTATGCATTGAGTATAAAAATGCTTTATCTAAAAATTAACAATAAAGAGTGATAAAATTAATCCATTTTACCATTGATCATTTCTTTAAATGCAAATAAATGATACCTTTACCTAACCTAACATAGTCATAAATTCCTGCAAGTATAGTGCACTGGGACAGCATATGCAGTAGTGCACACTCAATACTGTATTTGAGATAGTTATGTTACACTATTAGGTACTGAATTTCGATGATAAATGGATAAAATAGCTTTAGTTATTAATTTTATCGAGGTTTACTGCAAATTGTTAGATAAATAATTTTAATATCTGACGTGCTATGTACAGTATTTGTAAAGATGACCATTCATCTTACGGTCCTTGGCCAGAAGAAGCTCCTGCATAAGTCAATAAAGAGATTGCAGTGAACGTTATGATCGACATAAGGCAGAAATGAGTAACTGCAAATGATCCTCTTACAACATCATCTATAATATTAACCACCTCATATCCCCAAACTTTGGAAATAAACACAGTTCTGTAAAGCAACTCACTTTAAAAGGTTTTTTTTTTCGTGACATACACAAAACAAGTGATTTCTTAACAGAATTATGGGCCCCTAGGCAAACCAGTGTGTTGGGGCCCCTACCACAACCACTTATAGGAATAAAATTAAATGGTCCATCAAATAGAATTAATTTAGGCATCAAATATATTTACTGTATAGTAGAGCATAGTTATGGCAAGTCACTTGACATACACAGATTAGCATGGGGCTCCTGGGCAAGTGCCCAGCAGGCCCATGCGTTAAAGCAACACTGCAAAACAACGTATAACACGCACTCGAAAAATGCTACCTTGACGTCCTACTCGGTGAATTATCGTCCTACAAGTTGTGGTCCTATGCATCATCGTTATTCCAAATATACAAGGTGGAAGTTAAATCAGTTCTTGTTGGATTGCAGCAGAACCTTAATCTATCATTTTTCAAGGAGATGGAGCAAATAAAGGATTAATATGGCAAACTATTACACATTGGAAATAAGTAATGGTTACTGATTTCAACATGAATACAATTCAAATCTTAACAAATCAATCATACATACATGACTTTTGTTTCTTGGCCCGTATTCTCAGAAGTCTAAATCTATAGACTGGTTTGCATTGTACGACCTATAGCTAAATTCGGTAGCCAGTTTTTGGTATAGAACTTAGTTTCTATTGTGAATAAGAGCCCATCAGTAGTGGAATGGATTATTAGTTGCCAGAAGACAAAGGGGCCTGCCTACATAAATCATTGTCTAATATTTAAAGACGGCCCACATTATCATGGGCTCACCGAGGCCACTTCACTTGTCAATGAGAAAGTTGGCGCCCATATCTGTCTTTCAATCTGCTTATCCAACCAATGGGTGCACTGAACTTATATCTGTTCAGCAGAGAGGCTATAATTTTTGCATTCCCGTGCTTACTGACACCACGTGAAGAAAGACTTTTCAATGTGTTTTAGAAGATCCATTCCAGAAATGATGTGTTGAGACCAGTGCTGGTGTCATACCTCAAAGTGTCCAACCATGCTTTATCTGACATAATTATTGTGGGGTAAAGGTAAAAAGTTCAGCTGCCCAGATCGCCTTAGTAAACAATGAAATTGCTTGGGATGTTATTTGTAGGCCATAAACCCCTAACCTGTAATGAAATACATTGCAGGAGGTCCCGACACTTTGAGGAATAACACCAGCGCGAACTTGCGGGGCCTTTTGTAGGAAAAAACATTTTACATTTTCATAAGGCCCGCGCGCGGGACCGGGTTTCAGCGAACGCCCTGAAGCTGGTTGAGACTACAATTCTCAAATGATCAACGTGAGAAAACGATGACTCAAGGAACGATGGATACCCCAAATAATATAACGTTATTTATATGGAACTTAAGGTGGCAAATGGTAAATGTGAGAACGGCAGATCAAAGTTTCTACTGCATTTCTAAAATCCCTTTCAGCCTTCCATTTAGGATTTACTTTCGTCTTGCCTGCCAGTACCATACTGCAATGGCTTCATCAAAAAAACAGCATTGGATGCCCGACTCCATCTTTACACTATGTACAATGCTGACATTATGATGGCAATTACTTGCAAATCCATCTTCTTAGTTCCACGCCAACTCCACAGCAGTTTTATTTGGAGAGCCTAAATGCTACTGCAAAATAAGCATGGTAGAATACATATGAGAAATAAAATCATTGCAACTCTTTAAGAAACTGCACAACTGTTTCTCTTTGTGGAGCGACTATTTGCCAATTTGATTGGAGCATTATTGGGCAGTGACTGCCTACGTTTCTTCACCGCTGGACTCAGCTCATATCTTACATTTGCTTGTGCCAACAACTCAGTAAAAATATTAATGATGTTAAGATTGTCTTTGGCAGATGCCTCTACGAACCCATTTTCCCAATCAATGGTGACTATCGTTTCAGCAGTCTCAGTACTCACTTTTCGTTGAAAAGCTAGATCCCTCTTGTTCCCCACAATTACCGTTGGACAAGATGTGGACTGTTTAGTATCTTGAATCATGTCACGCAATTGCCTCACTTCATCAAAGGAAGCAGCATCATCAATGGCATAGACAAGGATAAATGCATCCGCATTTCCAACTGAAAGAGCTCGCATGGCTGGAAACTCATTGGATCCAGAAGTGTCCAGAATTTCTAAGATGAGTGAACTTCCTGCTATATCATATTCACCCCGGTGCATCTCTTCCACAGTTGCTTTGTATTCAGGTACAAAAGTATCGTACAAAAACTGGGATATGATTGCTGTCTTGCCTACCCGAGGTGCACCCATTACAACAACACGGTAGAGATCCTTTGGAACTTCTGAGACTACATGTTCCGTGCGTGGTGTACGTAGCAATGGGCCATCTCCTGGAATGAGATTTCCTGGAAGGCTGTACTTTCTACCCTGGCGGCCAATGCTTGTCGGAGTTCCTGGCACCTAAGGGAACATCGCAAAGATAAAAAAACAATATTAGGCCTACATATTTACAAGAAACCCACCAGTGGCGAATCAAGCACATGAAAGACCCCAATAGCAACCTACATCTGAGGCACCCCTTTTCCTAAATACTAAATGTTATCAAATCTTTACTGTCAATCAACTTCAGAAATTGGAAGATATGTAAACGTATGCGTTACCTGATGAGGGCAACGCATAAAAAAATGGCTATTTCAGCTTGCCACATCTTTTTCGTGGTTTCCAAGTTCTTCTCCTTTTTGTTCGGTCGTTCGTAGGCGTTTTTAGGCCTTTCAACTACAAGGCCATTAAACCCCGCCCACGGCATAGTTCTAAAGCGGCCCACAGACGGTCAACTTGTTTGCCACAGACCGAACAACTAAGTTGACAACCTTGTGATCAACATCAGTTTTTCAAAAAAATTGCAAAGGTGTAGCACAGCTTCCTCAAACTATGGTGCAGCCGAGTTGCATTTTAATGCGGCCGAGTTGCATTGGAGTGTGGCCGAATTGCATTAGAGTGTGGCCAAGTTGCATTGGAGTGCGGCCGAGTTGCATTTTAATGCGGCCAAGTTGCATTAGTGTGCGGCCGAGCTGCATTGGAGTATGGCCGAATTGCATTAGAGTGCGGGCCAAGTTGCATTGGAGTGTGGCCGAGTTAAGTTGGACACACCAGTTCTCGGCAGATAACATTACATTAGTATTGGTGGTATCAAATATTTAAATAAAAGCTTTAATTCTTATTTATCTGATACAAATCAACCCCTAACTCAGGTTATCTGGTAAATATTTGGAGTACTACGGTTGTGAGGTCTGTAATTTTGCGCTGTTGGGGCATTTATTGTAGGATGTTATGTGTGTATTTATTAATATGTATTCAAGGTGTTTGTATATGTTTTGTAATTAGTGGCCGGGTGGGCATGGACTTAAAATAATAATAATAATAACCCCTTTTTCGCCTATCGCAAGGTTGGGTACCCACCTTGCCTCTCTGAATTGACACAACGGTGATGTATTGGACGGTGCTTTGCCATAGCAATTGCCGACCAATGCTTATTTACCGTCGGTCTACTGTTCGTTGGAAAATTCCACCGGCGCCAGGGGGGAGCTCCTGCATAGCAGAGGGTTCTTTTCGTGCAAATTCCATAGTACACGACACGGGACCTCGGTTTTTCCTCTCATCCGAAGGAAGGCGCACTCGGGGCATCTCTATCGTCCAAAGGGGCCCACCAACCTCAGTCTGGTATCTAACCTAGAACAACTGACGTAGTTACCAAGTCACCATGGTAGGATCCTAGCTTCTCATACTGTGCACGAGTTCAGGGCCGTAACTAGGGCGTGGAGAAGAAGGCGGCCGCCACGGGTGCAACTGGGTTTGGGGTGCAAAATGCTTAAGTTTTTTGTCCTTATTGGGTTACGAGCAAGCGAAAGTTACACACTTGCCACAGGCGCTTCATACCATCATTACGACTCTGCACGAGTTGTACCCCTTTAATAATTTTATACTTCACTTTTGGACACTGTATCTAGATCATTCCACACCAACTTCACTCAAAAATTTTTGAAGTGCACTAATGTTGTCAGCGAAGTTGACAACGCTGCCATAGACGAAGCAATATCGTTGACAACAATAGGCTCCTCCCATGAAAAATCTAAAGTTTTTGATTTTATTTCAACCGTTGTCTCAACTTGACCTTTCAACCTTCAACCTACCCACAGACGATCAATCTTGTTGTCAACGTAGCAAGTTGACGACACGGTTGACAACCAAGTTGACCGTCTGTGGGCCGCTTAATGCAGAGCCTGCACAGACACTACACTAATGCGAAGACTATTGGATACTCGCAGTCCCTGTTTTTCCCAAGCGGCCACCCATATCAATACTAGCTGGGGTTGCGTTGCTTAATTTCAATGATCAGACAAGAACTGAAGTTAAGCAAGCAGTAAGCCGATCCCCTCTTCTCTTCCTGACTCAATAGGATAGGATTGATCATTGGTTTGGTCATGTTAGGTTAGGCTAAGATATGTCCGGCCTGAATAGGTTTTGCTAGGTTTGGTTTGGTCATGTCAGGTTTATTTTGGTTTTGATGATCAGGTTAGGTTCATTTTAGTTTGACATGATCGGGATAGGTTCATTTCGGTTTGGTGTGATGAGGGTAAGGCACTTTAGTTAGTTTAGGGTCGGCCTTTATTCGTCTTGGAGTTTCCAGCAGCTCTGTATTGCATCAATAAATGCAACAGCTTCTATGCCTATGTTTTCATCATTTTCAAACTCATTCCCCGTTTGAAATTACACTGCCCTATCAAAAGTCATGGGACAACCCTTATTTGCATGAAAATGTGACAGTCGTTTGCAGTATCATAGGTGGCATTTATTGGCTAAAATTTCATGACTGCTTTCCATATTAAAATACTGATGTTGTTTTGCCCATTTCAATGATTTGACTTTCATGGCTGCTGTAAATTGTGGCCTCCTGGCTGGTCTGTGTCCTTTTAAATTCATTTTGGCAAGTTGGTACATTGTTGTTCTTTCAGATGCAAAACTACCACTATTTTCAAGTTTAGATTTTATCTGCTTCATAGTTGCAAATTGAATTTCATTGCAAATCCTTTTTAAGAACCTGTCAGTTCTTGGAGTAAATATCAGTTTTCAGTCACATTATCTTTTTTTTTTTTTTTGGTTCCAAATCTACACCTGGTTCAATTGTTTCTTTATTCTTCTTACAGAATACTCTGATAGTTGTACTCTTAGAGAAATTTCATGATTTGAGAGCAGTTCTGTTTTTAGAAGTGATTTAATGACTGCTGTCTTCCATTGGTGTTAAATCAGCCACTTTACCCATTGTTCAATATTAATAGACATTAATTGTTGACCAAAAACCAATTAGACAAAACCTCCACCACTTTTAAGATCAAAATAATGATGTTAGCATTGCTTATGAATGCACCACTATGAGCATGTTCAAGCATGCACAGACTTGTTTATTTGTAGCAACCAAAAGAATTAGCATAACTCATAGATCACATGACTCACAACTATAAAATCATACCTGAAACTCAAAGAGAAATAAGTAATGAACATGTGTGGTCATCTAAATCAATTTAATTAAGAAAATGGTCCTCTAAAGTTGAAAAATTTGAAAAACACATGGTGCGTCTAATAAATTGGCCAGGGACTGCATTCTCCTGCAGGAAAGCTGAAGAGTAAGGGGTTGCCCATATAAACTCTGAAGGTCGGTTTGGACAGAAAGCTTTAAAGGAAGAGGGGCGACCCCTGAGCTCCCACTGATGCAAGGTCTTTAACATACCATGGCGTCAAGTGGCATCATATGCCTTCCCCACATCGAAGAAGACAGCCACCGAGTGTTTTCTGTGGAGAAAGGCTTCACGTGCTGCACTCTCCAGTGAGATCAAATGATCCACCAGAGACATGCCAGCATGGAAGGCATCAACAAGAAGGTGGTGCCATTCGAGACACCACACCAGGCACCAGGTAACCATGCGTTCCATAGTTTTGCAGAGACAGCTTGTCAAGGAAATGGGTCTATCCTTCCCAGGTTTTAGGAATGCGATTATAGTAGCCTCCCATCCTCCTGATGGGACTTCACGCTGCCACAAGATATAATTAAAAACCTCAGGGAGGTAGTTAAAATCTTCTCTGGGAGGTGTCATAGCAATTGATAATGGATATCATCAGGACCAGGAGTAAATGGATGGTTATACCTCTCAGCAACACCACCACAGAAGTTAAATAAAAAGCATTCTGCAACCTGTTTATGTTTAATACAGCGATTCTCAACCACTGTGCTGTGGCACTTTAGTGTGCCATGAGATCCATAAAATTTGCCGTCATGGCGAAAATCCATACACAAGTGACGTCAGACAAGTAGCTCCATCGGTTCTGCCTTCCTAGGAGGGACTGGCTCAACCAATGAGCATGAATATTACAGTTCTGACTACTGGCTAACTAAGCTAACTTAGCTAGCAACCCACTTGATGTGTGCATAGGGCTAGGCTACAAGTAACTTCTAACCCTCTTTCCGCCTATGGCAGGTTCAGGTACCAATCTTGTCCTTCTGAGTGGGCACAAGGGCGATACATTGACACTGTTTTCCCACAACCTGTTGCTGACCAAAGCTTCAACTCCTATGCTATTTATAGTCTTTCTACTGTTCATAGGGACATTCCAACGAACCCTGGGGCAAGCTCCTACACCGGGAAATTTACTTCCACTACTGGTTCCATAATAGAGAGGGTTCTTTCACCTGCAGATGCCATCGTCTGCCACACGAGACCTCAGTTTTACTTCTCATCCAGAAGAAGGCGCTCTCAGGGCTTCTCTCTTGCTTGAAAAAAGCCAACCCACATCAGTCCTATATCAAACCAAAAGCTACTGATGCAGTTAACAAGCTTGCTTCAAACTGTGCCACTGAGGCTAACTTTTACTTAGGGTTAGGTTATAAATCATATTTTCTTTGGCATCTGTGGGCCCTGAAATGTGTCGTTGTTTGTGTGCCGCCAAATTTTTAAATTATTAAAAGTGCACCGTATTGAAAAATGGTTAAGAATCACTGGTTTAATAAATGCCGCCATGTAGTGCTGGGAACTGGAGATGGCTGCAAACGTCCTACCCAGTTCCTTTGTTTGTTTGTTAGTGTTTTAGGGCCCATTGACAACAAAGGTCATTAGGGCCCAGAAGGACAATCACCATGGTGGGGGTGTAAATGGCCAACCCACCATGATGGCCATAAAGAAGGGCAAACCCCACTAAAAGTCATCAGAATAAAAGGCAATAGCGAAATAAATTTTAAGAATAAATATAGGCAAAAAACCAAAAAAAACACAAAAAGCCAAAACAAACATAATAATAAAAGCGGCAAAAGCCAAAAGAGACATAACAATAACAGTGGCAAAAGCCAAAACAGACATTACAATAAACGTGGCAAAAGCCAAAAAACCGACATTACAATAAATACGGCAAAAGCCAAAACAGACACAGAATTAAAAAGGCAAAAGCCAAAACGATACAAGAATAAATGCAAAACTGTCAGAAAGTAAAACGTGTATAAATCAAATTTCGTGAAAGAGGCCAGCCTCTTTCACAAATACAAGTGAGCTCTCAACCCCCTGAAGGTTATCCCCAAGTGAGGTGGAGAGCTCATGACTGACTCCCAGTCGCATTCTGAGTTCACGGTATCTCTCACAGTGACTAAAGATGTGTGCCACTGTGACAGGCTCCCAACAGCAGTCACACCATGGTTGATCCTCACCCCTTAGAATGTAGGAGTGGGTGAGGAACGTGTGACTGATTTGCAGCCGAGCAAGCACAACCTCCTCCCTCCATGACTGGTGGCACGAGGACACCCAGTCCACTGGAGTGTCCTTACGTGTGTGGAGTTTGTCAGTGGTCTCTGCAAACCACTAGGACTGCCATTGTTCATGGACAGCCTGCTGCACCATCGAGAGAGCGTCAGAGGAGGGGGACTGCAGTGTCAGGCATATCTGGCAAGTGGACCATCTGACGGGCATGGTCATCTGCCCTCTCATTGCCCATGATGCCAACATGCCCTGGGACCCACATAAACAACACTGTCTTGC
>JAAFCE010007744.1:21608972-21696830 GCA_013389805.1 Trigoniulus corallinus
TGCTAATCTTGATGGGGAAGTGATCACTTCCACAAGGGTCTGATAAGACCTCCCACTGCAAACCTGGTGCCAACCCAGGAGAGCAGATGGATAGGTTTATACATGAGAGACCACCAGTGGCAGTCATCATATGCATGGGACACCTGTGTTAAGAACAATGAGGCCATTGTGTGAGACCCATTGTTCCACAAGTCGCCCTTGGGGGTTGTGACTGTCCGAGTCCCATTGAGGATTATGGGCATTATAATCACCCATAATCAGGAAGGGTCTTGGAAGCTGGGCACTGAGGAAGTTGAGGTCTGCCCATGGGATATCAATCCCAGGAGGCATGTAGAGGGAACATAGAGTGGTGGGCACATCCAGTTGCAATGAGACCGCCACTGCTTGCAGAGGCGTCTGCAAAGCCACTGGCACATGCATGCACCCATTCTGGATAAGGATAGCCACCCCTCCTACAGGGTGGATTCCTTGCTGCCAGGTGTCTGCATATGTAGTGCACCCTCATATTGAAATGGGGGTATCACCACAACACAGGATCTCCTGGAGGGAGATGCAGACATGGTTGTGCCTGAAGATTAGCAGTGTGATTTCGTCCCTCTTGTGAGAAAACGCTCAAGAGTTCCATTGTAGGAAATTTACCATCACGTGGGCTTAGGTGGCTTATTTCTATTCCTCCCTTTTCTCCATCCCACTGCAGAAAAGGGAGGTAATGCCTTCAATGGGGTCGTCGTCCTCCATCTCAAAGGAGGAATCCCCATCGTACCCCAGTTGGGGCATGAAACCACCCCATGCTCTCTGCCATTGGCCAGAGAGGTCGGGTGGATGGACCAAGGACATGTGCCCCACTGTGGAAGTGGTAGGTGTCCCTACTTTCTTTCCTCCTGTCTCACCCACCACCTCCTTCATGGAGGGGGCTGGCTGGGCTGAGAGAGGGAGGGAGGCCTTCAAGGAACATGCCTCTTTATGATGAGAGGCATCTGGGGCCTGAAAAGAGGCTGGCACCGCCATTATTGAAGGCCCATTGGTGGAGCCAGAAGAAGCCATAGAAAAGGGGTCGGGGTCTGTCTGGCAGCCGATGCTAGCACAGACCTGCAGTCCATGGACCCCACTGGCCTGAGAGGGCAACAAACGGATGAAAGGGGGGAGCTGGGGTAGTTTGTCCGTCTGGGTACAGACAGATGACACAGCAGCTGCCTTGGCAGCACCTGCATAGGACACCCCACGACTGGGGGTCCCTGGCAAGGCTAGCAGCTGCCACACATCCTGAAAGCTGATACACGTCTGGACACACAACTCCTGGATTGCACGTTCCTGCAACCAAGTAGGGCAGTCCCGAAAAGATAAGGGGTGGTTGCCCTTGCTGTTGATGCAAAAGGGTGCAGTCGTACAACACTCAGGGGAGTAGTCTCCCTGCCCACAAGTGCCACACATGGCCTTGCCAGAACAGGAATTCTGGCCATGGCCATATCGCTGGCACTTGAAGCACCAAAGTGGGCTCGGAGAGTGGGCAAGCAGAGGTAGCCAGCCATGATGTAATCTGGCACCTTGGGCCTACCAAAGGTCAGCACCAAGGTGTCAGAGGGTCGTGTTTCCCCATCCCGTCGAAACGAGGTGGCAGACAGCCACCACACCCTGGTCCCTGAGCTCCTCCGCTATTTGCTCCTCTGACTCCCCACGTAGGTCGGGGCACCGCACCACACCTCTACTGGTGTTTAGGGTGCGATGGGGTTCGACCACTATGGGGATGTCACCAAGCTTCCGTATTTTTAGTAATGCTTCGGTCTGGTGGGTGGCAGATGCCTCCACCAACAAGGTACCATTGCAGTTTTTTGACCAAGGTCACATCCCCAGCAATGCCCTTGATAACTTTGGCGATAAGGAAGGGCGACGCCTTCCCCAAGACTGCACCATCCTCCCCAGAGATGGATAGAAACCGGGGAGGATAGGAAGGAGGTAAAGAAGTGCTTTTGACTGCACCTAAGGCCTCCTTAGATGCAGGCACATGCTTTGCATTGGTGGTGGAGCCCTGCACCTTAAGGCTAGGAGGTCGTTGCCTCTTGTTATGGGCAGCTTCTGCATTTTAACAGTGCTTCGATCTGGTGGGGGGGGGGGGTGCGATTGCACAGTTTCTTGACTAAAGCCACGTCACCAGCAATGCCCTTGATGGATTTGGCGATAAGAAAGGGCGACGCCTTCCCCAAGGCTGCACCTTCCTCCCCAGAGATGTAAAGAAACCAGGGAGGATAATAACAAGGCGTGTCAGTGGATTTAACTGCACCTAAGACCTCCTAAGGTGCAGGAACGCACTTTGTATCGACAGTGCAGCCCTGAACTTTAAGGCAAAGAGGCCGTTGCCGCTTGTTAAGGGCAGGTGCCGACACAGTAGATGCAACAGATACGTTCTGTGATCCAGTTGGCTTACTGGGGCAATGAAGTTTCTGATTTGGAGCATTACTAGTCTTCATTAATTCAGTGGCAGTTGGCCCACTCAGTTGGGTGGGACCATGCCTGTCATCTTCTGGCTCATCACAAACGTAAGACAAGGAAGCAGAAGAAGAAAAATCAAAAGGGTGGGGTTATATGATGAGGCCCCTAGCCTCTGTTTTTCTTCCATACTTTGGTAGAGTATAAATTCCCTGCCTGCATGCCTCACCCACCATGGAGCCCAACAAGGGAACGCCCATCCGGGTCGCCAAGGCGTAGGGGCATTTGAAAATGCGCCACTGGCCGGTTGACCAGATCGGGTATCCGTCTAGCGGCCCGTTTTCCCTGGAAACTGTGGCCAATGTGATGTATTGGAGACTGTAGGTCACAACCTTAGTCCTCGCTGTCTGTGAGCGACCTCACCAGTGTGGGGCACCTATATTAGGGGCTATAAGGAGACATCGTAGGGAATGTGCCCCCTCAGCCACCAGGATCCGCTTTCCCCAAGGGCTCGGGTCTCCACGCACGACGTACACGTGGGTAGGCGTTTTTCTACGGTCACCTTAGTGAAGAGCCTATGCTGACTGAAGACCCGTCAAACCATGACGGTGATTTCGTCCAGTCAAGGACACAAGCAAGCCGCCCCTTTTAGTCTCCTTTTACGCCATGCAGCGGATACATTGGCAATAGGCTACTCTGGGCCCTCACGGGGAACCCCGGGCACACCCGGGGATTTGGTCCGCGTGAGCCACTTAATTTCACTCCTTCCCTTAGCGCATCCAATGGCTGGCTAAATAGCCAACCCCCAAATGCGCTGCGAGGACTCCCCTGTCCGCCACCTGGGGACCCGCCACGTAGCAGTTTACTCTGCCCGTGGAGCACTGACATGTCCAATGCAAAGCTGCTCACCCGACCGTTCCACTGAGGAAGGTAATGTAACTATGAAGCCAGTGTAGGCAGTGGCGATTCAGTGGGAGCATTTCAATAATTCGAGCTAGCAATTACAAGTTGGTGACCCCTGCCTTAGACAGTTTTTCATCTTCAGTGGTTTAGCCAGCTGCAGATCGAACTTCAAATGTTGGTTGTTGTTGGTGTTTTAGGGCCCTTCAACTATAAAGGTTATTAGAGCCCCGTCCACAGCATAGTTCTTATGCAGAGACTGCACAGACACTTCACTAATGCGACGATTTTTGGGTATTAGCAGTACCCAGTTTTCCCAAGCGGCCACCCATGTCAGTACTAGCTGGGGTTGCGCTGCTTAACTTCAGTGATCAGACGAGAACTGGTGTGTCCAACGCAATTCGCCGCTCCCTTCAAATGTTGGACTGGCAGTATAGAAATTGGGAGAGCAATGCAAAAATGCCTCGTTAGTTGCAAAGATGAAAGATGGCCCACTGAGGCATAGGGGCG
Organism: Trigoniulus corallinus; assembly: GCA_013389805.1. Classification (NCBI taxonomy): domain Eukaryota; kingdom Metazoa; phylum Arthropoda; class Diplopoda; order Spirobolida; family Trigoniulidae; genus Trigoniulus; species Trigoniulus corallinus. Next base: position 21,612,807 of record JAAFCE010007744.1, read on the forward strand.
GGGAGGCAATTGCGGCATTGCCCACCCACCCCCAGATCCGCCTCTGACTGCAGGTGACATCGTACGCACCACAGGAGAACAAGCCATGAATTTTACCCATGAACTAAAACTCACGTGTACCTTCCCCTTCGCTCAATTGAGGTTACCTACATTCAGCCAGCACCAAACGCTACTGTCGAGTCACGGAAGCAGGCTCATTGTATGGCGGTCAGCAGTTTTGAACAGCAGGCAATGTAGGTCTTGCTCAGAAGATATACCGGTAACTTGATTGATGATTGTTGGCATGAGAGACCTACTTCGGGAGTTTGGTTGACTGCCTGTTCATCTGACGTAATTAAATTTGATACCATTACGAAAAAAGAGTAGCAAATCTTGATCCCATTTTGGGCCAGTTACTGAACTAAGAATGAGAGGCCCTACGACAGCGAAGAGCGGAAGATTTATGACTTTGAATTATTTATTTAATGCATAATTTACTTACAGCCTAACACACATTAGTCGTTCAAGGACTTTAGAATGATAGCATCATAAATTACGTTCCACAATTAGGGGATTGAAATTGGACTACTTGCCGACCAGGCAAAGTTTAATCCATCATTTTAGCAGCTGGACGTGACGTACGTGCTGACCAGTGATGACGTGCAGTATTATTTTGACCAGCGATGCTCCATACCACTTATATTAGGGGCCATAAGGATTCATGATCATCATCAGGCCTCCACAGGATCCGGCCCGTTATGGCTGCTTCGCTGACTCCCCAAACCGTTAGAATAACATACTAGCACACTAATCATTCCAAATATTTTTTCCGCCTATTTCGGACACTCGCCCGAGTGCCTTTGTCCTAAAGAACTCAAGAGCGATCTATTGCACGGTATATTTTTATCCCCATGATTTCTGATCTAATGTTACAACACTTCGGTTATTTAGCGTCCTCCTATGGCCTTCTATAAGGTCATGGTTGTCCTCAGAAACGACGTTCTTTCGGAACGCTGTTTGTAAGATTTGCTCCTCCCTGGAACATCGATGACTGCTAAGACAGGGGTGATTTCAGTTACTGATGCTAGGGAACGAGCTTCTATACCTGGGAATTTTGATAATCTATACATATATTTCATTGCAAAAAGAAAGGGATTTTGACCCTCCTCGGTGGCGTATAGGAATGCGTTCTTTCTCATGTAAATGTCATTGCATCTCCCTCTCCCTAAAAGAAGTCAACCCTCCTCGATCCAGCTGGTTTTTTTTTGTTTGTTGGTATTTTAGGGCCCTTCCACTACAAGGTTATTAGAGCTCCGTCCACAGCATAGTTCTTATTCAGAGACTGCACAGACCCTACACTAATGCAACGATTTTAGGGTATTAGCGGTACCCAGTTTTCCCGAGCGGCCACCCATGTCAGTACTAGCTGGGGTTGCACTGCTTAACTTTAGTGATCAGACGGGAACTGGTGTGTCGCTCCCCCTCGACCCAGCATCGCATCTAGACCCAGAGAGGTAGTAGTCAATCATTCTATCTCTGCAACACGGAAACAGGGGGAGTGGCTTATTGCGTTGGACACACCAGCTCTCGTGTGATCACTGAAGTTAAACAACGCAACCCCAGCTAGTACTAATACGGGTGGCTGCTTGGGAAAACTGGGTACCGCTAATACCAAAAAATCGTCGCATAAGTGTAGCGTCTGTGCAGTCTCCGCATTAGCACTATGCAGTGGACGGGGCTCTAATGGCCTTGTAGTTGAAGGGCCCTAAAACACCAACGATCAAAATGAAACTTAAACAGGTCTGGAATTACTACAGGACCTCTCTAAATATGGATTCCAAGATCTTAGTGGGTTCCGAGATCTAAAAAGGCTTTTGTGGACTCGTCTTCTATAGTTCCGGGCACCCTGCACATGCAGTAAATGATTTCAGAAATTTGAAAGCGACTGTTTTCTTTCAACTGTAAGGAGATGTACCTTTGTTATCGTTAGCAACTTCCTTTTATGTGGTAGCGACTTGAAAAATTTATCTATTGATAGTTGGAACTGATGTTTCCTTAAGGTTGTTGTGAGCATACATGCCACTCGCATGACTGAAGATTATTTACAAGGTTCTAGCTCTCCACTCCCACCACATCCTGGTCCACTCCACACACTACCATATCCTTACGTACAACCTACCCCCACGTATGTTTTGATCTTCCCCTACCCCGGATGCTTCCTACAACTATAAATTGTAGCATTCCTGTAATGGACATAACGAGCTCCTCCTCCACCCTCCTCTCATTATAGCACATGAGAAAACATCACATCCTAAAAAAATTTACATGAAGACGAAATTCGTGAGTTGAGGTTCAACCAGTAGAATTTGCAAGAGCGTCTTTTCAATGCCAACCCTTCAGCTGACCCCCTCAATGCAGTCCCTTGCGGCTGCTACAAGAAACGCAATTAAGAAATCAAGCAATCGATGTACGAAGGATTTTGTTGTTTAACATAAATACTGTAAAATAAATGTCAAAACAAAGCTGTGTCTTACGTGAAAAGCACTGCTCCTAGCTACTCCAGTGAGTAACATTTGTAGTTAACGTAACTCCAAGAACAAAAGCAACTCCTAAACCTTTTCCCGCATATAGAAGGGTCGGGTACACATCTGGTCCCCCTTAATGGACACATAGGCGAAGCTATTGGACGGCTTTTGCTGCATTTAGTTGCCGACCAAAGCTGGAACTCCTTTGTTTATTTATTGTCGGTCTACTGCTCGTTGGCCCACTCCACCGGCGCCAGAGGGCGAGCTCCTACATCTGGAAATATACTTTTCATTGGAAGGAAGGCGAACTATGGATCTCTCTCTTGATCCAGTATCGAACCTGGGACCACTGACGCAGTAATCGAGCACGCTACTTCTTGCTATTCCTTTCGTTGGTGTTTCAGGGACCTTCAACATTGAGTAGTTCTAATGCAGAGACTATACTAATGTGACGATTTCTGGGTAATAGATACTGTAGTTAGGGCAAACGACATAAACGTTAAACTTCAAACGTAAAATTTACATCGTCAAAGTGTTTTAAGTGATGTTCGTCTGCTAAACTGTACTTAAAAAATAGTGGCAGCGTCGATGCTTAAGGGTAGTCTCACACTGGAGCCGACTACGAGCGACTTTTAGTCATGCGTAGTCATACAAATATGTATGAATGACCCCATTCTTTGTTTCTTTATGCATCCTCTCACTTTGGCTGTGACTCAGTCGTCCGACTACGTGCATACACTTCCGACTTGTGACTAGATCCCAACTGGTTGGGAATTTTCGTCCGACTTTGTGCGACTTGCACAGTATCTGTTGTTTTATAAGTTTCTTTTGCACTTCTTATCAATGCTGTGGGGCATGAGTGGGGTTTTTCTGACGCAAGTCATCCTACCAAGTCGTGCGTAATGTGAGCACTCAAGTCATCCAACTAAGTCATGCATAGTCGGAGTCGCACATAGGCCCTAGTCGGCTGCAGTGTGAGGGTAGCCTAAAACGACCAACATAAAATTTGATGTGCGTGTCGCTACCTTATGTCCGAAAATCAAAGGGAGTCGGTAAACATATAGCCTAAAACGCGTGGATTTGTAGGGTACTAGTGTTTTTTTTAATTAATATCATTTTTTTTCATTAGATGGTAAAATGAATTAACAGAAATTTAGAAATTTGAGGCTGTCTCCAAACACAAATTTATCAATGATTCAACATGCCGTGAAATCATAGGATGCCCCTTATATATTGCTGCACCATGAAGCTGTACCCTCGGGTGTCATGCAGAGCAAACATGGTTTTAAGGGTAATTCATTATTCCCGCAAGTGTCACAGTGTTGCGCACCAGTCTGGCAATACGACATTAAATTGACATGCCCTAACTATAGCTATGTAAAACGTAAACGTAAAAAATTTTAAGTATGCTCAGTTTTATGTTTACGTCGTTTGCCCTAACTATCTATTAGCGGTACCCAGTTTTCCCAAGCGGTCACCCATATTAGTACTAGCTGGGTGCGTTACTTAACTTCAGTGATCAGATAAGAACTGGTGTGTCCAATGCAATATGCCACTCCTGCTACCTCCCACGCCATCGAGGTGGGTCAGTTAAGGTCTGATAAATACACATTTATTTCATTTCCTTGGTGTTTTACAGCCCCATCCACGGCAGACTGCACAGACACTACCCTGTTTTCCATTATAAGTCACAGCTTCTAAAATGCCATACATTTTTATTTTCTCTGCTAAGCCACATACCTTTATATTCTGAAGGCCATACCTTATTATATTTTCTTAAAAACTAAATTTCTTTAAGTTATAAAAATGTTGCTTACTGTTTACTGATTTTTCTTATTTCTTCAAATTATGTGTAAATGATGATATTACAACCAGTTCTTTAGATGTTATAAAATAAATTTACTCCACTACGTGGCGTATGTGCTGGTCCAAGCGACTTTTTTGTGCTCCACCAACTTGTGTTGTGGCGATTATATCCAAAGAAAAATTGCATTAAAAGAACAACCTTTTTCAAGGTGACACAATCACTTTCTGGGTCCAGTTAAGGCTGTGGTGTTTGGGTCTGTTAAACGGTGGTGGAGCTTGGGATGAGGTTGGCTGTTTAAGCCTAAACCTAACGCTAGTCCTGCCCCCTCCCGGTGTGCTTTGGTGCAGTACATGTGTCGTCTGCATTGACGGCACGCTGCATCTGAACAAGGTATCAACTGTGCACAGTTGCAATTTATAAATTTAATTAATTCAATTTATTAGTTTTTAGTATTTAGTAGTATTATTTAGTTATATTACTGGTTAATACTTTTACAATTTTTGTTGTTATTATATTGGCAGGAAGGAGGGTGGCATACCAATATAATAAGGCTAATTGGGAGTATTTCAAGTCTTATCTGGAATATGAATTAAATGATTTTTACACCGTTGCTAATACCTGTGGTGTTGAGGAATCTTGGAATAGATTCCTAGCCCTATTAGAAGAGGGTACACAACTAGCTGTTCCCACCAAGATTATAAGGAAAAACTCTGTTCTGGAATGGTATACTAAGGAGGTGAAGGTAGCTTTGCGAAACCAGCGAAAGGCTAAGAATGCACTTAGAAGAGGGAGGGACATCAATAGTCCAGAACTTTCATCAGAACATTTTGGGAGATAGGCTTAGGAAAAATCCAAAGGCATTCTGGGGATATATAAAGAGGTGTAGGAAGGAGGGAGATAGGGATACAGTGGTTAAGGATGGGTCAGGAAATTTAGTCAAGGATAGTCTTATGATTGCCAACGTTTTTAATAATACATTTGCAAAATGCTTTGCAACCAGTAGAAACAGCTCCCAGCCAGAATTTGTTAGGGATTTGCCAGGAGGAATAGATGAGGTTATTATCACTAGGGTCGGAATTGAGCAGCTACTGAGTAAATTACCAGTATATAAGGCCATGGGCCCTGATGGTGTTTTGCCATTTATTCTGCAATGGCTTTCTGGGATAATTAGCTGTTACTTGGTGGAAATTTTTAAAAAGTCATTAGCCACAAGCATTGTTCCAGCATCATTGCTATAGTGCAAGTGCTATAGACCAGTTTCATTAACAAGTGCTGTATCCAAGATATTTGAGCACATCTTATTCTCATCTATAATAGGATATCTGGAAAGGAAGGGCATCCTTAGAAATAACCAACATGGGTTTAAGAAAGGCAGGTCATGCAACACCCAAATGGCTTGCTTGATGGATCATATTCAAAAGGCTTTAGATAGCAAAACGCAGGTTGATGTCGTATTCTTGGACTTTGAACAGGCTTTTGTCATGGTGCCCCATGATAAGCTGGTCTCAAAAATGTCCTACTTAGGGATACATAGAAATGTTGTTCAATGGGTAAGGTCTTATCTGCTTGATAGAAAACAGGATAATTTTCAAGGGTTGTGCATCTCAGTGGAAACCAGTCACATCAGGGGTCCCTCAGGGCAGTGTATTGGGTCCTTTGTTGTACATTCTCTATGTGAACGACATGGGGCTTGATATTAATTCCTTCCTTGAACTATTTCCAGATGACACATGTGCTGCTCAGGTATTAGATGATGGTTATCATCCTGTGTGCAATTACAACAGGATCTAGATAGGATTTACAATTGGTGTGTAAAATGGGAATTGCCATCAAACCTCAGGAATTGTAGGATCCTTACAATATCCAGATCTAGAAAGCTACTTGATTTTGATTATCACATAGGTGGAGTTAGGGTTGATCGGGTTGTAACCCATAAACATCTGGGAATTGTCTTAAATAGTCAGGGTAATTGGAAGGATCACATTGGTAAAGTGATTGGGAGGGCTGGTCAATTCCTCCATCTGATTAATAGGGTCCTTCAAGATAGCACAAAGGAGGTAAAGGAAACAGTATATATTTCTATGGTATGCCCAATTTTGGAGTATGACAGTCCAATTTGGTTCCCCTTCAGGCAGGACTTATCTTGGGAGGTTGAAAGGATCCAAAGGAGAGCAGCAAGAATTGTACTTAATAGGTTTTCTCACACAGAGAGTGTATCTGCCATGATTAAGGAACTAGGGTGGGATACATTAAGCCGGAGGCATATATCTCACAGCATTAGCCTTTTTATAAGACTGCTGCTGCTAGGATGTAATGGACCTTTGGCTGGAAGTGTGTCCCCAGCTGAGTATAAAGGGAGAAAGGATCATCCATATAAATTAAAAGAGGTTAGGGCACAGACAGACTCATACTACTGGTCATTTTTGCCAAGAATCATTCGACAATGGAAAAGCCTTGGTGAGGATAAGGTGGAGGGCTTCATCCAAGGAAAACCAACCATAGCTAGTATTGTATTAGGGGAGGCTCCTGAATTATAGCTTAGGGTTTAAGGAATATTATGTTATCATAAGTAGGACTGAGAGTTAGTCTCTCCACTGCCATATTGGCCAAAAAGGCTGCTTGCAGTGTATTATATTAGAATTATTATTGTTATTGCTTTATTAGCCCTCTGGGGACATGAAGCCCTATGACTGCATCTGTATAGTGTAAGGCATGAGGGGTGGATTGTGAAGTGAGCATTAGATTTCCACTTACTGGACAAAGATGAAAAACCATTGAGGGTCTCCTGCAGTGGTGTAGGAGGGCACCCCCACAGGTAACCCACCCACTGGTGCTGTGGGTTCAAAACATCTGACTATGGAGCCCCCAGTCAGAGTTGTCCTACTCAGTATGGGGGCTAAACTATGGTTATGGATGTGGAATGTGGGGGCCCTTAAAGGGAAAACAGGATAATTAGTCAACACTTTGATGCACCGAAGGATTATTAGGTTACAACTACAGGTCAACAGTAGGTTAAAGTTAGTTACTGTAGTTTGGCAGGGTTTGGGCTCCACCTCATCAGCACATATGCACCCCAAGCCAGAGCAGATGATGTGACCAAAAGGGATTTTTGGGATGACTTTGATGAGGTTCTGCAGTCGGTAGATGGCAGGATTAGATGGAGAAACGGATTTGACCATCTTAAGTACTGGGGGGGGGGATTTAATGGCCACGTGGGCATGGAGGGACAAGGATATGAGGACGTCCATGGGCGGTGGAGGCATGGTCAACTCACAAGAGGGACAAAAAGTCCTTGATACAACACAAGGATGCAGCTTTGCATTGGCCAATATGTGGTTGGAGAGAAGGGAAAATCACCTCATCACTTTTAAGTCACCCCTGGGGAGGTCTCATCATGCCCTCAAGATTCTTAATTGCTGGGTGCTCCCCAGCACAGATTTCCAGAAAGAAAGTGGGCATAAGTTGCTCATGATAGGGGTACTTGTGAGGGATGCATTTATTTGTTTGTTGGTGTTTTAGGGCCCTTCAACTACATGGTCATTAGATCTCAGTCCAAAGTGTAGTTGTTATGCAGAAACTGTGCAGACACTATACAAATGCAATGACTTTTTGGATACTAGCGGTACCCAGTTTTCCCAAGCGGCCACCCATGTCAGTACTAATTGGGGTTGCATTGCTGAACTTCAGTGATCAGACGAGAACTTGTGAATCTAACGCAATTTGCCACTCCCATGAGGGATGCAACTGGGGACCACACATGAAAAGGTGAACCAGTAATTAGATGGTGAAACCTACCATAAAACACAAACCAGTTTAGGTGGGAGATTGTTAGCCAGGTCAACTGGGATTAGGAAGGGTCAACTGATGCTACGTGGGAAATGGTGGCCAGGAAGATTACACAACATGGAAAGGCAATGTTTGGTACAGCTAGAGTAGGAGGCTCATACCAGGTAGGCAAACTTCATGGAATGAAGAGGTGGAAGCTACATTTAACACCGTAATTATTCTAATAAACGGCGCCCTCCAATAACCAGCGCACGTTTCAGATGAAAAAATAATAAACGGCGCCCTCTAATAAACGGCGCGCCATTTATTTCAAAACTCTCTGGAAGTGATCGTGCAAGTTAACTTGAATTTTTTTAATGATTAACCCTTCAATGCTACACAGGGATACTGGTATCATCATCATCACACCCTTATCCAGCCTGTGGCAGGGTTGGGTCCGCGGGTCCATTGAACATGCTATGACTTGGAACACCCCAGCCAGGCGCCTGGAACCCGCAGGAATATTTGCTGGTTGTCTGTGTGGGGATGCCGGCCTACCACACTGTTCCAACACCACATTTTATAACCAAAATACTGGTGTACCCCAGGGTTTTTATTCCTCCTCTCTGTTCTGTGGGTGACCCTGGTCCAATGCGATTCACAGGTTGAACTTCCTAATAAGTCACAGTCATGTAAACTAAGCTTTAGTGCAGATATTGTTGAAAGAAAAATTTCAAAGAGAAAGTATTCTTTAGCATTTAAATTGTTGGCAATTTCTGCAGTTGAGAATGATGGTAATCGTCCTGTGGCTAAACCTCTACAGTTATCTAAATCTAGGGTAAGGATTTAAATTTTAAATGAATCATTGATAATTTTTCTCAATTTTATTTTGCCAATAAATTCAGATTCAAGAGTGACATCAGCAAACATGAAAATTAATGAAATCAACTTGTCCAGCTAAAAAATTTCCATTTATAAATTGAAAAAAATAATAAACGGCGCCCTCTAATAAACGGCGCCCTACAATAAACGGCGCAACAAAAAAAGGCCTTTTAAAAAATAAACAGCACGCCGTTTATTAGAATATTTACGGTATGTAGAAGAAGGCAACATTTCAAATGTGGCAGGAGATGGGGGACCAGGGTTCAAAGTCAGAGTATACACAGCCAAAGAAACATGCTAGGAGGACCATTGTCCAGGCCAAGCATCAAAAGTATGAGGCTTTATATGAGAGCTTAGGGACTAAGGAAGGTGGCAGGGAAGTCTTTTTGACTAACCAAGACCTGAGATAGAACTTGTACGGATGCCACCAGGACCATAACAATCAAGGATAGTTAACGTGGGGTCCTTCTCCAGCCAACAGAGGTAACAAAGAGGTGGGAGGAATATTACAACAATCTCTTAAACCCTGGCACATGTGGACTGGGTGAGTGGGACAGAAATAGTCAGGGCACTTCAAAAAATGAAAGGTAACAAAGCTGTAGGTCCCAAAAAAAATTCCACCGATGTTTGGCATACCTGGCTGGAGAAGCTTTTCAATAAAATAGTCAATGGTGACTGGATGCCATCTGCATGGAGGGAGAGTTGGATTGTTCCACTGTTCAAGGGCAAAGGTGATGCCCAGGACTGTGGGAACTACAGAGGCATTAAACGAATGAGCCATTCTATGAATGTGAGGAAGAGGGTCATAGAATGTGGCCTCAGAAATCAAACTAGTGTCCATGGAAATCAGTTTGGGTTTATGCATAGCAGTTCTACAATGGAACCCATCTTTATTCTACAACAGATTGTAGACCTAGAGAAGGCCTATGATAGTATCCCAAGACAGGTAGTATGGAATGTTTTAAAAATGAAGGGGGTGGATGAAGGACATATCAGAATAATACAGGATATGTACGACGGTTCCACCACTAGGGTGAGGATGGCATGGGGGAATACTGTTGGCTTCAAGGAAAGGTGGGGCTTTACCTATTCACTTTGGCAATGGATGACCAGCAGAAGGGAATGGACCCCTCAGAGCATGGTATTTCCTGATGATGTAGAAAGGTTACATGAGCCCCAAAGGAGGTTCAATAGGGCTTACAGGACATTACAACAGCAACAGTGCAGGGGAACCTGAAGCTTCAGGTTCCCCAACATGAAGAAAGCAGAGTACTTAACTTTCAGTTGGATTGTATGTTGGTGTTTTAGGTCCCATTAACTACAAGGTCATTAGAGACCCGTCCACATCATAGTTCTAATGAATAGACTGCACAGACAATACACCAGTGGTGGCGAACCTGTTTTGAAGACGGGTCACAATAACAAGAGAAAAAATCAAAATGATGTCCGTGGGTCAGGTGCAAGCGCTATTTAATTTTATGCACTACCTCCCACCAAGTTCCCGTCCACCCCACACACTACCATATCCTTCCGGACAACCTGCTCCCATGTCTGCTTTGGTCTCCTCCTGCGCTGGGTACGCCTAACGAACTCCTCCTCCTCTCTTCTCATTACTTGTCAATACCACCTCAACCTACTGTCCCTCATTTTTCCGCGATGTCCCCCATGACGATAAACTAGATATGATCACGCTTGGGTCACTTAAAATTGCTCGGCGGGTCACAGGTTCGCCACCACTGCACTACACTAATGCGGCGAATTTTGGGTTTTAGCAGTACCCAGTTTTCCAGAGCGACCACCCATGTCAGTACTAGCTGGGGTTGCGTTGCTTAACTTCAGTGATCAGACGAGAACTGGTGTGTCCAACGCAACTCGCCGCTCCCTTTTAGTTGGAGCAGCCAGGACAAAGGGAGTGTATTCGTTGTGGCAATGAGGTGATACCAGCAGTGAAAAAGTTAAGGTATCTTGGATTAGTGTGTCAGAACAATGGGGAAATCGACTCCGACGTTACCCATAGAATCAATGCAAGGAGGCTGAAGTGAAGACAGGCTAGCGGTGTACTGTGCAGCTGATGATTACCAATTAAGTTAGGCCTAAATGAAGTTGAGAGATAAAGTTTACAAAACGGTGGTTAGGCCCGCTATGCTATATGGAGTCGAGTGTTGGCAGGGATGGAAGAACCATGAGAGGAGAATGCAAGTGACCAAGATGTGAATGCTGTTACATGAGTGGGGTGTCGTGTGCAACAGAGTCTGCAACGAGTTTGTTAGAGGCAGCTTGGTGGTGGGAAACATTGCGGAGAAGATGAGAGAAAACAGGTTGAGGTGGTATGGGCATGTGATGCAAAGGGGTGAGGAGGAGCTTACATGGTAAATTATGGGAGAGCAGGTGGTTGGTGACCAGGAGGTGGGGGAGACCACAGCAGATGTGGGAGCAGGTTGTACAGAGGGACATGATTTCGTGTGGGGTGAATGAGAGTCTGGTGGGGAATAAACGGGAGTGGAGGAATAGAACCCGCAGACCCGACCCTGCCATAGGTGGGATAAAGGTGTGATGACGATGAATATTTATAGATAGATGAAGTACAGGTACAGTGGTGGTCAGCTAAATAGCACACATCAAAAAATAATGAAATTTAATAATAAACTATATGTATATTGTAATCAACAGTATGATAATTCCTATTACAAAATAAATAAACATTTGCAATTGAAAAATGAAAACAAAAAACAATAATGTCTTAATCTTTAAGAAAAAACACATAAGTGGTTGGTCAAATAAATAGCACATTTCAGCAAAAACATTAACAAAGGCTCACAAAATTAATATTTTGTTGGATAGCCATTATTAGTTTTCACCTCTTTCAGTCTTTTATTCATACTTTTAATTAAATGTTGACAACGTTCTACTGGAACATTTTGCCATGCATTTTCAACAATGGCCATCAACTCATTCAAATTTGATGGATTATTGTGTTTAATTGCACTTTTTACATCCATCCATAAATTCTCTAGAGGATTTAAATCAGGACTTTGTGGTGGCCAATCAAAAACTTTAATCTTTTTCTCATTTAACCAATGGATAACTGATTTTGCTTTATGCTTTGGGTCATTATCTTGCATAAATGTCCATGTAATGGGCAAATAATCATCAGCATAAGGCTCCATGATGTTTTCCAAAATGTCTTTGTACATGTACTGGTCCATTCTTCCTAAAATTCTATGTAAGGGACCCATACCCTGCCAGGACATTGCTCCCCAGACCATAATGTTGCCACCTCCATGCTGAACAGTTTTAAGTGTGTAACGAGGATTTGCAGCACAGTTTGGTGGACAGCAAACATATGCTTTTCCATCACATCTAAACAAATTAAATTTGGACTCGTCACTCCATAATATTTTTTTTCCAAAATTGAATCGGTTTACCAATGTGCTCCCTGGCAAATGCTAAACGCTTTTTTTTCGATTTTTTTCTGAGACAAGTTGCTTTTTCTGGGCTATACAACCATGTAAATGAAAGTCATTTAAACGTCTTCTGATAGTTCTGGAAGACACTGTTATTTTATGATCAATTGCTACTTGTTTGCAAATGGCATTAGACGTCATAAATGGTTTTTTTTTTACTAATATTTGCAATAATTCGTCCTTCTCTTGCTGTAGTTTTACTTGGTCTACACTTCCTAATCGTATTTTCAAAGGTTTTGTCCTTCTCTATGTGCTGAATTGCATTGTAAATCATTTGCCTAGAATACCTTACACTTTTAGCTATGCTGGATATTGAACAATTTTGTTGTTTTGCATTCCATATCAGTTTTCTTAGCTCATGGGTACAATGTTTGCATCTACCCATGACTTAACCTAAAATTATATTATTTAAAAAAAATAAATAGCTAAAATATACTTATTATTAATATATTATAACTTAATTTTCATCACTTATTAACTTACTAGCACGAATTCAGATGTTTTCACCACTGTGCTATTTATGTGTCCAACTGGTTTTGTGTTAATTTCACTTAAACGTCCACTTACATTTTTCTGTTTGCTTTTATAGTTTGCTCATCATTTTAAATATTATCTTTGTACAACCAAAGTTCATTTAAAACCGACATTATGCAATTATTATATTTAGTTTAATAGATTTTAATTAGAAATGATTACAAAAGTGTAGTGTGCTATATAGCTGACCACCACTGTATATATTTTAGAATTTTAAATTTCACGATTATTTTGCTAATAGGTTAAAAAAATTGCTTGGTAGGTTATCACACAAATACAGTACTTTTTATGAAAGCCTATAAGTCACCCCCTTTTATAAGCCTCACCATATTACAATCTGCAGTTTTAAAACGCCATGGCAAAATAGCAAAACAGGGTACACTAATGCGACGATTATTGGGTATTAGCAGTACTCAGTGTTCCCAAGCGGCCACCCATGTCAGTACTAACTAGGGTTTGTGTTGTTTAATTTCAGTGATCAGATGAAAACTGGTGTGTCCAACGCAATAAGTTCCTCCCTACAACTGAAGTTTTGCCTTCTGCCCGTTGCATAGTGGGACCAACCTCGGTGACGCAGTTGACAATGCGCTCCATTTGCTCCGCCAGCGGTTTGAGGTTTGTAGTGAATTGAGGTGGGTTGAGTTATTTTGGGCTAGGGAGAAGCCCCGATTGCGCCTTCCCTCTAATGAGAAGTAAAACGGAGGTCACGTGCTGTGTACTATGGGTAGAAAGCAACTAATAGCCCATTTCCTGCCTATGTCAAGGTCCGGTACATATCTTATCCTTCTCAATGCACTGCATAGCACTCGCCCGAAATAAGCCAACCCACCGCGATCCAGTATCGAATCTGGAACCACTGTCACTTTCGTGTAAATGACATCGTACACCAGTGGTTCTCAAAGCGTGTTCCATGAAATCACTTAAAGTGTTCCGCAAAAAAATAATGCACAAATAAAGCAATGGAGAGATACTCTGATGTGACTCGCAGAATCAATGGGGGGGACTGAAGTGGCGACAGGCAAGCGGAGTCCTGTGTGATAGGAGGATCCCAATCTAGTTGAAAGGAAAGTTCTACAGTAGGGTTGCCATAATTGTCGGACCACCGACCGGGACATCTCTCCTTAAAAATATTTTTTCAACAAAATGGCAAGAATTCATATTATAAACATTCATAGCTTTATTAAAAAATTCCATAATCCTTTCACTAACGCATTGAAATATAAAATATTTTAGAGGACAAAAAAAACGTTAGGATCAATCAGTGGCGGATCTGGGTGGGGGTAGAACTTCAAAAAATGTGCGCCCCAAATATTTTTAAATATTCATAATCCCTGAATATACATCTAGCTAGCAATTACAAAAAGGTCCTCTCCTGGCCCTTTGACAATTACCTATCTTCAGTGGTTTAGCCAACTACAGATTGGACTGCAACTGTTGGACTGGCAGTATAGAAATGGGGATAGCAATGCAAAAATGCTTCATCAGTTGCGCCCCTTTCAGGCAGTGAGGGGGGAGCAATTACTGCATTGCCCCTCGTCTGGATCCGCCCCAGGGATCAATGGTGGATCATTCCCGAACAGTCAGTTTCACTGGCAAAATGTGATGTGCTTTCATGTACGAATCTGTACCAAATCTCTAGGTATGTACTGTATATGCGCAGTACTGAATGCAATGATATTATCAGAAAATAACTGTTTAACATGCGAAAATTTTAAATCGACCGGGACAAATGACTGTCGGACCGGGACACTGGGACACAGACCTCAAAACCGGGACATGTCCCGGTGTACCGGGACGTATGGCAACCCTATTCTACAGGACAGTGGTTAGACCAGCTATGCTATATGGATCCGAGTGCTGGGCAGTGAGGAAGAGCTACGTAAATAGAATGCGAGTAGCCGAGATGCGTATGCTGTGGCATATGTGTGGCATGTCGAGAGATGACAGAATTAGGAATGAGCATATTACAGGTAGCCTGGGGTGGTGGACATCGCCGAAAATATGATGGAGAATAGGCTGAGGTGGTATGGACACGTCATGCGAAGAGGGGAAGAGGAGCTCGTTAGGTTAATTCCAGGAATGCAGGTGGTCGGTAGTACCAGGGGTAGGGGAGACCAAAGCAGATGTGGGAACAGGTTGTCCGTAAGGATGTGACAGTGTGTGGGGTGGACAGGAAACTGGGGGAGAGATAGACGGGACCCTGCCACAGGCGGGATAAGGGTATGATGATGGTGTAAGTAAGTACCAAGTGTAGAAGGTATACAACTTGCTTTAAAGTTTATGTTGAATTGTAAGTGTTCCGTGCTAGTAAAATTTCACAGTTTAGTGTTCCCCGACTTGAAAAAGATTGAGAACCACTGTCGTACAACACTAGGACTATACACCACACTGGGCCATGGCTTTATTGCCAACTGCCAGAAGGCGCACTCGAAGTGTGTGTGTGTGTGTGTGTGCGTCCGTCTGTCCGTCCATCTTTCTCCCTCTCTCTCCTCTCTCTCGCTCCTCTTCTCTCTCTCTTCTCCCTCACCTCTCTCTCTCTCTCTCTCTCGCTGGAAAGAAGTCAACCACTCTGATCCAGTATCGGACCTGGAACCACTGGTGCAGTAATTCCATTCAAGTGTAGAATAAAGAAATTAATTTACTTTTAATGTGTGTACATTATAACTTTGCAAGTGCAAATATGGAACAACCTCATGGTTATTTTTAATGTGCAATTCGTGCTTGCGACCTCGTTGAACCCCAGCAATACTTCATCACAACACATGGCTTTTCCAATTCAGCCTGGATACCAATGAACAACAACACGATGATGGAATTTTAATGAATCTAAGGTTCTGTTGTGTTTTGCGCATTCCAAACCCAGCAATAGACTATCATTGTTGAGATCTGCAGTCTCTGGCCACATATTTATCGATTACAAAATTATTCAAGTAGGTCACAGCTGAAAGCAATGCTTGCTCCTTTACCTCAAACAACAGTTAATCGTACAGTGAACTTGGTTATACAATGATCAAAAGCAATATTTGGGGCCGATAACCCTCTTGGAATGATTCTTACTGCACTACATAACACGCATAGGGCAAGTAGATATTTCCTGTTGAAATCAACAGCATGTTGATACAGTATGAGGTAATAGCATCACTAGGTCAAAGGTGAAAGACCCAGAGCTGCAGAATAATTTGTCAAATGCTCATAAATTCAAAACTTCTGCAGAAATTAAACTGCATCGTTGAACAAAAAGAATGGAGTTCCATGACGGAATCCGGAAAGTAAGTTCACAGTAGAAGTCCTACATCAATTTCAAAGGCAATTATGGGATAATTTAAAACACACGTTATCACTCACTAATGTCTCAGATTGGAGTATTCAATATCGCTTCACCCCATAGGTAAAGCACATCAACTCCTAGCCGTTATTCCGCGTATGGCAGGGTCGGGTACCCATCTTGTACTTCTGGGTGATATAGTGGATGGCAGTTTTACGCAGCTTGCTGAAGACCAAAGCTGAAACCACTACGCTTATTTATCGCCGATCTACTATCCGGTGGAGCACTCCACTGACGCCATGGAGGATTTTGCCTAATTTGCCCGTTGCATTGTAGAGAGGGTTCTTTTAAGTGCAAATGCCATCGTACTCCACAGGGGACCTCGGGGTAGCGGTGTGTTGCTTTGGATTCACCAGCTCTCGTCTGATCACTGAAGTCAAGAACGCAAAACCAGCTAGTACTGACATAGGTGGCTGCTTGGAAAAGTTGGTACGGCTAGCGTAGTGTCTGTGCAGCCTCTGCATTATGCCTGGTTCCGTATACCCACGCGCTAACGCTTTTACCGTTGAATCAGACGACACAGCACAAAAAATGGTGACGTCACACTGCTACTTGGGGTGTCGCAGAGCAGTTATGCGGGACGGTAGTTGAGTTGACCAGTGGTCGACTCACATAGCGTCCCGCACGTCACGCTGCGTTCTGATTGGCTGGCGGTTGAGCTGTCTGCTTCAAAAATGGCGGAGGATAATGTAAGACATGACGGCGGCGTGCGGTGACTCCAAATAAAGCGCTGCACTTAAGGAATTGCGCTGGCGGTCCTTCATAACGCACTAGCACAAAACGTCATCAAAATGTCATTAGTGGCGACGTGATTAGCGTTAAAGTGCGGTGATACGGAACTAGGCATTAGAACTACGCAGTGGACGGGGCTCTAATGACCTTGTAGTTGAAGGGCCCTAAAGACACCAATGAACGAAGAACCGAACGGGACTTCCGCTTTACTTCTCATTCGAAAGGAAGACGCACGCGGTGCTTCTATATAGCCCAATGAAGCCACCCTATCTCAATAAAGTATCGAACCTGGAACCACTGGCGCAGTAAAACGGTCCCTCGACCTATTCCGTCATCGAGGCAGGGCGATCAGCCCGTTAAGTGTACTGCCTTAATCTTTATGTTCTATTTAAGGCACTTCGGCGCTAAAGCACGTTTTACTGCAGGAAAAACTGTTCCTGTAATTCAAATTGCAAATTATCTTCATGCCTTCCCTTTTCTTCCTGCCTATTGCAGTGCCAGGTATGCATTTGTCCCGTCGGAACTGCGAACACTTGGACAGTACTTTTATGTCGTGGACCCCCCCCCCCCCCCCCTACTGCTTGCAAACTGATGTTTATTCAACGTCGGTCTACCTTGCGAATTGCGTTGGACACACCAGTTCTCGTCTGATCACTGAAGTTAAGCAATGCAACCCCAGCTAGTACTGACATGGGTGGCCGCTTGGGAAAACTGGGTGCTGCTAATACACAAAAATCGTCACATTAGTGTAGTGTCTGTGCAGTTTCTGCGTTAGAACTACACTGTGGACGGAGCTCTAATGACCTTCTAGTTGAAGGACCCTAAGACACCAGCAAACAACAACTCAGTCTACCTTCTTTCAAATGTAAACTGAAATTCAGTATAGCTCTGCAATAGTAACGGATATAAACGTCACCTGTTTAAATAATTTCAACTAGTGCAGGCATTTCAGGACATGTGATGAGAGCAATTTATAAAATACAGTAGAACCTCTGTAAGTTGACCACCCAAGGGCGGAAGAAAAGTGGTCAACATAGGGAGGTGGTCAACCTATGGAGAACTAGGTGTATTGTACTGATACATGGGTATTATTGCTTTTATTGGCTACAACTGTATGAAATGCTACATAATCAAAACTATTACTGCTAGTGGATCGGCATAGCTAGCCCCCAATGCCATTGATCTGGTAGTTGGGGGTTATGCCCCCCCCCCCCCAGCTGTTAGCTGCATCAGATTCATTAGAGGTTTACACTTCATTGCCCATTTCAACAATACTTTAAAAGGCTACTCCTTGAAATTCTTACATGGAAGATGGGCTGTATGAGGCCAAAATGTTGTCTGTTGGACAAAATGTTCCTAAAACATGTCAACATTGTTTCTGGTTGAAATTTTTCCAAGCAGAATTATCCAAAGGACAGGACCCAGAGCATTAATGGATGCAGCAAATGAAGCTGCTTCCACAGGTTGGTGACACATGTTTTACCAATAACCCACTCCAGGAGCTGGGCTCAGTAAATCACTTTGAATGATTTGATAACACCTTGGTCAAGAGGTTGGATCCTTGAGGTTGCATTTGGAAGAAGAAAGTTAAGTGTCAAATTTGTCAAATGACTGACTTGCAGTTCAGCAGGGCAGCATTTCTTGATCCAGCACTTCTCCATTTCATGATCCACACCCCTTACCTGTTCTTCAAACAGGGCAGCAGTCATCCATGCACATTTGTTTGATCTCCATGTTACAGGGCAGTCTTCAGTTTCTTAAATGCACGTGAATTTGCTGACTTACCAATCACTAATTTCTTTAGCTTTCCCCAAGAAGAGCTAGTGCTAAGCAATCCAGTGAAATGTTCCTTGGATACTCTTTCAATCTTGTATTTGTCACCCTTGACAAGGCTCTTGTCAGGCACAAAGAATAACAAGGGGTCAACTTATGGAGGTTAAATCAATATTATGTATCACAGTCCTAGTGGTCAACATACAGCTTACAGAGGTGGTCAACATGGGGAGGTTGGTCATCCATTAATTAATGTGGTGCACATCCAATCTGTGAAAATTTGGTCAACTTAGGGAGGTGGTCAACATATAGGGGTGGTCAACTTTGGAGGTTCTACTGTATATAACTTTTCGTTTTTTAATTTTTCACTGGAATTTACGCGTTCCTCACTGAAAGGGTCACGTTAGGTGCCAGTTAGGCTAGCATTTTATTCATCCTGTAGCTTCTAGACTTCTTTGCAGTGCTTCAACATTTTTTTGCCTCAATTTCTATATCATTTTAACTCTTTTGCTGCAATTTACCCGTTCTACCCGACCCTGCCATAGGCGGGAAAAGGGTTAGGAGTTGAGTTGTGGAGTTGCTGCAATTTACCCGTTCCTGTCTATGGGCTTGGTTACAATATGGAAGATATTTTGCCCTGGTGTAGCCCGAGGTAGCGTGCCCGATTACTGCGTCTGTGGCTCTACGTTCAATACCGGATGGAGATTGGTTGGCTTTTTTTTCGGGCGAGACAGAAACCACGAATGCGCCTTCCGTCGGATGAGAAATAAAACCGTGGTGTCTTGTGGTGTAGAATGCCATTTGCACGTAAAATAATCCTCTACAATGCAAAACGTAGACGAGGCTATCTCCCTGGCGTCGGTAGAGTGCCCCAACGTCAAGTGACTGAAGTTTTGGTCTTCTGCCCGCTGCGTACTTGTTACACTAGTTAATTTCCAAAAACAAAACGACTACCTCGGTTGTCAAACGACTCTCAAGGCGAACAAATCGGGCCCAGAAGTGGACTAAAACATAGAGAAGAAATACAGTCGAAATCGTTTATAATGACACCGGATATAACGCACAATCGGATTTAACGAACAAAATAGTCAGAACCATGAAAAGAAATACAAAAAAGCATTAATGTTGCTTACAACGAACACATTGGTTAGAACGTACAAATCGACTAGAGAAAACACATTTCTAGGGACAGTTTTTCAGCTGAGTTCTTTGTCCATGACAGCATGCAATGACAATAATTCTCCATCAAGAAACAGGACATTAGAACAGCAATGGCGAAGGGGGAAGGGGCTGAGGTGAACATGAAGAAAAAATTGGAGCGGTCAGGACCAACCGGGTGTAGTTCCTTGTGGCAATGAGGTGATAGCAGCAGTGCTAGAGTTTAGGTATTTAGGATCGGTGTTCCAGAACAATGGGGAAATAACTCTGACGGTGCCCATAGAATCAATGCGGGATTGCTGAAGTGGAGACAGGCAAGCGGTGTGCTGTGTGACCGCTGGGTCCCAATGAAGTTGAAAGGTAAAGTTTACAAAACTGTAGTTAGGCCCGCTACGCTATATGGCAGTGCTCTGCAACTGGTGTGCCATGGTACACTTGTGTGCCTTGAGCCGATACAGGTGTGACGCAGTCAAATAAGATAATTTTCTAACTAAGTAATATTTCAATGGTGCTCCTTAGAAACACAATAACAAAAATACTTGCAATGAAATATTCGAGTAAATAGCCTTCTACAGGTTTCATAATTTTATGTGAAATTTCTCTAAAAAAATCTGATTGCCTGGAGTGGAATGCACCCCCACCCTAGCTATGCCATTGCTATATACTGTACATATTTTTGCTTTTGATGTGCCGTGGAATCCTAGGAAGAACTTTGGTGTGTCTGTAGTAGGTGAGAAAAGGTTGCAGAGCACTGCTATATGGAATGGAATTTTGGGCAGCAAGGAAAATTCACAAGAGGAGAATGCAAGTTGCCGAGATGCAAATGCTGCATTACATGAGCGGAGTGTCACGTGCTGACAGAGTCTGCAACTTGTACATTAGAGGTAGCTGGGGGTTGGAAAACATCACAGAGGAGATGTGAGAAAATAGGTTGAGATGGTATGAGCATGTGATGCAAAAGGGGGGGTGGAGCTTATACGGAATATTATGGGACAGATGGTGGCATCAGGTATAGGGGAGACCTAAGCGAACGTGGTAGCTGGTTGTACAGAGGGACATGATTGCATGTGGGATAGATGAAAGCCTGAAGGGGATAGACGGGATTGGAGGATTAGAACCCACAGATCAGACCCTGCCATAGGCAGGGTAAGGGTGTGATGATGATGGTGAATACATGCAGTATGTATTTTACAATAGTTATAACATACTGTAAGGATGCTGTAAGGAATTGTAAGGAATCGCTTTTAGTTAACACTGGCTACAATGTACAGAAACCGTCGGTCCATTGAAGTTTGTTATAAACGATTTTGACTGCAGCTTCTCCAGTTAAGTTTGTGAAGAAATTCAACCAGTCACCTCCTGTTAAGAAAAATTCATTTCAACTTACAGTAAAACCTCACTATGGGTAAACTCCTCTAAAGGGTACACTTCTCGTTTCAGCACAAATTCTTCAGGCACCGATTTCTCACCCCACTAAACGGTACACCCAGTGGAGTAGCTTGTAGGGGCAATGGGGCCAAATTGCCCTGGGCGCCAGAAAAAACGCCACCTTAGGAGGGCGCCTTGTCCGCCTTGTTGGAAATCAGCCGCCACGACACAGTCCGCATAATCTTTTATGCTACGTAGCGAAGAATACAAAAATTGCTGTTCAAAAAAGCTACGTAGCAACTTCGTAGCGTAGGGATCGAATTCTTTTAAAACTGTAGCCAAAACTTCGTAGTGCAGTTGTAGTGCTACAAACGCTATGCCTTTTCGAGTAGGATTCTTTGTGTAGTGCAACATGGCGGCCCCCACAGAAGATATTGCAATTGAATATGGTGGACTGCAATAGGGTAGTTATTGACAGTACCCAAAAAATGAAGCAGAACAAATAAAAAAATTGGATAGTTTTCAATTAAAGAAGTAATTTCATTTTAAGATCATTAAGAGCATCATCATCATACCCTTAACCCGCCTGTGGCAGACTCGGGTCTAAGGGTCCACTGAACATACTCTGACTGGGGTCACCCCAGCCAGGCGTCTGCAACCCATAGGAGTATTGGCAACGTTTGTTTGTGGGGGTGCCAACATTAAGAACACATAATTTAATTAAAGAAATTGAAATAGTTTAGTCATCTAAGTAGCTATATATGGCAACATGGAGGCCTCCATCTTTGTAGCACTACACATGTTGTTCAAATAGCTGCTACTGGTAGTGCTCTACATGAATTTTCATGACGTCACCGTATGCACTACGTATGCAAAGCTACAAGTATTTCCATAGCTTAAAAGATTATGCGGAGTATCTTTGCGACTACTTTAACGGCAAATAAAAAGCGCTTGTATAAGTGTACCAAGTCTACTCAGGACAAGCAACAGGGGAGGGGGGCGCTTCAAATGCCTATTGCTCCCGGGCACCACAACTGAAGTTATGCCATTGGATACACCCCTCTATTGGTATTCCTAATATCTGTCACCATTTTCAGAAAACCACCTCTGTAAAGCCTGGTTCAGTGGTACGCGCTACAGGCGACAGTAGCGCATGAGCAGACTAAACGCCACATAAAATGGTGACGTAGGTGAGCAATGAGTGGGAAAGTGGAGTTCACAGGCAGACAACTGCTTCCAGCGTGCAACAGTGGCGTGGGCATGTGATTGGTTGGTTGAACCGCAGACGACACCCATCACATATTTAAAAATGGTCCACTGCATCGTTCTAATGCTGACTGCACAGACACTGCACTAATGCGACGATTTTTGGGTTTTAGTGGTACCCAGTTTTTCGAAGCGGCCACCTATGTAAAATACTAGCTGGGTGTTGCGCTGCTTAACTTCAGTTATCAAACAAGAACTGGTGTGTCCATCGCAATAAGACGCTCCCAGTAAAATGCATTGTAATTGCTCATTTTAGCAGAAGTGTCGTAACGTTCTATGCTTGACGTCTGACATTTTAGAAATTTAAGCCATGCTAAACTGAAACTTATCTAAAATGCAATATCATCTATTTCATAAGCCACTGAGTACCGAAAAGTTGTGTTTTTTGTTACTTTACAGAATTCCGAGTTAACAAAATTTAAATGCGCCCACCATTAAAATGCATTTTTAATATATGCACTGCAGCAGCAACAATTCTGAGAAACTCGTCACAATCTACAACTACTAAGACACTATATTTGTCTCATAATCTTAATAGTAAAGAAGTAATAAGGTCTATTTAGTGGGAATTCTTTCAAGAAATGTAATTTTCTTTCTTAATATGTAATAAGCCCTGCAGATGCTGCACGAAATGTTTCTTTCGTTAACAGGTGTCAAGTGTAGGCCTTCCAAGCTCAATATATTTTATGAATCTGCACTCGAATAAAGCTGCAATGCATATTCCAAAGCTTATGGATTCCTACTACAGTATATCACACTCAAATGAAGAAAAATTAGTCGCAAAGGGCGAATTGCACGAAACGAAAAATCGTATTTTGACTCAGCTGTAGCTTAGGAATTTAGATAATGAAATGTTGTGCATAAGTGTAACAAGCCGTTTTCGTTTTTAAAATATAACACTTACTAAGCCACTCAAATTATTATCCAGCAATAATACATCAACATTTCTAATAACTCTGTCAGAGATTATTTTGGTGGGTAGGCTGGCATCCCCCATAGACAACCCGGCCAACACTGGGCCTACTTGATTTTTGGGAGCAGCTTATTGCGTTGGACACACCACTTCTAGTCTGATCACTGAAGGGCCCTAATGACCTTTGTAGTCAATGGGCCCTAAAACACAAACAACAACTGATGACTGAAGTCAAGCAACGCAACCGTAGCTAGTACTAACATGGGTGGCCGCTTTAGAAAATTGGGTATTGCTAATACCCAGTAATCGTTGCATTAGCGTATGTAGTCGCATTATGCAGTGGACGGGGCTCTTTAATGAACTTGTAGTTGAAGGGCCCTAAAACACCAACGAAACAAAAAATCCTTGATTGTTGCTGTTTTAGGCCCTAACGGCCTTAGGAACAGTTAGCATAGATGGACAGCAAATTCTCGACATAGCAAACGCACATTGCCTTGCAATGGCAAATGCGTGGTTTAGGACGAGGGGCAAGCACCTAATCACATTCCAGTCGCCACCAGGGATGCCACAGATAGATTTCTTTAAGGTGAGATGGCAGCATAGAGCAGAGTTTCGTGATTGCTTGGCAGTCCCCAGTGAGAAGTTTGAAAAAGAACGTGGCCATTGATTACTTATGGTAGAAATCCTAGTGAAAACGGCAGGAAAGGCAAATTCTTGGAAAGAAGAGCAGGTTATCAGGTGGTGGAAACTACCCACCAAAACGAAGGAATTTATACAACAATTGCACAGGCAGGTAGACTGGGATTCGGAAGAGACAGCTGGTGCCATGTGGGACAGGGTAGCCAGGAAAATTAGAACTTTTGGGAAAGCCATTTTCAGGCAGGGTAGAGTGGGAGATACATTCCAGAGAAACACGCAGACGTGGTGATGGAATGATGAGGTAGAAGCAGCCATCAAGCAACAGAAGGCTGCTTTCCACAGGTGGCGGGAGATAAGAGACCAGGAGTTTAAAATGCAATATAGGCAGGTCAAACACCAGAAGTCTGAGGCCCTCTAAGATCAGTTAGAGACAACGGAAGTGGGAGAGAGAAGTTTTCAAACTGGCCATGGCTAGAGATAGGGCAGCTAAAGATATACATGGGGCCAATACAGTGAAGGATAGTGAAGGTAAGATCCTGTTTTCCCCATCTGAGGTAAAGAGGACGTGGGAAGAGTATTTCCACGACCTCTTGAACGCTGTAGGGGAGAGGGGAACTTTGCCACCTATTGTGCATCTGCAGGGGTGGTGGACAGTGTAACAGAGGAGGAAGTAGCCAGGACACTTAGGAAGATGAAAGGCCAAAAAGCTTTGGGCCCAGACAGAATCCCCATTGAAGTGTGGCATAGCCTAGGAACAATGGGAACCAGGTGTCTAGGGAAACTTTTCATTAGTATATCTAGAGGAGATAGAATGCCATTTGCATGGCGTGAGTGTTGGATAGTACCACTCTTCAAGGGCAAGGGGATGTCCACGGCTGTGGAAACTATAGAAGTATTAAGCTAATGAGTCATTCTGTGAAGCTCTCAGTAAGAATAATGGAATGTCGCCTCTGGGATAGAACTAGTGTCCGTGGAAATCAGTTTGGGTTTATTCCAGGTAGGTCCATAATAAAGCCAATCTTCATTCTGAGGCAGAAAATAGAAACGTATAGGGCAGCAAAGAAAGATCTCCATGCCATCTTTAACGACTAGGAGAAGGCTTATGACAGTGTTCCATGCAGGGGCGGATCCAAGGGGGGGGGAGCAATGCAGCAATTGCCCCCCCTCAGTGATTCAATGGGGTGCATATTTCGACTGATCCATGATTCAACTTTGGAACTAATAAGGCATTTTTCATTGATATTCTCATTTCTATGTTGTTTGTTGGGATTTCTGGGCCCATCGGCTGCAATGGTCATTAGGGTCCAGAAAAACAGTAATTTCCTCATTTCTATACCACCAGTCCAACAGTTGCAGTTCAATCTGCACTGGCCACACCACTAAAAATGGGAAATTATATAACCGGCAGTAGAGAACCTATTGTAGTTAGCTAGAATTACACTAAGGGATTCTGAATATTTAAAAATATTTGGGACCTGGCCTCGGTGTCGTAGTGGGTAGCACACTAAGCAACTGTGTCAGTAGTTTTAGGTTCGATACTAGACTGAGGCGGGTTGGCTTGTCTTGGCGGTCCTGAGTGTGCCTTCTTTCAGATGAGAAGTAAAACCGAGGCCCAGGGTGGTGTGTGATGGCATTTGGTATGCAAAAGAAGCCTTTCTACTATACCAGGGGTCGGCAAACTGTTGCCCGCGAGCCGCATGTGGCTCTTTGGCCCCTTGAATGTGGCTCTTTTTATGTGGTTGTACATTCATTTTAATTCGTTATTTTGGAGTTATGCGAATTTTAAAAATTATGGAACGTATCCCTCATTTTTCCATAGACTTATAGTCTCATTTAATGTGAATTAGTTTTATGCGATTTTCTGAGGTACGTATTCCCTGCATAAAAAGAGACCTGACTGTATGTCACTCCCCACACATAAAAATATGCTTCAAATGTCAAACCGTTATATGCTCAATGCCACCAATGAAAAGCTCTGAAAATAATATGATCCGTCTGTGGAAATACTCATCAACATCTCACCCTTATCCTGCTTGTGGTAGGGTCGGGTCTGGGAGTTCTTATCCTCCACTCCCATCCATCCCTCACCAGCCTCCCCTGCACCCCAAACGTCTTTACCCTATGTCCCATTGTACCACCTCCTCCCTCATCCGTTTTGGTCTTCCCCTACTCCTCGTGCCACCAATCACCTGCATCCCCATAATGGAGAGAATAACGTCCTCCTCATCACATGTCTATGCCACCTCAACCTATTTTCTCTAATCCTTTCTGCAATGTTTCTCACCCCTCGCTACCATTAATGTAGTCGTTTTGGATCCTGTCCTCTCATGAACCCCCACTGATGTAGCTCAGTATTTGCATCTTCGTCACTTGCATTTTCCTTTCATGGTTGTTCTTTACAGCCCAACACTCTGGGCCATACAGCATAGCTGGCCTAACGATAGTTCTCTAAACTTTGCCTTTCAGTTTATTGGAACCCATTGGACATGCAGGGCTCCATTTGCCTGTCTCCACTTAAGCCATTTGTATGGGGAAATACTATAGAGGCTAAATTTATTTTGACGAACTACTAAACGGACTGTTAATTCCGGGACGCATATAGATGGGGGACAGAACTGAAATCCAGGATGGATGGTCACCCTACTTATACAGCATACAATGACAAGAACGAGGTCGCTGTATGTATCTATTCAAAGTATTGAGTAGACAGGAAAGGGGAAAGTAAAAGTCTTTCGAACTCCACAGTAGACTTCCCGAAGCTGCCGCCAGAGGCACTTGTAAAACTATTACCAAGCGCTGCCAATACGGCCCCCAAAATCATGAATTCGAGACTCCTGGCCCTAGGCAAGTCTCATCCAAGCTCATTCCAGATATATTTCTGTTCAATCTTCATTAGAACTATGCAGTGGACGGGGCTGTAATGACCATAGCTGCTGAAGGACCTTAAAAACCAACGAAACAAACGATTTGAAGCATGGAATATTGTTATGAAGTTTAATATGGCTCTGAAACAGTTGCCAGACTCCTTTAAATTTTTATCTAGGTTACAAACTTATATCAGTCTTTAGCCAAACCAGCCATGGATTTCCAAGATGGTTTTTCCTTTGGCTTTCGTCTTGGTTCACCTCTGAATATATTGTTGTCTATTTGGTGGTTTCTTTTGATCCAATGTCACAGTACTGGGTACATAGAATTTGACTTCCTGTCTTATAAGAGTACAGTGATGCCTAGATAATCCTACCTATGATCAGAGTTTTCACAATTCCGAACATTTTTGTTTTTTTTTTATTAATTGATAAACAGATTTTTAAATTATTTACAGATATGTTCCACTTACATACATGGGTGGCCACTTGAGAAAACTAGGTACCCCTAATGCCCAAACATCGTCACATTAGTGTAGTGTCTGTGCAGACTCTGCATTGGAACTATGCAGTGGATGGGATTCTAAGGTGTGTTAAGAAATTATAAATACACCTGTGCAATCAGCATTGTGAAACATTTATTGCAAACAAAATACGTTTTATGAACAGAAACTACATATTGAATGTCTAAACAGTAAATAAACAAGATATCACACATTTGTGGCAAATAGTTTTCATATAAATGGAGAAAGTCAAAAATAATGCCAAATTGCACTGTTAAGTAATTAAACATACACCCCCTCTGGGAGTAGGGAATGCATCTGCAGTACACTAAAACATATGCAAATGAGTTTGGGGTACATTTAAAAGACGATTTACACATTTTAGTTATTGCTGCAAATGCAGATATAACAATGCCATGTGGTACACAATTAAATCAAGAAGAAGTGAGAAAAGCATACTTTCTGAAAGGACAAGGCAAATCTTACAGATATATTGCAACAAAAGTGGGACGATCTGTTGGTGCCATTCAGAATACTGTATCTTCAAGAAAGGTGACCAATATGGGAAAATCAAAAGGAGTGGACAAAAGCCAAAAGTGACAGAAATGGGCAAGAGGAAAGTGTTTGATCTGGCAAGCTGAAAAGAAATGTCAACAAGGGCAACTGTGAGAGAAATAGGTACTGAAGTGTCACATGTTACAGTGGCAAGAATATTGAAAAGCAACAACATTGCATACATCAAAATTCAAGTGAAACAAAGCTGACCACAATACACAAAGAAGCAAGGCTGGAGTGGGTGGAGAAGGAGAAATGGAACTGTGTACTTTTTTTGGATGAGAAAAAATTCAATTTAGATGGGCCAGATGGTAATAAGCGATACTGGCATGATTTAAGAAAAGAACCAAAAGAACAGTTCACTAGGCAACTTGGTGGTGGTGATGTTATGGTGTGGGCTACAATTGGCTCAGGTGGCAAAACAGACCTTGTAACAGTAAATGGCAGGTCGGACTCTAAAGCATACCAAGATATGTTGTACATCCACTTGATACCCTTTGGCCCATTAATTGGTGGAAACTTGTGGATATTCCAGCAACACAATGCTCCATGCTGTACCTCACAGTCAACACATAATTGGTTTGGAGAGCAGAAGATAACTGTTCTTGACTGGCCATCCAGAAGCCCAGACCTCAACCCAATGGAGAATGTGTCGGCAATGCTAGTACACCTTGTTTATGCAAACAATTAGCAATTTTCTCATGTAAATGACTTAAAGGTAGCCATTTATCAGGCCTGGGACAAACTGAGGTGCACACAGTTAAAGAAATTGGTTGAAGGCATGCCTGATTGCATATTTAAGTTGATTAAAGAACAGGGTGGCTTCATCATGTTTTAGCAGCATTATGTTAACTTAATTAAATGTGGTAGGCACATTTTTGATGGGTGTATGTATAATTACTTAACAGTGCAATTTGGCATTATTTTTTGACTTTTTGATTTTTTGTGAGGGATACGTTCCTTAGAAAATCGTGTGAAAAGAATTTGCATTAAAAAGGACTATAAGTCTATGGAAAAATTGGGGATATGTTCCATAACTTTTAAAATTCGTGTAACTCCACAATTATGAATTAAAATTAATGTAAAACCACATAAAAAAATTTTGTTGACATTAAAAAAATGGGTCTCTTAATAAATTCCTTTGAGAAGCTGAAAATAATTTATATAAATTCTTAAATAAAATTGCATTTAAATACAACTCGTTTTATTTTATAAGAAAGTAATATAAATTCACATGTTTTTAATCACTATAACTATCTAGTAATGTATGAGCTGCTGACGGGAATAGGGGAATGGGCCCCCCAGTGCCTCATATTTGCAGATGATGTCAGAAGGCTTGAGGAGTTCAAGGATGATGCACAAAAGGGCCTACAAGACGTCAAAACAGCAATGGAAGCAGAGGGCCTTAAAGTGAACATGAAGAAGACTGAGTACTTAGCTTTCAATTTTATTGGCCAGGGGCAAGGAGGTGAGATTCGTTTTGGGGGAGAGGCGATCCCGGTGGTGCAGGAGTTTTGCTATCTACGATCAGTTTTCCAGGCCAATGGGGAAATAGATTCTGATGCTACCCGCAGGATTTATGCAGGATGGCTGAAGTGGAGACAGGTAAGTGGGGTCCTGTGTGACCATCAGATCCCAATAAAGTTAAAGGGCAAAGTCTACAGAACCGTTGTAAGGCCTGCTATGCTGTATGGGTCAGAGTACTGGGTAGTTAGGGAGAACCATGAAAGGCAAATGCAAGTTGCTGAGATGCAAATGCTGCACTACATGTGTGTGGTGTCTAGATCCGACAGAGTCAGAAACCATCAAATTAGAGGTAGCATGGGAATGGGAGACATTGCAGAAAAGATGAGAGAAAATCGGTTGAGATGGTATGGGCATGTGATGAGGAGGGGAGAGGAGGAGCTTATTAGGTCCATTGTGGGAATGCAGGTAATGGGAGGCACCAGAGGTAGAAGAAGACCAAAGCAAACGTGGGAGAAGGTGTTGCAGGCGGACATGGAGGGGTGCAGGGTGGTGGGGGATAGGAGAGAGTTGAGGATTAGAACCCACAGAACCAACCATGCCCCAGGTGGGAGAAGGGGGAGATGATGATGATGAATCACTATCACTATCTGATAAGAGTATGCACCATTTGTGAACAGGTTCCAAAACACTTTCATCATCAGAAATAACTGTTTCTGCAATTGATCTCTCTGGTATAGGTGATAAATTTTTGCAACCTTCATTCTCACTGTAGGCTGATTTTTCTTTTTTAACAATGTAATCCATAATTAAACTTTGCATTGATGATTCTACTAATTGTTTATGCAATTCACGATATCCAGAAACACAGTTCTGCAGCTAACACTGGAATTTAAAGGCCCTTTCAGAATTGGGGTCATTAACAAGAAAATGATTTTCTAATTTGCTGCATAGATGAAGACCATCTCGAATTATTTTTGAAGTGAGAGGGAGTTGGGGTTTCCTCAATATCACTTTCACTTTCTGAATTTGCTGCATCTAAAGCTAGTGCAACAATCTCATCATCATTTAACACATCATCCACCAGCAGTTCTTCTATATCATCATGGTTGAAATTATTGGAACATTCTCTGCCAATAGCATGTTCCAAACTTATAATTTCCTTCAAAAGTGTTGATGTTTCAATGATTGTATTGCTTGTAATACATCCTGGCCAAACCTTTGTCCAACAGGCATTTAGAGTTGCTGGTTTTATTTCAGCAGAAGCAGATGCAACTTGAATTTCACAATCAAATATAGAATATTGTTTCCACACGTCTTTTACTATCAAGGACTCGTTTTCTAATTTATTCAATATGAATTTGTAAGTCCACTTAATGTAATATTTTTTGAATGTTGAAATTATGCCTTGGTCTAATGCAATGGTTCTCAAAGCATGTTCCACAGAACACTGGTGTTCTGTGAAACCACTTCAAGTGTTCCGCAAAAAAATTAATGCACAAATAAAGCAATGGAGAGATACTCTGATGTGACCCACAGAATCAATGGGGAGGGGGTCACTGAAGTGTAGACAGGCAAGTGGAGTCTTGTGGGATAGGAGGATCCCAATCTAGTTGAAAGGGAAGTTCTACAGGACAGTGCTGGGCAATGAGGACGAGCTACATAATTAGAATCTGAGTAGCCGAGATGCAAATGCTGTGGCACATGTGTGGCATGTCGAGAGCTGGCAGAATTAGGAATGAGCATATTAGAGGTAACATGGGGTGGTGGACATCGACGAAAATATGAGGGAGAATAGGCTGAGGTGGTATGGACACATCATGTGAAGAGGGAAAGAGGAGCTCGTTAGGGTAATTCCAGGAATGCAGGTGGTTGGTATCACCAGAGGCATGGGGAGACCAAAGCAGATGTATGAACAGGTTGTCTGTAAGGATGAGACAGTGTGTGGGTTGGACGGGGAACTGGGGGAGAGATAGACAAGAATGGAGGGCTAGAACCCTCAGACCCGACCCTGCCGCAGGTGGGATAAGGATATGATGATGATGTAGTAAATACCAAGTTTAGAAGGTGTACAACCTGCTTTAAAGTTTATGTTGAATTGTAACTGTTCCGTGCTAGTAAAATGTCAGTTTAGTGTTCCCCGACTTCAAAAAGATTGAGAACCACTGATCTAATGGCTGAAGAAGGCTTGTTGTGTTGGGTGGAAGAAATACTATTTTAACATTTGGATGTTCTAACTGTAAAGGACCTGGTGCATTATCAATCATTAATAAGACTTTAAAATCAAGAGATTTTTCTTTCAAATAGACTTCCCCTTCTGGTAGAAAGCAATTATTGAACCATTCTGTAAAAACAGTTGTTGTCACCCAGGCTTTTGGGTTAGCCATCCAATGCACTGGTAATTGTTTTAAATCGTTGCCTTTTAGGGCACGGGGACTAAGAAATCGATTTATTGCGAGTGGTTTCAACATTCGACCTCCTGATGCATTGCTGGAAAGTAATGCTGTTACTCGATCTTTGCTTGCTTCATGTCCACTTGCAGTTTTCTCATCATTTGCAATGTACGATTAGGCAATTTTTTCGAAAAAAAGTCCTCTCATCAGCATTGAATACAACAAGCGTATACACAGTACTGTATATAAATTTGAGAAAAAAAATTTTAATGAAATGCAAACCGCATAACTTGGAAATCCCATTAAAAGATTCCACGTAAAAAGAGAGCCAACTGTATATGAAAACTATTTGCCACAAATGTGTGATATCTTGTTTATTTACTGTTTAGACATTCAATATGTAGTTTCTGTTCATAAAACGGATTTTGTTTGCAGTAAATGTTTCACAATGCTTATTGCACAGGTGTATTTACAATTTCTTAACACATCTTAATGACCTTGTAGTTGAAGGGCCCTAAAACACCAACGAACCAAACGAACCTGTGCGGTGTATGATGGCATTTGCACGTATTAGACCCCTCTCTACTATGCAGCGGGTAGATAAGGCAAAATTCCCACCTGCAGTAGATTGCTCGCTGGCGTCGGTGGAGTGCCCCAACGAACATCAGCCAAATGATAAATAAGCATAGGGATTACAGCTTTAGTTGGCAGCCGGCAGCGGAAATATACAAGCAAAAATATCACCCGTGTGTCCATTCGGATGGAGGAGATGGATAACTCACACTGCCATAGGCGGGGAACAGTTTAAGAGTTGCTGTATTATATGTTGATTGAAGGTAGAAGACATTGAGTAAAACATGGGTGTATGAGTATGTTGTGAGAAGAGGGTAGGAGAGCTGGTAAGGTCCATTAGAGGAATGCAGGTTGTTGGAAGCATCCTCGGCAGAATAGGGCTAAAGCAGACGTAGGAGCAGGTTGTACAAGGGAATGTGGGGTGGATAGGGAGCTAGTGGAAGATAGGCGAGAGTGGAGAACCAGAACTAGCAGACCCGAGCCTGGGACATTTAGGTTAAGGGTATAATGATGATTTTCATCCATGCCAATTTCAGTGTAATGTTCATCAGCAAAGAGAAATAATTTCACATTTGAGGAAGACTACAACCACACTCCAGGTCGTTATTTGTGTGTATGGAATCCAAATCAATGGAAATAATCAGTACTCATGCTCTGCCTGTCCAAATTCGATAATCTTTCAGCAGCTCGTAATCCTTTTAAGCAAAAATAGCAGGAAAGCTTTCAGTCTCCCTAACAATCCAAGTTATCCAACTGCAAGATATGTGCAGTTTGAAATGCGCATAACAATAGTCAGTGTTCAGTTTACACCACAATGGAGACTCTTAAAAAAATGCTAACGGTGGAACTGTTGTGGACGAAATTCCCCAATTTGTCGCCTTAAAAAATCAAACCTGAGCACATTTGTTAAAGAATTTAAAAGCGGAGTAGAAACTGCGCTTGTCTCTAAGCTGTAGTGAAAATTCAATGAGTGGTGAAAACAAGTATTTGTTAATGAATCAAGTTTTAGTCCGCATGAGTGTTTTTTGTTTCGTTGGCGTTTTCGGGCCTTTCAACTACAAGGTCATTAGATCCCTGTCCACTGCATAGTTCTACGGCAGAGACTGCGTAGACACTACTCTAATGCGACGACTTTTGAGTATTAAAAGAAACCAGGTTTCCTAAGCGGCCACCCATGTTAGTGCTATGTGGGCTTGTGTTGCTTAACTTCAGTGATTAGACGAGAACTGGTTTGCCCAATGCAATAAGCCGCTCCCGTCCGCATAGCGGGGAGTGGCGAATTGCGTTGGACACACCAGTTCTCGTCTGATCACTGAAGTTAAGCAGCGCAACCCCAGCTAGTACTGACATGGGTTGTCCCTTGGGAAAACTGGGTACCGCTAGTATCCAAAAGTCGTCGCATTAGTGTAGTGTCTATGCAGTTTCTGCATTAGAACTACACAGTGGACGGGGCTCTAATGACATTGTAGTTGAAGGGCCCTAAAACACCAACAAACAAACAAATCCGCATAGCGACTAACAACTGGAAGCATCCAGACAGGAAGTAAATAATAACGGCACCATAAGAGGACACTGAGTGATGGTAGTGAGATGGCAGAGTTTTGCCTCAATTATAGAATCCTCACCTCTGGATACATGTGTATTTGCGTCCTTTGCGCGAAGAAGACGACCGCCGAAAGCGCCTGTCGTTGGGTGGGCAGAGCGACTGCATTGCGTTGGACACACGAGTTCTTGTTGATCACCGAAGATAAGCAACGCAACCCCAGCTAATACTACCATGGGTGACCGCTCGGTTCTTTGTTTCGTTTGTGTTTTAGGGCCCTTCAAATACAAGGTCATTAGAACCCCGTCCACTGCATAGGTTTAGTGCAGACACTCCACTAATGCGACGATGTTTGGGTAATAGCAGTACCCTGTTTTCCGAAGCGGCCCCCGTTGCTTACCTTCAGTGATCAGACGACAACTGGTGTGCCTAACGCTCCCTGGACCACTTGGGAACGCAGGGTACTGCTAATACAGCATTATGATGGCAGCCGGCTGCATAAAAATACCATCCAACACATCACCCATGCGCCCCAAAGGGACATTGAGTTGGACACACCACTTTTCGTCTGATCACTGAAGTTAAGCAACGCAACCCCAGATAATACTAGCGTGGGTGGCATCTTGGGAACACTGGGCACTGCTGATACTCAAAATTGTCTTAACAGCGTAGTGTTTGTGCAGAATCAGCACTAGAATTACGCAGTGGACGGGTCTCTAATGACCATTGTAGTTGAAGAATCCTACAACACTAACAAATCAACAACACCTAACTCATTTCCCGCGTATGGCATGGCAGGGGAGACATATTGGACAATGTTTCTCCACAGCCGGTTTCCGACCAAAGCTGCAACCCCTATGCTTATTTATCGTCGCTCTAGTGTTCGTTGGGGCACTACACCTGAAATTTTGTCTCATTTACTCGTTGCATAGTAGAGGGTTCTTTTACGTGCAAATGGTATCGTACACCACACGGGACCTCGTTTTTACGACTCATCCGAAAGAAGGGGTACTCGGGGCCTCTTTCCCCGAAGGAAACCAACCCATCTAGGCCCAGTATCGAACATAGAACTACTGGCGCAGTAACCGAGCGTGCAACCCACTGCACCACCGAGGCGGGTCTAATACTAAGAAATAAAATCAAAAATTCCGACGGGAAATAAGTTGAAGTTGTTCGTATGAAAAATTTCGGCCACTTCGCGATTTTTGGCCCAAAACCTGTATAAACCACGATTTGCAGTAGGAACCTTTGCAAGACACTTTTTATTTCCTAATGAAGTGCTCTCCACAAAATTTACTACAATAATTTGATAACATATGCTGATGATATTACAGCTATCAACATTTCACACCAATCAATATTTTTAAAAATAATAGGTTATTAGACAAACATAACGCTCATTAAACCTTCATTGTTTTGAAGAACAACATCACTTGTCGGATAGCACCGTAATTAGGTCACATGATCACGCCTATTATCCACAAGACTGCACTATACATTTCTCCCTGATGCTCCAATACACAATGAGTCATCTTCATGAATCTATGGTAGGAGGATCGATCTGGACAGAAGCAAACGACTTCGAACAAATCAGCTCCAGGTATGCCTACCGCTGAAGGGGGAGCAGGTATGGCTGGCACAATTGTCATCAGCTCACGTCAGAGAAATCTTTCTAATAGCAACTCAAGCTACTCCTCACCCTTTTGCCGTCTATATCAGGGTCGGGTACCCATCTTGTCCCATCTGAATGGATACAAGAGTGATCTATTGGACAGCGTTTTTAAAACAGCTGGTTGCCGACAAATGTTACTTTTGTTTGTTCGTTCGTTGGTATTTTTAGAGCCCTTCAACAACAAGGTCATTAGAGCCCCATCGAATGCGTAGTTCTAATGCAGAGACTGCACAGACACTACAGTAATGCGACGATTTTGGGTATTAGCAGTACCCAGTTTCCCTAAGAGGCCACTCATGGTAGCGTTGCTTAACTTCAGTGACCAGACGAGAAATGGTGTGTGTAACTCAATAGGCCATTCCAACCAAAGCTGCAACCCCCTACGCTAATTTATCGTCGGTCTACTGTTCGTTGGGGCGTCCCATCGACGCCAGGGGGGAGCGAGCTCCTACATCTGGAAATTTTGCCTCATCTACCCGTTGCATAGTAGAGAGGGTTCTTTGACGTGCAATTGCCATCGTACACCACATGGAACCTCGGTTTTACTTATCATTCGAAGGAAGGCGCACTTGGGGCTTCTAGGTTTGATACTGGACCAAGGTGTGTTGCCTTCTTTTGCATGAGAGATTGCCAAGTTCGCCATCCTTTGAAGGAGAAGTTAACAGTGGCGGCTCGTGAGAATTAACAATGGTGGGGCTGCATGAATAAAGTTAAAATTTTCTGGGGGGAGATTGGTGGGATGTGGTACTAATGTATAACCCTTTTTACATCTTGCAAAAAATATGATAGTTTCTCTTTGTCAGAATCGTTAATACAATTAAGGGGTTTGTATTTGCAAATTTGGTTGATGATGACCATAGGAAAATGAATTAGAATGGTATAGAAAAGATAAAATTATATTAAAACAACTATACAGTATATTCATTTAAAAATAATTCCAATCCATCCTTAAGTTCAACTTCACTTTTATGCAAATAGACGGTGCTGCCCCCATGGCAAAAAGACAGATTGGGCTGGAACTACTGCAGCCCAAGAGCCAATAAAAACAATGCATAAACAATGACAAAAATAATGACAATTTCATTTCTCGGTTTGTATGTGCATAGACGTCACTGCCAGCTTTAGCATAGTGGGCCGGGCAGGAACTATTGCAGCCCAAGAAGCAATGAAAACATCATGTGAATCGAAGAGACATGAATGGAAATGTTATGACGTTTCCTTTTTTTTCATTCACTGTCTCAGGGCTGCAATAACTCTTGCCCATTCCATTTGGCAGCACTGTATTATTTCCATACAACTAGAGAGTTCTGTAAAAATTATAGTGGAGGGGCTGCAGCCCCACAGCCCCTATGGACGAGCTGCCACTGGAAGTAAAACCAAAGTCCCTTGTCATGTTCAATGGCATTTACACATAAAAGAACTCTCCCTCTACTATGCAACGGATGGATGAGAAAAAATTTCCAGGTGTAAACTAGGTGCCTCCTGGCGTCAGTGGAAAACCCCAAAGAACAGTAGACAAACATTAAGCATAGGAGTTGCAGCTTTGGTTCTGCAACCACTTGCAGAAAAACACTCTTCAATAGATGACCTTTATATCCATTCAGAGGGACAAAATGGGTCCCCTACCCTGTCACAGGCAGGAAATAAGAAGGTAGTTTGATTCTAGAGAAACGGCCCTTGATTCGTTTGTTTGTAAAAACGAAATTTGTGTATGTTAAGAACTTTGTGAAATGTTATATTTTTGGCGGTTGAGTCATGTGGATTGGCCTGGAGAGTCAGGCATGTGAGGTGATGTGCAGATTATAAAGTAGACAAGGCATGAGTGGCAGTGTAAACACATATTTATTTTACTGAAGAAGTCCGGGCTCATTCTGCCAAACTGTAGATCTGCAGTATACAATGTCCAACAAAGGATGGTCCTTATACAGTGTCCAACAGTATACAATGTCCAACAACGCTAAATGATGATAGAGAGCAAGAAAGGCAGACTGCATGTCTGTGACTTAGAGAGTGTAAGAGAGTCTCCATCATCCCAGCATCATTATATATACTGGGTCCCTGACTGATCACTTCCTAATTTATCAGCTCTCGACAGGCCACACATGTGCCACAGAATTCATATCTTGGCTACTTCTACTGCTGTAGAACTTCCCATTAAACTAGACTGGGATCCTCCTATCACACAGGACTCCACTTGACTGTCTCCACTTCAGTCACCCCATCCCCCATTGATTCTGTGGGTCACATCAGAGTAGCTCTGCATTGATTTATTTGTTCATTAAATTTTTTTGCAGAACACGAAGTTGTTTCATGGAACACCAGTGTTCCGCAGAACAAGCTTTGAGAACCAATGACCTAATACCAAAAGACCTTATGACTTAATGACTCATGACTACAAACTAGTAGGAACAGGTCGCTAAGTTATGCAGGTCCATTGTTATACCTATTGGGTAACTAACTGGTATTTATGACTAATGGACTACTAGGAACTGGGTCCTACATATTATATCGTCACCTTCCCGGTAAAACATCGTAAACGACATTTTTTGAGATTTTCACTTTTTTGCATCATTATATTCTGCACATTGAATATCAATTAATGGTGTAATCATTTTTATCATTCATTAAATAGTTATTTTATATTTTAATGTTTAAAAAAATTAAATATCATCCATCGTAAGCGCCCCTTTTTTTCGAAATTTATCGTGACAACTTTTGGCTGTGTTTAAGTGACAACCTATAATTTTTGTTTTTAAGCGACATTTTATATGGCACTTACGATATAAGTTGGCGCTTACAATATCCCTTCATATGATGAGCTTTTTAGCGAACTTTTTTAATTTTTTTAAAAAAAGATCTGGCCCAAAAATATATTTAATCCATATATGAAAGGTCTACAATTGTGTAGCACAGTCCTGCAGTCAGCCCCTCCCCTCATGGAACGTTCCCATGAGCCTTAAACCTGTTGGTAACATTGCCTTATTGCAGTGGTTCTTAATCTTTTTGAAGATGGGGAACACTAAACTGACATTTTACTAGCACGGAATACTTACAATTCAACATAAACTTTAAAGCAGGTTGTACACCTTCTACACTTGGTATTTACTACATCATCATCATACCCTTATCCTGCCTGTTGCAGGATCGGGTCCACGGGTTCTAGCCCTCCACTCTTGTCTATCTCCCCCAGTTCCCCGTCCACCCCTCACATTGTCACATCCTTATGGACAACCTGTTCCCACATCTGCTTTGGTCTCCCCCTGCCCCTGGTGCTACCGACCACCTGCATTCCTGGAACTAACCTAACGAGCTCCTCTTCCCATCTTCACATGACGTGTCCATAAAACCTCAACCTATGCTCCCTCATTTTTTCGGCGATGTCCACCACCCCAGGTTACCTCTAACATGCTCATTCCTAATTCTGTCAGCTCTCGACATGCCACACATGTGCCACAGCATTGGCATCTCAACTACTTGCATTCTAATTACATAGCTTGTCCTCATTGCCCAGCACTCTGATCCATATAGCATAGCTGGTCTAACCACTGTCCTGTAGAAAGTCCCTTTCAACTAGATTGGGATCCTCCTATCACACAGAACTCTGCTTGCCTGTCGCCACTTCAGTGACCCCCTCCCCCATTGATTCTGTGGGTCACATCAGAGTATCTCTCCATTGCTTTATTTGTGCATTAAATTTTTTGTGGAACACTTGAAGTGGTTTTGCAGAACACGCTTTGAGAACCACTGCCTTATTGAACTTATTGTACAAGTGCTTCCATTTTTGGGGGCTGTTGTTCTTCATCATCATCATCATCTCACCCTTCTCTTGCCTGAGGCAGGGTCCGGTCTGCGGGTTCTAATCCTCCACTCTAGCCTATCCCCCACCAGGTCCCTCTGCACCCCACACACCTCCATGTCCGCCTGCACCACCTGTACCGACGTTTGCTTTGGTCTTTCTCTACCTCTGGTGCCTCGAATCACCTGCAGTTCCTCAATGGACCTAATAAGCTCCTCCTCTCCCCTCCTCATAACATGCCGATACCACCTCAACCGATTCTTATTAATTATAATTTATGTGGTTGAACCTTTTAAATAATAAATGGCACACAATGCACTAAATATAGTGAGGGAACGTCAAAAACAGATTGTTGTAATAGTAAGTGAAATAATTTGCATTGTCAAAGATTTCATTAATAAACACCACTATGATTTCTTGCTGGTCAAATCATCACAAACCCCAAATCGTAAGCGTCGAACTCTCAAAACTGGGGCCAACAAAAAATCGTAAGTGACATTTCTTTGAAAATTTATTAAAAATGCAAATTTTTTTAAATTTAAATGTAATTTAAAAATTATGTACCACACTTACATTCCAATAAAATTTAAAGTTTCCAGAAAGAACAATAATTAGGCAAATAAGACGTTTTTCCTCTTTCCTGAAAAATTTAATAAATGGCGCTTACGATGTTTTACCGGGAAGGTGTCGATATAATGTATTTTTCAGTAATAAAAGCGCAATATAAAACAATACAGGGTGGTAATGAAGTCTGCCCCCCTCAAAACTTCTAAACCATGGGAAGAATGAAAAAAAACTGATATGGGGAAAAAATAGGAAATATGTGGGCCTCCAATGAATGGTGTGTTGTGGAATAATGGAACGTCCAAAAGTACTTTCCAACAGTTTTTCATTATTAAAGGCATTTAGCATTTTGTGAGTTTTACCTGTTAACTATTGGTTCAAAAAGCTGTCACCTTCATTGACCTTTGTGACTTTTTTATCATTTTGTGAGGTGGCCATCGGTCTGACTTGCATGATATGTTTGCCATTGTGCATAACTTAACAGGCCTGTGGTGGTTATTCGTGAGTGGGATGATGAAAAATGTAATTGTTTGTGCGTTTTTAATAATTAATTAATGAAAATATATTACTCTAATAAGTGATGTAAATATTAACTATTTTATTAAACAAATAACTGACCAATAAATATAATCCAATAAAATTGATAAATATGTAAATTTCAGTTTCAGAGAAATCGATAGCAAAGCTTGTGCTGCTGATCGAGTATGGAGCCCAACGGGTTGTTCTAAATTTCAAACTTTCAAGAGTTTGAAATTTATTCTAAACTCTGCACTTTCCAGAATTGCAGAACGTGAAACTGCAAACGTCATAGGAGAACCTATGACGTGACAGAGAAAGGTGATCCACTACAGGCCCAATAACTTTTCAATTGACTTTTCAGTAATCCAACAGTTTAGGGGACTAAATTATTTGTCCACTAGTTGGCACAAATTACCACCACGTATTGAGTATGGAGACTGTTTGACTACATTTAGCTGATTATTTAGCTTTAGTTAAGAGACGATTTGTCTCTGCCTCAAAAAAAGTAGATTCATACAAACAGGATATTCATGGCTACATGAGAGCATTCACAGAAACGATATGTATCTTGTTAATGAGGAGGATGCCTTTGAGCCAAAGGCGAGAAGGCTGGGGTACTGAAAGATGGTAGTAAAGATCAATGCAAAAACAATTACTACAACAGGCGTGACATTGTGGATTTGTAGCAATTTACACCGCTATACTTTCTCACTTCAGCTATTATATAATTGATACTATTGATCTTTATTTTCCATGCACGAGCCCCTAACCTTCTCGCCTTTGGCTTGAAGGGCTCCTCTCTGTGAGCAAGATACATATTGTTTCTGTGAATAATCTCGTATAGCCACGAAAGCACTGTTTTGTTATTTCAGGCTGAGATAAATGCCCAACAGTAATCCTACAGTTTTGGGATGGCATTGTGCACCACCTAGCGGCCATTTAATTTGGTCCCCTAAACTGTAGGATTACCGACTTTTCTGATGTACTGCATATAGGTCCTTTGTAGGGCACGTAAAGATCACCATTCGTTGCAGACATATACTGATTATCTCGCGTATAATATGCACTTTTTTTCCCGAAAAATTGGATGCAAAGTCTGGGTGCGTATTATACATAGGTGTAAAAATTTCAGCCAATTATCAGAGAACACTAAACACGCATAAAGAATACTGGATCATCCATCGAAAGCAAGAAGAGGCATGTTTGCTTATTAACCTCATTTACAGTACCTGGCCATATTAATGTGACCACTAGACATTTTCATAATTTGCAAAATTTTTGTAATACTTTTGAATACTTAGTAATTCAGTTGTTTCACACCCTTTATGGCAGACATGCCATCATCCAGGGTGTGCACAAATTGTTTCTCATGATTCATAAGCAGAGCAAGACAGTGCTCTTTATGTGGGTCCTGGGGCATGTTGGCATTATGTCCAACCAGAGGGCGGATTCTGATGCCCGTCAGGTGGCCCACCTGTCAGAAGACACTGTTGTTCCCTCCTGATTCCTTTCTCATGGTGTGGCAGGCCGTCCTTGGTCACTGGTGGTCCCAGCAGTTTGCCACAGGACAGTACCTTAACTAAGGGAGTGTGGGCCACCCCAGGTAACACCACTCACACCATGACAAAAGGTGTGACACCAGAACAGAAGAAGGGACAGAGCAGGTAGAGAGGCTTTTTTAACTGAGGGAGGGGGTGACACCATGGCATACCACACCGGGAGATGCCAACCCTAGCAACGCCTCTGCAGCTGGATATTAGCTGGTGGTCACATTAATATGGCCAGGTACTGTAACTTCTATTAGATGTTCTTCTGAGTTAGTTTTATAAATATAATATTTAGCTACCTAAATACACTTTATTTACCTTCATACCATAGATACAAGTACTTGTATATTAATACAAGTGTAACCATAGATATAATAATACTAACGTATTACTATAAAAAATTAACAACTCCTGTAATAAAAATTAATATTGTAAGTCCAGTTATGTCCAACAATACCAATATTAAAAGCCTAAAAATTCTTCCCAATCGTCATCTGAAATAATTGGGAACTGGCAAACTTAGCCAGCATATTATGCATAAGTATTGAGATTTTTACATGAACGTAAATCTTGGAACTTGGGGTGCGTATTATACGCGAGATAATATGGTACTTCCTATTTGTTCCCTGTATCACTTTTCCCATTTCTCCCATGGTTTAGAAGTTTTGATGTGGACAGATTTAATTACCTGTATATGTACTGTATCTGTATAAATTAAACAACAGTATTATTAAAGTGGGTCATACCCCTCTTATGGGTACACTGTGGCCCGCTCCTACGGGTGTGTCATGTAGGCCCCCAGTAACATGGTGTGCATGTATCCTACTCAAGGCTTCGTTGTCCACATTCGTTGTCCAGTGCAGGTTTGCACTTATCCTACTAATACCCGTAGCTTATCCTGTCCATCGGACAGTAGGCATAACAAGAACTTACCTGTCATCTGAAAGAATCAGTCTGCCTTGGCCAGGATTGAACCTGCAATCACGATCTATGGTGGCATTGAGTGAGTGAAGAGGGCTGTAGGGTGTTTTACATTTCTCAGTACTCAGCCTGAGGACAGAAAATGAGAACGACAATGTACACATTGACCTTAGTACGTAGCCCTTGGGGTAAAAGTGTAGTTTAACCCAAGGAATTATTTCGTCATTCGTAGCAGATGAAATGTGGCGCTTCGGTTGGTATAATTTCGTCAAATACTCGTTCCAGAGCCAAGAACTTCAAGGTAAAGAACTTCATGAATTTATTTAATGAATATCTTTCTCGTTATTTTAAATGGAAGCTTTTGATTTATTTAATGATTTCGATTCATGAATTTATTTCTCGTTATTTTAACTGGAAGCTTTCGATTTATGCAATCGAAAGCTTCCAGTTAAAATAACGAAGAAGATATTCATTAAATAAATTCATGAAGTTCTTTACCTTGATTTCAACACGCCTAATATTTCGCGAATCACTTTCGTTATGTCCAAACGATTTAAAAACAATAGCATGTCCAGCAGGCCCTGGAACGAGTATTTTGACGACGTTATACCGACCGAAGCGCCACATTTCATCTGCTACGAATGACGAAATAATTCCTTGGGTTAAACCAAGGAGTCTATAAGGAGTACCAGCTCCGCCCCTTTCCCATTGACTTTTGTGTCATAGTTTTATATGGTGGCGCCCCAAGTGGATGGTTTGCTACAACACAGATGCTACATGTATTTCAAGCATCTTAAACATGCAATTATGCACTTTCTTTGATTGTTCTTAATAAATAATGTCAACTGCTTGCTGCTAATCTGAACATATAAATAAATTGCTCAGTTTCACATGTTTTTAATGGAAAAAATAATTTCTACAAGACATTAAGACAGCAATGGAAAGAGGGGGTCTTAAGGTGAACATGAAGAAGACTGAGCACCTAGCTTTGAATTTTAGTGGCCAGGGGCAAGGAGGTGAGATTCGTTGTGGGGGAAAGGGAATTCCAATGGTGCAAGAGTGTCTTTATATATGATCAGTTTTCCAGAGCAATGCAGAAATAGATTCTGACGTGACCCATAGGATTAATGGAGGATAGCTGAAGTGGAGACAGGCAAGTGGGGTCCTGTGCGACCACTGGGTCCCAATAAAGTCGGGCATTTAATGAGGGCATTTGATGAGGGGCATATTAGGTCCATTGTGGGACTTCAGGGCATTGGTAATTGGGGGCACCAGAGATAGAGGAAGGCCAAAACGGACGTGGGAGCTGGTGGTGGAAAAGGACATGGAAGTGTGCGGGGTGGAGGGGGATTTGGTGGGGGATAGGTGGTAGTGGAGGATTAGAACCTGCAGATCTGACCCTGCCTGAGGCGGGAGAAGAGTGAGATGATCATATGGAGTGCTGGAGTGGATTTCATGGAGTTTGAGCAATTTACAGCTACACACACTACTACTACTCCTTTGCTCCATCCCGGTGATGTATATTTCTGAAATGTTTCCGTTAGAGGTAGCTTGGGGGGTGGGAGACATCGCAGAAAAGATTAGGGATAAGCGGTTGAGATGATAGGATGGATGGATAGATGGTAGGTGAGATGGTAGGATGGTAGATGAGGAGAGAGGAGGAGGAACGTATTAGGTCCATTATGTGTCTCCATGTGATTGGGGGCACCTGGGGTAGGGGAAGACCAAAACGGACGTGGGAGCAGGTGGTGCAGAGGCGCATGGAGACGTGCAGGATGGAGAGGGACTTGGTGGATGATAGGCGAGAGTGGAGGATAAGAACCCGCAGGCCCGAACCTGCCACAGGCGTGAGGAGGGTGAGATAATGATGATGATGAAGGTGATATATACACCTGACACTTGATAGCTACTTTTAAATAATTCCAATTATTATTTATA
Organism: Trigoniulus corallinus; assembly: GCA_013389805.1. Taxonomy (NCBI): domain Eukaryota; kingdom Metazoa; phylum Arthropoda; class Diplopoda; order Spirobolida; family Trigoniulidae; genus Trigoniulus; species Trigoniulus corallinus. The sequence goes on from JAAFCE010007744.1 coordinate 21,657,789, forward strand.
AAGTTGTAAATATGCAAGCTAATACATGTAAACAAGTAGTTTCAGCAAACCATCTACTAGGTGGCGCTCTTTCGGTATGAGGACACGAAAAGGGCGGAGCTGTCACTCCTTGGTTAAACCAAGGAGTCTAATACACTCCTTGGTTAAACTCCTTGGTATAGACTCCTTGGTTAAACTACACTTTTACCGCCCTTGGCATCAGTAACACGTAGGAGTGAAATAATATCTAAAACAAGAAAGGCGATGAATGGGTTTGTAAACATCCAACGTAATGTGTTGCGAGGTGGATGAACATGAAAATACCACTTAACTTTATTTTCCTATACAATGACAGCAGAGTCGGATGACACGTTCAGCTTAAATAACACCTACCTACATTCCTCATCTAGGCCAATATCAAAACATCTTCCATAATGTGTTTGCATTTTACTTGAGGACGCATACTTAGCAGAATAGAATTTACTGCAGTAAGGTAGCCAAAGGTCTTCTACTAATAACTTTCATTAACCTTCCATTTCGCTAAATAAAATGCTTATTATGAGTTTTGAAGCGACAGTTTCATATTAAAGAAGAACTAATAACCACGACAATGATATGCTTCATGACTTCTCCGTTGAGGCTTGGTGGTCGGCTTGTGATGTTACTAACAAAGATGGCAGATTGGAATCCACGTGTTACCAGATAGGGATTAAATACTGCGTTATTAAATTTCACTACCGAAACATTTCTTTGTTGTTTCGTTGGTGTTTTAGGGCCACAGGTGGCTCATGGAGCATACAAATCTAGCCATCATTTAAAATGTTCATATTCCTAGGGTTCCCAATCTTCTCTGATTGGGAGCGGCGAATAGCGTTGGACACACCAGTTCTCGTCTGATAACTGAAGTTAAGCAACGCAACCCCAGCTAGTACTGACATGGATGGCCGCTTGGGAAAACGGGGTACTGCTAATACCCAACAATCGTCGCATCTGTGCAGTTTCTGCCTTAGAGCTATGCAGTGGACGTGGCTCTAATGACCTTGTAGTTTAACCCTTATGTCAACAACCGGGTACCCAGGTGCCCACCTGACAATTTAAAGTAAAAATTTATTTTAATATTAAAATTTTTTTATATCCTCCAGGATCATCTCTATTTCACCTTTTTTCTTTCATTATATGTAAAAAAATTTGAGTGCCAAGCATCATAACATATTTAATTTTTTTTTTGAATTTCCCTATGCCATTTCAACAACCAGGGTACCCGGGTACCCAGTGGCTAATTTGAATATAAAACGTTAAAGATAGTTATCCAGAAATAATTTATGGCACTAAGATGATTCAATAATTACCATAGAACTGCACAGTCTTTATATTTTGCTACAGTGATGGCATTTTCACCAGAATTATCACAAAATGTTGTTGCATTCCATGCAAGACTTTCTTGTTTATCTATTTCTTTATTGGTGTTTTGTCCCTAACATAATGCAAAATGGTGCACTAGTGGAATTGCCTTCAGATCACATGGCAATGGACAATCATCATCAAACCCTTATCCTGCCTGTGGCAGGGTCTGGTTTGCACCTTCTAACCCTCCACAACTGCCTATTTCCCAACACGTCCCCATCCACCCTATAAACTACCATTTCCTTATGGACAAGCTGCTCCCACATCTGCTTTGGTCTCCCCCTGCCCTGAGTGCTTCCAACCATTTACATTCCTATAATGGACCTATGAGTTCCCCCCTCCCCATTTCTCATTATGTGTTCATACCACCTCACTCTACTCTCCATCATTCTCTCTATGATGCCCCCCCACCCACAGGCTACCTCTTGAATACTCTCCTAATTCTATCAGCTCTTGACACCCAACTCCTGCAATGCAGCAATCTCATCTCAGCTACTTGCATTCTATTTATGTAGCTCTTCCTCAATGCCCATAACTGACCCTTATAGCATAGCTGGTCTAACCACTGCCCTGTAATACTTCTCTTTCAAATTGATTGGACGGCCCTCCATCACAAAGGACTCTGCTTGCCTGTCTCCAATTCAAACACCTCCCATTGATTCTATAGAAAACATTCCAATCTATCTCCCAAATGCTGTTGGAGTGGCTGAGTTGCATTGGACACACCAGTCCTCATCAGATCACTGAAGTTAAGCAATGCAGCCCAAGTTAACACTGACATGGGTGGTTGGCTGAACATTGGGTGCTGCTAAATTCCCCTATCCTACAACTCCCCACTCCTACCTCCCTCTCATCCGCAAGCAGCCTCCACAAGGTGCAGCCCATTATGACTACTTGACCGACTCACCAACCCATTGATGTAACATACCAGCATCATGCAGCTTTGTTATCAGTTCACTTGCTCGTTATTATTATCCTCTCCTTCCCAATTGAAAACGAAATAATCTCTCTAGATAATGGACAATGAGGGTCCATATAAAATATAAATTGTATCTCTCTTTCAATAAATCAGAGGTGTTTATGTTGGATGCAAAACACCTTATGAATACTTGTGTTGCAAATTGCAATGCGCAGGATGGATTAGTAATATTGACTTTTAGAACTTATGTATGCCTTAGAATGACACATCAGGCTTCCAATTATCATAAACAACAAAAAAGTAGCCAACTTTAAGAAAAAAAACATTAATTATTCAATAAATTTAGTAGGTGGGTATCCGGGTACACTGGTTGTTGAATAACGTAGGGAAAGTTGGTTGTCGACATAAGGGTTAAGGCCCTAAAACACCAACAATCAATCAATCAATCAATTCTCTGATTGGTGGAGTCCTTTCTAAATGTTGACTTTCTCGAGGCGCCCTCTTGCACAGGCCTATATAGCAATGCATTGGTGATGGCAGAAATGCTAAGGGCGCTCGGACAATTTCGAACTGGATTAAATTTAATGGGGGACGGCGATGGACCCACTTGCCTAGGACGCCTTAAACTCACGAGACTGGCCTGCTTAGGGCTCTTAAAGCCCCTATTCTGGATGAAACTGCTCCGACTTGGGGCACCCCAGCCAGTCATCTGGAACCCGCAGGAATATTGGACGGGTTGTCTGTGGGGGATGACGGGCTACCCCACAGAAGACACTTGATCATTGTTTGCCATGGGACCCCAGGTCTGCACCTCATGACTTTGCGGGAACATGATTCCAAACCAAGTGCGGTGGGGTAAAGCGGAGGACTGCCATTCTTCTCAAATATGAAAAATGCAAAATTGCCTGCTCAAAGCCCTTAGAATGATTTGATAGTCGAATCATCTCTGAAAGAGACTCTGGATGATTATTATTACATCTTTAACACTCTAATGACCAGAAAAAGTCGCAGAATTACACAAGGGCATGAAAGGCCCTAAGATACCAATGAAACAAAAATCCGTCGATGTCCCGACAAGTGGGTCCACCGCCGGTCCTCCCATTAAGTTTAATGCAGTTCTAAATTGTCCGAGCGTCCCGAGCGTCCTTGGCACTTGTCCCATTGCTATGTCTCTGCAACAAGGCGCCTCGAGAAAGCCACGATTTAGAAAAAGCCCCGCCAATCAGAGAAGTTTTGGAACCCCAGGAATATGAACATTTTAAATGACCGATAGATTACATGGCAAGGAAGTACCTCAGAAATTTACCGACCAAGGCAGCCTCCTGGTTTTGCCTAACCCATAAGCTGGCTGTCTCCGTCGGATAGGAAGTAACGCCGTGGCCCCGCGTGGTGTGTACGATATCACCACTGCATACGAATGAATCTTTCTATTGCAGTAAAATATAAGCGCAGATCGGCAAAAATTGTTATATGTGGGAGCTCACCTCCTCCCCTGGCTTCGTTAAACTTCTTTAAGACGTTACTGTGGTGTAGGCGGAAAGAAGAAATGTAAAGGTCACGTTCACTGGATCCGTGGATCGATATTGCATTATGCAATGTTACATGAACAGACTGTTGGGCCTTTTGAGGCATTATGACAAGAAGTTTGTTGACAACAGACGAACGACAACACCGACGAGGGTGGGGGAGGGGATAAAGGTGGGCATTTCAAATGTAGCGATGGGAAAGCACCCGATATCATCATCAGTCTTCCATTTCCGCTTTCTCCCACCAGGTCCCCGTTTATCCCACACACTACCATATCCTTACAGACAACCTGCTCCCACGACTGATTTGGTCTTCCTCTGTCCCGGCTGCTTCCAACCACCTACATTCCAATGATGGACCTAATCAGCCCTAATCAACTCCTCCAAACCTCTTCTCATTGCACGTCCATACCACCTTAATCTACTCTCCGTCACTTCTTCTGTTATGCCCCCCCCCCCCCCCAAGAAAACCACCCGATATGCAGTCATAAATTGCGGCAAATGTCCGTCTATCTGTCCTCACCTGAAAGGGAATGGCTTTCTGTCTGATGGTGTAGCTCTGTGTGGTGTTTGTGACTTCACCAGTTCTTAAGAGATCCCTTCTACATCATCATCATCTTCATACCCTTATCCCGCCTGTGGCAGGATCGGGTCTGCGGATTCTAGCCCTCTAATTCCGTCTATCTCCCACCTGGTCCCTGTCCACCCCATATAATGCCATATCCTTACAGACAACCTGCTCCACCTGGGTTTATAGGATGGACCTAACGAGCTCCTCTTCTCATTACGGGTCCATACCACCTCAACCTATTTTTCCTCATTTTTTTTGGCGATGTCCACCACCCCCAGGCTACCTCTAATATACTCATTCCTAATTCTATCAGCTCTCGACACACCCCTCATGTACCGCAGCATTTGCATCTGGGCTACTTGCATTCTATTGCCGTGGCTCTTCCTCACTGCCCAACACTCTGATCCATATTGCATAGCTGGCCTAACCGCTGATCTGTAGAACTTCCCTTTCACCTTAAGTTGGCACCCTCCTATCACACAGGACTCCACTTGCCTGTCTTCGCTTCAATCATCTCCCATTGATTCTATTAGTCACATCAGAGTCTATATCCCCATTGCTTTGGAACGTTGACCCTAAGTACTTTATCTCTTGCACCTTTTTCACCAGTTCGCCCATCGAACGTATGTAACCGGTATGAAACCTAAAACTCTATCTACTTCATGTTTCTCTTTAGCCCGCCCTTTTCTATCGTCATTCTAATATAATTTAAGGCTTCGTCAAACAGAACGACGACGTTATAACCAGTGGCGGATCCAGGATTTTCGCCAGGAAGGGTGAGCCATTACAGGGGGGCCATTACAGCCACTGGTTATAACGCTGCATTCCAACCTTCCACCCTGTTATGGCTTCGTTGCATTTTATTGTTTGGTACAGTGAAACATCTCTAAGTCGTACACCTGTGGGACCCAGAAAAAGTGTACCCATCAGAGGGGTAGTAATAGCCTATGGATGAAGAATCGGTGCCTGATGAATTTTTACAGATATGAGGGATGTACCCACAGAGCGGTTTTACTGTTTTAATACAGTAAATCTCCACCATACAGAGGAACGAAGCGTTAAAACACAGCATTGAGTTTCAGAACTAATTTCAATTTTAACAGCCAACGTCCCCAGTACGATCAGAAATCAACTATTAATTCAATGTCTATTTTGTAACGTCGCGCTGCCAGTTTTCAATATGAAGTATGACAAACGCGACGTTATAACACAGCTCTGTTTGATGAAGCTTTTAGTCCTTTTCTCTACCTGTTCTTTGCAGTCATGATGATTTCTGATATCGTCAGCAAACGCCATGCACTGAGGGACCCAATCTCCCACCCCCATCAGCAGCTCATCCATAACCAGGATGAAAAGGTATGGACTATGTGCTGAACCTTGATGTCCCCCAAATCTTCACTGGAAAGCCCCCAGTATTTCCCCAAAGTCTCCTTACCCTCACTATAGTACCATCATACTGTGGAGACTTACTCCTTAACAATGTTCATTTTTACAGCGTTCATGTTTGGTTTCATGCAGAGTGTTGCATTGTTATCATGAGGTTGCACATGATGTTGCACGTGCTTGGTTACATAGTCAAAGTGACAAACATCATGATGCAACGTCATAAATTTCTAGAATTTTGAATTACAAACAATTTTGAACTGAAAAGTGTTCACAAACAGAACACACGTTTGAATTTTGAATTTAACTTATAATATTGAATCTCAGAACATTTTTAAAAAAAAGATAACTGTAAAAACTTTATGTAAAAAGTCAGTATTCGTTGGGATCTGAAACAGGACAGATGTATAGAGATTAACGTGTATTTCTATATGTGTTATAAGCTAAAATATAGTTATTAAACCACTGTTAAAGGTTATTAATAGTTATATGAACCTTATTTGAGATTATCTACACCAAGTTAACACAAGGAATTAATCTACATTTAAATAACAAAAATTACGTTCCGGACTGTTACTCCTTTCGTATATATATATATATATATATATATATATCCAGACGTTTATTCCTTATTTGGATATAACTCATAATCACAATCTATTTTATCAGATTATTAATTTTATTGAAGACAACACGCAACAAATGGTGACCTGGACGTGATCCGAAGACTACGTGGTTACGAGCTACAAATTGGAAAACCACAATACACAGAATTGTGCTAGTGAAACGAGGTTAAAACATAAAACACACACACACATATATATATATACATAAAACCAAAATATTTTTTTTTTAGCATATATCAACTCTGGTATGACTTGCAAGTGGCTTTCCTGTGCAACAAAACACAACAACGTAGTATATTACAGAGAAAGTGCAGTGTTTATTTTAAATTTAGTTCTCACCACTATTGGATTTCGTGATCATTTTCTTCAACCACTACATTTAAAATATTTGCAAATCAGATAAGTGCACTTCAACTGTGGTAAGACTATCTTAACTTATATTTAATAAAGTGGAACTCCCCAACAAATAAAAAAAAATGGAAGGCCCTAGTCTGCTGTCTGATCCCAGTTGTAACAATCTTATCGAAGATGACGGAAATGTGAACACGATCCAGCATGCAGGATTGAAGTTCTTTAAATTACCTCTCTTTTGGTCACACGACCCAGAGACCTGGTTCGCGACCATTAACATCGCTTCCGAACACACCAAATCAGAAGCAATGCTCGCAAATTTGACTTAATTGTAGACACGTTACCTCCCGAAATCATCTCCGACGTAAGGGATCTTATCCTGAAACCTCCGATAGTAGAAGCTTACGAAGCCCTCAAAATAGCCATTTCACAAAGAAGTTCACCGACACAAACACAAAAATTACAACAACTCCTAAACAATTTACAACTCGGTGACAGAAAACCTACACAATTGCTGAGACACAAGCAGCAGCTAGCTGGAGGAGCAGCTTCTACACCTGACAATATATTATTACTAAAAGAACTCTAAGTCATGATTGCCCAGACAAATTTGGGCTATTTAACAATAGCCGACCCAGGTACCCCTTTAGAGAAACTGGCTGAAATGGTGGATAAGATCCTCAAAGTCCTAGAACCTTCTATTCATCAACTAAACGCCATATCTACTACAACCAGCCAAACAATAGGCCCCACAATAGAAGATACTCTGGGCCAACAACTAACAAAGTATCAGAGTTAACCAAACAACTAGAACTATTGAGTAACAAGGTACTAGCGTTTTCACCCAACAATCGACGTTTTCCACTTCACACTCCCGACAGATCACGGTCTCGACCCAGTCCTAGGACAAGACAAGATTCGGAAGTTAACAATACAGACATCTGCTGGTACTACAGAACTTTCGGAACCAAAGCCCAGAAATACATAACACCCTGCAAGCTTGGACAGGCATCAGCCACATGGCGTCAGCTGTCCCTTCCCAATCCCAGTCTACCTGCCTGTGCCTTTGTATAAATTCCTCCACTTTGATGGGTCATTTCCACCACTGGATGACCTGCTCTCCATTCCAAGAATGTGCTGTGCCTACCGTTTTTACTAGGATTTCTAAAGTAAGTAATCGATGGCTGCATTCCTTTTCAAAATTGTCACTGGGGAGTGCCCAGCAATCACAAACATCTGCCCTATGCTGCTCTCTAACCATAAAGTTCCTTGTGGTAGCTGGAATGTAATTAGGGGCTTGTCCCTCTTTGTAAACTACATACTGTATTTTCCAATGCAAGGTCATGTGCGTTTGCTGTGTCAAGGATGCACTGCCTTTCAATGCTAAGTGCTTCACACCCCCATCCCCTATGGACCATATTTATTCTAATAAATGGCATGTCGTTTTGCTGTTTATGTGTAATTACAAACCTGCAATCAGCAACTGTGTGCTGGACCAAGGTTGGTCAGCTTCTTTTGGGTGAGAGAGGCCACATGTGTGCTTTCTTTTGGATGAAAAGTAAAACCAAGGTCCCGTGTGGGTGAACAATGGCACTTGCACTTAACCCTTCGACAGCCAATGGGAGATCAAAAAAATCTCCAACCAGAAATTTTAATGCCATTTTTCTGTTTTTTCCTTGATAAAGATGAAAAAAATAACTACTGACTGATTTTTTTTCTGCTGAATCAAATGGTGAAGTGTGTAGAAAGATTGAAGTGTCCATTTTTGCTCAAAAGGTCACTTCCCAGGTCAATCCATGTAATTGACTGGCAATTGATGTAGCATTACTATTTGTTTTGATTGATAATTTTATTGTAATTTGTTCAGTTTGTGCATATTCTTGTGAAATGCACATGTATCTGTTTACTGCATAAGAGATCCTTATGAACTCCCACCTCTATGCCCAAATCCAGTGTTTTTTGACCTGCATTCAATTAAAGACATTTTCTTATGTCAAAATTCTATTTCTTAGCTTCTCACGGAGACTAATCTTTTTCTATGATAAATAAGCTTTAATTTTTTCTATTTTTCATCTAAATATTTCAATCGGTTCAAAAGTTACAGCCCGTCAAAGTTAGGAGATCGCTTCTGTCTCCCGTTGGCTGTTAATGGTGCCAAAACACCGTTGGCTGTTGAAGGGTTAAAAGAACCTGGTTTAGGGTGCAGCTTTGACCAATATATTGCCCTATGTCCATTCAGGGAGACAAGATGGGTACCCAAACCTGCCATAGGCGGGAAAAGGGTTAGGAGTTGCAGTTTATATTTAATTACCTTTAATAAGGCACCCACATAGACAATCCAGCCAATATTCCTGTGGGTTCCACATGCCTGGCTGGGGTGCCCCAGTCAGAGCATGGTCAGTGGACCCACAGACCCAAACCTTAGCACAGGCAGGATATGGGTATGAAGATGATGAGTTCAGTACCTTTTATGAACAGTGCACCATTTATTAGAGGGTGCTATTTATTATTTTTTTCACCTCAAAGGTGTGCCACTTATTGGAGGGCGCCAATTATACGGGGGTACTGTTAATTAGAATAAATACAGTATCTTTGCCTACATGGCCATTAAAGTCCCCACCAAGAACTAAACACTCATTCCCATTACACTGTCCTACCTCAGCCTTTAGTGAGTGCACCAACTCATCAAAGTCTGCCCAGAATCCCACCTTGGTGGGTCTATCAACACCCTCTGGGGAGCATATGCATTGATGAGGCAGAGCACTACTCCTCACCAAACCATTGTAACTAAAGGTATGTTCACATTATTCAACTACAATTGAACAACTACCAGATGTTGAAACCCAGTTGATGACAAGTCGTTCCCACATTTCAACTAGTTGAAATCAACTGATGATTCAACATTTATGATACTAGGTGAATAACAAAATTTAAACCCCTTTCAGCTTGGTTTCCTCAACTTGGTTCATTCTAATTAACAGCACCCCTCTAATAAAAAGATCCCTCCAATTACTGGTGCACTTTCAAGGTGAAGAAAATAATAAACAGTGCCCTCTAATACAGTGGTTCTCAAACTTTTTGAAGTCGGGGAACACTAAACTGTGACATTTTCTAGCACAGAACACAATTCAACATAAACTTTAAAGCAGGTTGTACACTTTCTACACTTGGTACTTACTACATCATCATCATACCCTTATTCCGCCTGTGGTAGGGTCGGGTCTGTCACATCCTTATGGACAACCCGTTCCCACATCTGCTTTGGTCTCCCCCTCCCCTGGTGCTACCAACCACCTCTTCCCCTCTTTGCATGACATGTCCATACCACCTCAGCCTGTTCTCCCTCATTTTTTTGGCGATGTCCACCACCCAAGTCTACCTCTAATATCCTCATTCCTAATTCTGTCAGCTGTCGACACGCCACACCAGTCACATCTCGGCTACTCGCATTCTATTTATGTAGCTCTTCCTCACTGCCCAGCACTCTGATCCATATAGCATTTCTGGTCTAACCACGGTCCTGTAGAACTTCTCTTTCAACTAGATTGGGATCCTTCTATCACACAGGACTCCACTTGCCTGTCTCTACTTCAGTGACCACCCCTTCCCCATCGATTCTGTGGGTCACATCAGAATATCTCTCCATTGCTTTATTTGTGCATTAAATTTTTTGCAGAACACTTGAAATGGTTTCACATAACACCAGTGTTCCACAGAATACTCTTTAAGAACCACTGCTCTAATAAATGGCACCCTGTTTTTTAAAAGTACTGAATTCATCATCATACCCTTATCCCACCTGTGGCAGAGTTGGGTTTGTTAGTTCACTTAACATGCTCTTACTGGGCACCCCAGTCATGAGCGCCATGGTGAGATGCCAGCCTGCCCCACCAATTTAGATGATGCATTGTTAGTTTGTTTGTTGTTGTTTTAGGGCCCATCGACTACAATGGTCATTAGGGCCCAGAAAGAGAATCATCATGGTGGGGGTGTAAATGGCCTTCCCACCATGATGGCAATAAATAAGGGCAAAAGCCCACTAAAACTAACACGTACACAAGGCAATAGCCAAATAAATATCAAGGAATAATTATAGACAAAAGCCAAAATAGAAATAAAAGTAAAGGCAGCAAAAACGAGAACAGACGTAACAATAAAAGTGGCAAAAGCCAAAACAGTCATAACAATAAACACGGCAAAAGCCAAAACAGTAATAACAATAAACATGGCAAAAGCCAAAACAGACACAGAAATAAAAAGGCAAAAGCCAAACCAATCCAACAATAAATGCAAAGCTGCCTAAAAATACATGTATAAATCAGTTCAAATGCGGTGAAAGAGGCCAACCTCTTTCACAAATACAAGTGAGCTCTCAACCCCCTGGGAGTTATCCCCAAGTGAGGCAGAGAGCTCCTGACTGACTCCCAGTCACCATCTCAGTTCGCAGTATCTCTCACAGTGACTAAAGATATGCACCACTGTGAGAGGCTCCCAACAGAAGTCACACCATGGCTGTTCCTCACCCCGTAAAATGTACGAGTGGGTGAGGAACGTGTGACCGATCCGAAGCCGAGCAAACACAACCTCCTCCCTCCGTGACTGGCGGCACAAGGACCCCCAGTGCTCTGGGGTGTCCTTCAGTTTCCCGAGTTTGTTGGTGGTCTCTGCAAACCACTGGGCCCAAAATTGTTCATGGATGGCCCACCACACCATCGGGAGAGCATCAGAGAAGGAGACAGCAGTGTTAGGTATATCTGGCAAGTGGGCCACCTAACGGGCATGGGCATCCGCCCTCTCATTGCCCATGATGACAACATGCCCCGGGACCCACATAAACAACACTGTCTTGCCCTGCTTACGAATCACAAGCAGCAATCTGTGCACACCCTCGACGATGGCATATCTGCCATATAGGGTGTGCCACAGCTGAAGGGAGCATAAGGAGTCAGTCGCAACAACAAAGTGTCTGTCATTCAATACATGGATGAGCTCCAGTGCCCTGTGCAGAGCTGTGAGTTCTGCAGTTAAGACACTGGCGAGGCCTGGAAGGTGGCGCCCTATGAGATGACCAGTTGTAAAGACTGACCAACCCACCGAGGAGCCATCCTTCGACCCATCCGTGTAAATAAAAACATGGCCCCAATAGGTCAGAGAGAAACGTCCAAACTCTTGTTGGTACACTGACCTATCGTACTGGTTTTAGGTAAGGCTGCAAGCATTAAATCTAAACTTGGCTCTGGCTCTGGCACAGAGGCCGGCAGAACATGCTGCACCCTAGGCATAGTCACACCCAGGCCGGTAAGACCGTCCATCCACCACACACCGAATGGAAGGGGAAACCCCCGGTCGGCGGTCGAATGGCCGTCTCATAGTGTTACTAAAGACGGCTGGGTGTGTAGGGTGCTGTCGCTGACCTTTCAGCCACAAAATATATGCAGCTGCAAGGTACTGCCGCCACACATTTAGTGGTGGTTCACCAGTCGCAGTGCAGAGGCTGAGTACTAGACTTGTGCGGAACGCCCCAATGGACAACCAGATGCCAGCATGATGAACACTGTCCAGCATCCGGAGAGTAGATGGAGGGGCCAGGCCATATACGCTGCAGCCATAATCGAGACGTGATCGAACGAGTAATCTGTAGAGCCGAAGCATCACCGTTCGATCTGCCCCAAAACCAGTTCCCTGCAGGCACTGCAGAATATTCAGGGAGCGAAGGCACTTAGCCTTCAGCTCCTTCAAGTGCGGGACCCATGTCAGACGGCTGTCAAAACGGAGACCAAGAAACCGGGCTGCCTCTACAACTGGGAGGAGGCGGCCTTCAAATGTAAGCTGAGGCTCAGGGTGAAGCCCTCGCTTACGGCAGAAGTGCATGACATTTGTTTTGTCAGGGGAGAACTTATCGCCATGAGAGGTGGCAAACTCGTTGGCACTATTTAGTGCCAGTTGCAGCTGATGCTCAATGCTATGCATCGTGGCAGCCTGGTACCTAATAGAGAAGTCGTCCACAAAGAGGGACGACTTTACCGGGGGTGAACGGAGGATGGTAGGCCGTTCACTGCATCAGCAAAGAGCGTCACACTCAAGACGCTCCCCTGTGGGATACCATTCTCCTGCAGGAAGGCCGAGGAGTAGGTGTTACCCACACGCACTCTGAAGGTCCGTTCAGACAAAAAGCTATGGAGTAAGAGGGGCAGATTACCCCTGAGCCCCCACTGGTGCAAGGTCTCCAGTATACCATGGCGCCATGTGGTATCATATGCCTTCTCCACATCAAAGAAGACAGCCACTAAGTGCTGTCTGTGGAGAAAGGCCTCACGTATTGCAGTCTCCAGTGAGATCAGTGAGATCCCTGGCTCTTGCTAGAGCTGCCTGCAGCTTCCAAGGGGTAAATGGGTTGTTATACCCCTCAGCGATACCCCCAGCAAAATTAAGTGGGTGGCGTTCTGCAGCTTGTTTAGACTGCATAAATGCTGCCATGTAGTGCTGGGAACTGGAGACGGCTGCAAACGTCCTTACCAGTTCCTCAGCCACTTCACACGGCAGAAGGCAATGTCTCCCTTGTACAAGGAGACCGGAGCCACATGATGGTAAATATCTGCCTTGGATCTTCCTCAGCGTTTCCCAGACTTTCTTGGAGGGCATGTGATGGGTGAGTGAGGAGACGTACTGACTCCATCAGGAGCGTTTGGCCTCCCTGATCACCCGTCGTGCATATGCCCGGGCTCGGAGATAGTCGATGTGATTGGCGTCGGTAGAACGAGATTGGAAGCAGTGAAGGGCACGTTGGCGAGCCCGAATCGCACTCCGACAATCCTCCATCCACCATGGCACCCATGCTCACGGTTGGTTACACGAGCTCTGGGGGATGGATGCCAATGCCGCCCCGACCACCACCTCTGTGAAGTGACTCACTAGGTCGTTGACCCCATCAAAATCACACAGTGGGCGAAAGTAGATACGGTGGGCAAACTCCTCCCAGTCTGCCCAACGCAGACACCACCGTGGTGGGTGTTGGGGTAATGCCCCATCTCCACTGCTAATCTTGATGAGGAAGTGATCACTTCCACAAGGGTCTGGCAAGACCTCCCACTGCAAACCTGGTGCCAACCCAGGAGAGCAGATGGACAGGTCTATGCATGACAGGCCACCAGTGGCAGTTATCAAATGCGTGGGGGCACCTGTGTTGAGAACAATGAGGCCATTGTGTGACACCCATTGTTCCACAAGTCGCCCTCGGGGAATGTGACTGTCACTTGGAACAAAACAGGAAGGGTTTTGGAAGCTGGGCACTGAGGGAGTCGAAGTCTGCCCATGGGATATCAATCCCAGGAGGCATGTAGAGGGAACATAGGGTGGTGGGCACATCCAGTTGCAATGAGACCGCCACTGCTTGCAGAGGCGTCTGCAAAGCCACTGGCACATGCATGCACCCATTCTTGATAAGGATAGCCACCCCTCCCACAGGGTGGCTTCCTTGCTGCCAGGTGTCTGCATATACAGTGTACCCCCGTAACAAAACGGGGGTATCACTGCGACACAGGATCTCCTGGAGGGAGATGCAGACGGGGTTGTGCCTCGAGATCAGCAGTGCGATCTCGTCCCTCTTGTGGGAAAACCCTCAACAGTTCCATTGTAGGAAATTTACCATCAAGTGGATTTAGGCGGTTTGTTTCTATTCCTCCCTTTTCTCCATCCCACTGAAGAAAAGGGAGGGACGCCTTCAATTGGTTCGTCCTCCTCCATCTCGAAGGAGGAATCCCTATCTTGCCCCAGTTTGCGCATGAAACCACCTTGTACTCTCTGCCGTTGGCCAGAGAGCTTGGATGGACGAACCAAGGACACCCGCCCCATGGCAGAAGTGGAGGGGTGTCCCTACTTTTTTTTCTCCTGTCTCACCCACCACCCCCTCCGTGGAGGAGGCTGGCTGGGCTGGGGCAGAGAGGGAGGCCTTCAAGGGAGATGCCTCTCTTTGATGAGTGGCATCTGGGGCCTCCAAAGAAGCTGGCACCACCATTATTGGGGGCCCATGCATGGGCCAGAGGCAGTGGTGGAGCCAGAAGTAGCCATGGAATTGGGGTCGGGGTCCGTCTGGCAGCCAATGCTTGCACAGACCGGCACCCCATGGACCCCGCGGGCCCGAGAGGGCATTAAACGGATGAGAAGGGGGAGCTGAGGTAGGGTGTCCGTCTGGGCAGCTGCCTTTGCAGCACCTGCATAGGACACTCCATGAGTGGAGGTCCCTGGCAATGCTAGCAGCCGCCGTGCATCCGGAAAACTGATACCCTTCTGGACACACAGCTCCTGGATCGCGCGTTCCTGCAGCCAAGTAGGGCAATGCCAAGAAGAGGCGGGGTGGTTGCCCTTACAGTTTAAGCAGAAAGGTGCAGTCTTACAAGGCTCGGGGGAGTGGTCACCCTGTCCACAAGTGCCACACATGGCCTTGGCAGAACATGAATTCTGTCCATGGCCATATCGCTGGCACTTGAAGCATCGAAGTGGACTAGGGATGAAGGCACGTACAGGCAAGCGGAGGTAGCCAGCCATGATGTACTCCAACACCTTGGGCCTATCAAAGGTCAGCACCAAGGTGTCAGATGGGCGGGATTCTCCATCCCGTCAGACCGAGGTGCAACGAACAGCCACCACACCCTGGTCCCTGAGCTCCTCTGCTATCTGCTCCTCTGATTCCCTGTGTAGGTCAGGGCACCACACCACACCTCTACTGGTGTTTAAGGTGCAATGGGGTTCGACCACAACGGGGATATCACCAAGCTTCCGCAGTCTCAGTAGTGCCTCTATCTGGTGAGGGGCGGATGCCTCCACCGACAAGGTGCCATTGCACAGTTTCTTGACCGAAGTCACGTCACCAGCAATGCCCTTGATGGCTTTGGTGATAAGGAAGGGCGACGCCTTACCCAAGGCTGCACCATCCTCCCCAGAGATGGAAATAAACCGGGGAGGATAGGAAGAAGGTATGGATGGGTGTTTGACTGCACCTAAAGTCTTAGATGCAGGAACATGCTGTGCATCGGTGGTGGAACCCTGCACCTTAAGGCTAAGAGGTCGTTGCCTCTTGTTAAGGGCAGGTGCCGATGCCATAGACGCCACAGGTTCGTTCCCTGATCCAGTTGGCTTACTGGGGAAACGCGGCCTCTTTGTTGGAGCAGTACATGTCTCCATCAGCTCAGTGGCAGCTGGCTCACTCAGTTGGGTGGGACCGAGCCTGCCATCTTCCGGCTCAACACAAGTCAATGAAGCTAAAGTAGGGGGAGGGGTGGGGTTATTTGTAGAGACCCCCAGCCTCTGGTTTATATTTGCCATAATTTTAAATAATTGTGTTCTTGCTGCCTGCAGGTCTTACCCACCACACAGAGCCCTACACGGGGACGCCCATTCGGGTCGTCGAGACTACTCGGACAGGATACCGTTAGGGTGGCATAATCCCCTAGTACCGGACCATTGGCATCGGGGTTGACTGCCGGTCCACTGACAGTCACCCTAGGAGGCATAACCACTTATGCGCCCCCAGCCGATTGATCAAGACCGGGCTACTGCCCGGTGATGTTTTGGAGGCTGTGGGTCGCAACCCTAGTCCCTGATGTCTGTCAGCCACCTCACCAGTGTGGAGTGGCCAAGAGACATTGCAGGGCATGCACCTCCTCAACCACCAGGATTCACTTTTCCCAGGGGCGCGGGTCTCCAAGCATGGCAAACACGCGGGTAGGCGTTTGTTTATGGTCACCTCAGTGAGGAGCCTACATCGACCAAGAACAAGTCAGACCGAACACTGGAACAACCGCGATGTTGTTATCGTCCTGTCCAGAACACGTCGTAGACAAAGACGATAGTGGTGTTGTCCAGTCAGGGGCAAGAAAAAGTCACCCCGTTTTGTTGCCTCTTACGACATGCAGGTATGCAGTGTGCCTATTCTACCCCGGGCACACACGGGTAGAGATGATGCAAAAACAATTATAAAAGGTAGTGAATACATTATAAAAGGTAGTGAAATATAAACAGTGCCCTCCAATAAATGGCACAACAAAAAAGCCTTTGAAAAAAAATAAATGGCATGCCATGTATTAGAATAAATATGGTATGTTGAATCAAAGTTCACATGATTCAATGTATGTTCAACTGACCATCAACTGTCAGTTGTTTAATGGTATTTGAATCGTGTGAATGTGGTTTAACAGTAGAATTGATTCGTTTCTCCTGGGTGACCCCTTGTTGCAGCTCGCTGTCTAATACTATAGCCACCCCATTTTGTCCCCCTTCACGCCCTTGATCTATTCCCCTTGCACCTAGTTTCCTTGAGAAATGCTGCATTAATCCTCCTTCATTTTGGGATATTAACTAATTCACCTGTTCTGCCAGTAAGGATCCCCACATTCCTCATTCCTAATCAAAGATTTGTTCCTATTTTTCTTTTTGAACATTCACTGTCTGGGGCCACCCCAGGAATATTGGTGCCACTTGCCATGGGGGATGCCAGCCTACCCCATAGAGGACACTTGGCACATTATTGGCCATGGGATCTGAGGTCCCTACCCTCATTACATTATGGACTACTGATGACGGCAGTCCAGGGCCTAATGGCCGCCGACACCCTGTCTGAAGTCCCCACCCACCACAGAGCTCAACAACGGAACACCTATTTGGGTCTCCAGGGTTGCTTGGGGAGGTAACTGTTGGAGAACCATGACCCTGCAGTACCCTCTAAAGGGCGTTGAGACCCCTTTCGCTTATTGATCAGACCGATTGTCCATCTGACTGCCCTTCTCCAGCCTATGGCTGTGTGAAGTCTGCAGGGTTCCAATCCTTCATTCATTTGTATCCTCTACCAGGCCCCATCCACCATGCACACAATTATGTACAATTTGGATCACCTGATCCCACATCTGCTTTGGCCTTCCACTCCACAACTGGTGTGTCCAACGCAATTCACCACTCAAAGGAGCTCCTAACCCATTTTCCGCCTATGGGAAGGGTCGGATACTCTGCTTGTCCCTCTGAATGGACACAAGGGCGATATATGGGACAGTTTGTTTTCCAGTGGGTTGCCGACGAAAGCTGCAACCCTATGCTTATTTATTGCAGGTTACTGCAGGCACGCCAGTGTATAACACCAACACAACAAACAAAATGGCGGTGTCTGTCCCTCTCTGTCTATCTGTCTGTCTCTTCGTCTGTTTGTCACTCTCTGCAGGGCCCGTTCTAGGGGGGGGGGGGGGGGAAGCCGGGCATTTGTCCGGGGCGCCTAAATTTGGGGGGGGCATTTTGGCTGTTTGAGAAAAACATTAATGTGTTAATTACGAAATTAATATAAAACTGCACATCGATTTTTTTCCTTTGCTAAAAATTTACAGCACGTA
This sequence comes from Trigoniulus corallinus, assembly GCA_013389805.1. Classification (NCBI taxonomy): domain Eukaryota; kingdom Metazoa; phylum Arthropoda; class Diplopoda; order Spirobolida; family Trigoniulidae; genus Trigoniulus; species Trigoniulus corallinus. The sequence continues at coordinate 21,675,920 of JAAFCE010007744.1, forward strand.
GTGTAATTATATTGCTTATGTCTAAAAGCTAAAAACAACCATTTATCCCGCTTGTGGCAGGGTCGGGTCTGCAGGTTCTGGCCCTCCACTCCCGTATATCTTCTAACAGGTCCCCGTCCACCCCATACACCGCCTCATCCTTATGGACAACCTGCTTCGAAGCCTGGTTCGGCTCCTCTTGCCCCGGGTGCTATCAACCACCTGAATTCTTGAAATGGACCTAACAAGTTCCTCCTCCTCTCTTCTCTTTACGTGTCCATACACCTCAATCTATTCTCCCTCATTTTTTGGCGATGTTCATCACCCCAAAGCTACCTCTGATGTACTCATTCCTAATTCTATTAGCTCTTCAGCATTCGCATCTCAGCTACGTGCATTCTGTTGAAGTGACTATAGCATAACGGGCCTAACCACTCTCCTGTAGAACTACACCTTCAACTTGGTTGGGACCCTTCTATCACACAGGCTCCACTTGCCTTACTCCACTTCAACTACCTTGATTGATTCTATGTGTTCACATCAGAGTCTATCTCCCCACTGCTTTGGGATGTTGATCCTAAGTACTTTTCCTCTTGCACCTTTTCCGCCAGTTCGACGATAAGAAGTATGAAACCGTTATTTTGCTGTCCTTCTCAACTGAAAGCTAAATACTCTTTCTTCTTCGTGTTTATCTTTAGCCCTTTCTATCACTCCTCTAATATCGTTTAGGCCCTTTTCTACTTGTTCTCTACAGCCACTAAGATTTGCAATATTTGTCGGCAAATGCCATGGACTGAGGGGCCCATTCTCCTACTCCCGTCAGCAGCTCATCCATAACCAGAATGCTTTTCATTTTGGCTATGGATGAGCTACTTGCTAAGTTATGGACTTAATGTTGAACCTTGGTGCATCCCAAAACTCACTGGGCACCACCTAGTGCTGAACCTTAGTGCAGTGCTCCGCAACCGGTGTGCCTTGAGTCAATACAAGTGTGCCACAGTCACATAGGATAATTTTTTAACTAAATAATATTTGAATAGATTCGATAGATCAAACACAATAACGAGAATACTTGCAATGCAATATTCGCGTTTTAGCCTTCTCAAATTTATTGTAAAATTTGTTTATTAAATTAATATCTAAAAATCAGTGGCATAGCTGGAGATCATGTTGCTCTGGGTGGTGAAAAATATGAAGCCCTAAAGCTGAAAAATAAATTGGAGTTCATGTTGTCCAGGGTGGTGAAAAATTTGATGCTCCAAAGCTGAAAGAAATATTTTTTGCACCTCCTCGAGGAACAAAAAAAGGAAACTGCCATAGTTTGGTCCCCCCTAAATAGCTAGCGCTCAGAGTGGGACGCGACCCCACCCTAGCTATGCCATTGCTATATATTTTAGCTTTTGATGTGCCATGGAATTCTAGGAACGACTTTGGTGTGCCATAGGTGTAAAAAGGTTGCGGAGCACTGCCTTAGTGCATCCCAAAATTCCCTGGGAAGCCCTCAATATTTCATCAACCTGTCGTGCAGCACTGTCATAAACCTTCTCCACATCAATAAAGATGGCATGGGGATCTGATTTCCACGGACACTAGTTTGATCCTGGAGGCAACATACTGTTTCCCAGAGCTTTATGGAATGACTCATTAGCTTAATACCTCTATAGTTACCACAATTTTGATCTTATCTCCCATAGTTATTTCATTGAAAAGTTTCCTTTGCCACGAGATTGCTGTCATACCTAGACTATGCCCCACTTCAATATGGATTCTGTCTGGATATACAGCTTTTCGACCTCTCATCATCCTAAGGCCCCTGACTACTTCTTCCTCTGTTATTCTGTCCACTGTCCCTGAAGATATAGGATGAGCGTCAATGTCATCCTCTCCCGTTGCAACATTGAAGAGGTTGTGGAAAGCTCTTACAAAATGCTCTTAAAAACTTCTCTGTCCCCTTCTTTGGTCTCTAACTGATGATAGAGGGCTTCATACTTCTGGTGTTTGACCAGGGCAATGATCCTCATAGGTGTGGTCTTGAAAAATATTTACACTATTATTAAAATATTAATGCAGAATTCGAAATGGCGCTTCTTGAACTTGTTTGAGCGTACTGCACAGTACATACAGTATAATTCTCTGAACACAACAGCATTAACACGCAAACACAGCACTGCTTCAATGGGTTGCCCAATATAAAATTTAAATAATATGATTTGATTTGTATTGAAAATGACAAATATGTACCTTTATTTAAGTACGTTTTTTTTAATAGTACCTCTAAAAAAACCTTTTAGTTGTTGCTTGTTTGTTTGTTGGCGTTTAGGGCCCTTCAACTACAAGGTCGTTAGAGCCCCGTCCACAGCATAGTTCATATGCAGAGACTGCACAGACACTACAGTAATGTGACGATTTTTAGATGTTAGCGGCCACCCATGTCAGTACTAGCTGGGGTTGCGCTGCTTAACTTAAGTCATGAGACGAGAACTGGTGTGCCCAACGCAATTTGCCACTCCCTCTAATAAACGACGTATTGTATAATAAAGAAACAGAATTTGTCATCATCATCATCATACCCTTATCCCGCCTGTGACAGGTTCTGGTCTGTAGGTACTGAAAAATAAACAGCGCCCTCCAATAAACGGCGCATCAAAATAGCCTTTGAAAAAAAAAATAAAATAAACGGCGCGCCGTTTATTAGAATAAATATGGTAAGTACCTTTATACATTCTGAAGGGGCGCAAATTTGTCGTTTTTGTCAGGGGCGGCATAAGTGCTAGAGCAGGCCCTGCACCTATGCATTATGGATTAGTGTTGAGTACAGTAGAACTCCAATTATCCGTATCAATTGGGACCGGACCCCATTCGAATAATCTAAAATTCGTATAACTGGATTTTTTCCGAAAAAAAGGTCTAAATTGGAGAAAATGGGAGAAAAAAACTTTTTTTTAAATAAAAATAGCTTTTAATTAATTAAATGAAAAGACAACACTTTTACATATTAAGCATACTTAAAAGGGCTGTACATTAGTACACTATGTACGTGTACCATACTGTAAATGAAAGTCACTGTCAGTATGTAAATGAAAGTCACTGTCAGTATGTGACTGAAAGTGACTGTCAGTATGTGACTGAAAGTGACTGTCAGTATCCGTTTTTGGGCAGCCAAGTCGCGTACGTTCCCTCTTTTTTTTTTTTTTTTTTTTTTTAAAATTTTAAAAGCGATTCGGATTGTAGGAGTTCGGAAAATTGGAGTTTTACTGTAGTGCAAAAAAGCCACGTAAATAGAACACAAATAGCTGAAATGCAAATTCTGCGTCACATGAGAGATAATAAACTGAGGTGGTATGGGAATGGGAGGAGAAGCTCGCTAGGTCCATTGCAGGAATGCAGGTGGGTGGAAGCACCCGGGGGAGTGGAAGACCAAAGCAGACTTGGGCAGATAGGCGGGAGTTTAGGGCTTGAACCGTGTTTCCCCAATAATAAGCCACTGTCTTATTTCAATTTTGGTGCCGAATTGAGCACTAGGGCTTATTTTCGGGGAATGTCTTATTCTTTTCTGTAATATTACCTTTTAAAATCATAGGGTCGGCTTATTATTATGGTCAGCTTTTTTGGGCGAGAGAAACCCTGAGTGTACCTTCTTTCAGATGAGCAGTAAACCGAGGTTCTGCGTCGCATATGATGACATCTGCATGTGAAAGAACCCTCTCTATTATGGAACGGATAGAGGAAGCAAAATTTCCAGGTATAGGACGTCACCCCCTGGGTCCCAACGAACAGTAGAGAGACGATAGAAAGGATAGCGGTTGCAGCTTTGGTCAGCAACTGGGTGAGGGAAAACACTGTGCAATATATCGCCCTTGTGTCCACTTGGAGAGACAAGATGGGTACCCTTGCCTGCTACTTGTAACCTAGCCCTATGCTTTTTAGCGAGTAGTAAGAACAGTAATATTCATGCCCATTGCTTCAGCAAGTCCCTCCTAGGCAGAAGTGAACGAATGACTATTCCCAGTGGCGGCACATTTCTTCAATCTCGCGGCACAGTGGTTGAGAATCACTGCTCTATACTCACCACTCCCTTTAATGAAATCACCCTATCAGATGCAGGAAACAAAAACGGATGTGCTCTTTTGCCCCACGTTCTTTCGTTGGCCGGTTGGGCCAACCATGACACAGACTATACAATGTGTTGGGTGATTGGCAGGAGGAGCCAGCGGTTGGATGGTTTCATCCAACCAACTTGCCCGACTGTCGGAATGGTCGCACAACACGCCTACAGACTACACAATTTGTTGGGTTGGTTGGGAGGTTGGCCCAACAAGTTGGATAGTGTGTGGCAGCCTTTAGGGCTCTCATAGGGCTTATTTTCGGGGAAGGGTTTATATTAAGCACATCTGGAAAAATCTTGGTAGGTCTTACTTTTTGGCTAGGTCTTATTTTTGGGGAAACACGGTACTACAGAGGTAATCGTGGTTTAGCCAATTACAGATTAGACTGCAACCGTTGGACTGGCAGTAAAGAATTGAGGATAGCAATGCAAAAATGTCTCATCAGTTGCACCCCATTGAGGCACAGAGGTGGGAGCAATTGCTGTATTGGAATCCACCCCTGCTGTTACAAGGGACGACCCATGCCAGTACTTTCTCATCCGGAAGAGACCATTGTTTCTTCCAGGATCGATCCTGTTACCATGGACTCACGAAATCAAGCACTTGATGGAAATTGCGATGTGTAGGCTGTGTCGAAAGCGTTCATCGCAACGAAGGGCTTTGAAGATGAACGGAATAGTCTAGACGCTGAAGGCGATTCGATACCCTTTTACTGAATAATCTGTAACCCCTTCTTGTCTGGTGCATAAATGTCAACCATGTATTACGCCTACATTTTTACTTGTTTCGACCCACGTCTGATGGCGGATAACGATGTTGGAACGATGTACCAAGTTCTGGGAATAACAAACTTGCGGCACAGATGAAAAAAAAGCAACACGACAAGCCACCTAAATTGAACGACGTAATTTGAAAAAAAAAATCCAAGCAGTGCATTTTACAAGGCCAACTTGAGGAATGCGTTTCTCACAATTTCATTTTTCGTGATATCACACGCAAGAAAAGAAAAAAAAATCAATAAAATGGCATTGTTATGGTAAGTAAAATTCTTAAGTCCTCACAAATATGCTCGCAATCCACGTTTTTCAAATTCTTTTTGTTCGGGAGAGAAATAACAACGGCCATTAACCCTTTTCTCGCCAATGATAGCGTCGGATTTTGTTGTTGTTTAGGGCCCTTCAACTACAAAGGTCATTAGAGCCCCTCCACAGCATAGTTCTTATGCAGAGACTGCACAGACACTACACTAATGCTACGATTTTTGTGTATTAGAAGTACCCAGTTTTCTCAAGCGGCCACCCATGTAAATACTAGCTGGGGCTGCGCTGCTTAACTTCAGTGATCTGATGAGAGCTGGTGTGTCCGGCTGAGTTTCTAAATTACCCGAGTCAAACTCGAGTTACTCCGGAGTGACTCCAAAGCGTTTCTAAATGGCTTACTCCGAAAGCCCCGCATTCCTAAATGCGTTTTTTGACGTTTTAGAGTCACTCCGGAGTGACTCTTTTTGACTCCACTCAAAAAGGAGGAGAAACCGGAGTGAAAGCAGTCGACAGTTAACGAACGCAATCTAAGCAGACGAACAATTAGGCATATAGAGTAGGGTTGTCATAATTGTCGGACTAAAAACGTTCCTTAAAAGTATTTTTTCAACAAAATAAGAGTTTTATTACAACTTTATGATAAAAAAAAATGCATAATAGATCAATGGTGGTCGAACAGTCAGTTTCACTGGCAAAATGTGATGTTTTCGTGGACGCGTGAGTACCAAATCTTGGCATGTATATGCGCAGTACTGAATGTAATGATATTATCAGAAAATAATTGTCCTGCATGCAAAAATTTTAAATTGACCTGGACAAACGACTGTCTGACATGGACACAGACCTACGGGACAGCGGGGCATATACAGTAACCCATATATATATATATATACATATATATATATATATGTATATATATGGGTTACTGTATATATATATATATATCCCGCTATTAGGGTTGTGCATATACTGTATAAAATTTGAATGAATTAAACAGTGTTCTGGGTGGACAAATGAAGATCTGGGGGCATAACGAGAAAATTATCGCCCGTCATCGTCAAATTATCGCCTGCCATCTTTGTAAATTTTGCTCTTGTATCGTCCCTAAATGCATGACACCGGAGCTACTCCAGTGTTACTCCTGTGACGTCAGCAGTGACCCGAGTAACTCCAGAGTTACTCTAACTGGAGTAATTTAGAAACTCGGCGTCCAACGCAATTCGCCGCTCCCGGTAGCGTCGGATGCTTGGTTACAACCGTACTATCAGTGGCGTCACTAGGGGGTGCGGATGGTGCGGGCCGCACCGGGTGACACCACTCGCACCATGAGAAATGGGGGTGACACCAAAGCAGAAGAAGTGGCTTATTTTCGTGAGAGGGGGTGACGCCAACCCTAGTGACGCCACTGCGTACTACTACGTTACTGGGGGCGGCAAATTGCATTGGACACACCATTGCCAAATCGCGCTGGACCGGTAAGTGCCCCAGGTTCGCTCTAATAACTATCGAAGCACTAAAGGCCCAACAAAAGACCTAGGGGTATGCAATTTTTTTAACAGTTACGAGCTAGTGTTCTGAAAACAATTGTAAGAGTAGTCCGACACGGAAGGGCGTAGGAGACGAAGAAATGTAATTCCCAGATGTATGAGCACGCCACCACTGGCGTCGGTGTAGTGCCACAATGAACAGTAGACCGACGATAAATAAGCACAGGGCTAGCAGTTTATTTCGGCAGCCTGCTGCGTAAAAATACTGTCCAACAGATCGCCTACGTGTCCATCGAGATTGACAAAGATGGATGCCCAACCCTGCCATAGGCGGCAAATGGTTATCACTATTAGTTGTAGTAGCAAGGGAGAGACCTGCCTCGGTGGCGCAATAGGTAGTGTGTTCAATTTACTACGCCAGTTGTTCCAGGTTCGATACTGGATCGAGATGGGTTGGCTTCTTTAGGGGAAGAGAGAAGCCCTGAGTGCTCCTACCTTCGGATGACATGTAAAACCGTGATCCCGTGTGATGTGCGACGTCATGTCCACATAAAAGAACCCTCTCTACTATGCAACGGGCAGAGGTGTAGGAGCTCGTCCCCTGGCGTCGGTGGAATGCCCCAATGATGGGTACCCGACCCTGCCAAAGGAACGAAAAGGGTTACGAGTTGAGTAGCCAGGGAGAGTTCGACTGGCCCCCTCTGCGAACTCCGATAGACATAGGAAGGGCAATAATAATGTATGATTCTCGAAGGGCTATTTTAATGCAGTGCTGACATTTTACACACCACACGGAGCCATGTCTTTACTATGGTCCTCCCTCTCGCGGAAAGAAGCCATTGGCCTCAATCAGGATCGACCCTGCAGTTATGGATTAACGAAGTGAAGTTCGCTCACATACTGAGTCACCGTAACAGACTAAATACCTAATGGAAGTGAAGAAATAATATACGTACGTAGATCGATAAGTCCCAGAATGTAAGTTGGAGGAGGCAATAAATCATTTAGATGGATGGATATCAAGCTGGAGGGGGCCTAAATTATTCATTGCTGGAGGGCGAGTTCACCCCAGAATAATCGAAGGATGTCATTCATTTATTCTGCGAGCGGTAACTGAGAGTTTTGTTTGGCATCAATTATTTTTGTGTTCATTTTCAACAGCGGCAATGTCAGGACTTAATCCAGCGAGCTATTGAAAGTTTTTAGAGAGAACTGCTCCACGATTGGGCTGTCCCTCGGAAATTTGGAGATAAGGTGGTGCAGGAGGTGGCGTGTAAACTTACAGCGTCAATGGTTCCGGGTTCGATACTGGGTTGGCTCTCCGGCCGAGAGAGAGACCCCGGTTGTGCCTTCCTACAAATGAGAAATAAAACCGAGGGACCGTGTGGTGTACGATGGCATTTAACGTAAAAGAACCCTCTTTACTATGCAACGGGTAGATGAGGCAAAGCTCCCAGGTGTCGGAGCTCGCCCCTGGCGTCAGTGGAATGCCCAAACCGCTGACCGACAATAAACAAGCATAGGGGTTGCAGCTTTGGTCGGCGGACCGTTGCGAAAAAATACCGTCCAATAGACTACCCGTGTATCCATTCAGAGGGATGACATGGATGCCTGACCCTGCCATAGGCGGGAAAAGGGGAGGGGGTTGTTTTTGTATCGGGGGGGGGGGGGGGGGGGGGGGTAAAGCGCCCTTCCCCTCTGTAATTGCCCTTGTCGCCATATTTTCTTCACGTACCGTACTTATTCTAATTAACGGCGCCCTCCAATAACCGGCGCATCTTCAAGGTGAAAAAAATAATAAACTGCGCACTATTCATTAACAGCACTGAATTCATCATCATACCCTTATCCCACCTGTGGCAGGATCGGGTCTGTGGGTCCATTGAACATGCTCTGACTGGGGGCACCCCAGCCAGGCGTCTGGAACCCATAGGAATATTGGCTGGGTTGTCTATGGGGTGCCTTATTAAAGGTACTGAAATATAAACAGCGCCCTCCAATTAACGGCGCAACAAAAAAGCCGTTGAAAAAATTAACGGCGCGCGGGGTCAAATTTTTGGTTTTTTTCCGTGTTCTCTTGGTCACTGGCGGATTGGATATCGTATCAGATGCCCGTAGGCAATATGAGACATACATAGCCAAACAAGGTATAGGGGCTTTCAAGTGAAGGTCGGGGCACACAGTACGATATTTCCAATTCTACAAACTGCGTTTCATTTTGTTTGTGAATTTAGGGCCCTTCAACTACAATTGTCATTAGAGCCCCGTTCACTGCGTAGGTCTAATGGAGATTCTGGACAGACACTAGGCAGTTACGACGATTTTGCTTATTAGCAGAACCAAGTGTTCCCAACCGGTCACCCATGCTAGTACTAGCTGGGGTTACGTTGCTTAACTTCAGTGTTCAGACGAGAACTGGTGTTTCCAACGCAATACAGTCGCCCACCCCTGAAAATGCAAAGAGCCACTGAGGAGGAGGAGGAGGAAAGAGCACGCTCGACACCTGACAAGCGGCCTGGGATCTGAATTTCAGAAGGAGATGGACCCTAGCAAGTGAGGTTGCGAGTCAGGAAGAGGCACTAGGAGAGAACTCCTGAACAAACATGGATACTTCCAAGCCTAGCTGTACAGGGTGGACCGATAGCGATGCCTATCACAAGCTCTTATCCTGATGAGGGTGGGGGGAATGGTGAAGAAGATGGTAAATTACAATATGGCAGTAGAGTTTCCTTGATAGTAGTAGTAGATTGAACGTCAGGTCGAGAGCATTGAAATCTTGCTGGACCCGGAGAATTGTAGATCGCCGCTTACTGACTCCAGAAAAAAAGTCAGTAAAGCGTGTTGAGAGTCCTGGAATGCGAAAATGCAAAAGCCCCAGAAGCGAGGAGCAATCAAGCCGGCCGTGGTAGAGACGATATATCAGTAGAACACGGAAATAAGTAATAAGTGGAGTCAAGGGAAGGCAGCCCTTCAGTCGGCCCTGGTTAGGGCTAGTGTGGGGTGCTTGAATTTTTTGATTGTTGGAGTTTAAGGTCCCGCCAACTACAAGGTCATTAGAGACCCGTCCACTGTATAGTTCTAATGCATATACTGCACAGACACTACACGAATGCGACGATTATTGGGTATTAGCAGTACCCAGCTTTCCCGAGCGACCACCCATGTCATTACTAACTGGGCTTGCGTTGCTTAACTTCAGTGATCAGACGAGAACTGGTGTGTCCAACGCAACTCGCCGCTCCTGGGGGGGGGGGGTGCTTGAAGTGTGCACTCTCAGTTGTGTCGGAATCCACTTATAGGTTGTTGAGTTATCAACCAACCTTACCAAAGTTAGCAGTGAAGGATAAAAGAACGACCAGCAATTTATAGCAGTATAGCATAAACAATTTTAAGGAAGAATTAGTAGTCTATAAAGATGAGACGACAGCGCCTGGAGGGCTGTATATTGGAGCACCTTTAATAAGGCATCTCCCCACAGACAATCCACCCAATATACCTGTGGGTTCCAGACTCCTGGCTGGGGGTGACCCCAGTCAAAGCAAAAGCAGTGGATCCACAGACCCGACCCTGCCGCAGGCGGGATAAGGATATTGTGATGGTGATGCTGAATTCAGTACCTTTAATAAAAAGTGCTCCGTTTATTAGAGGGCGCTGTTTATTATTTTTTCACCTTGAAGGTTCACCGGTTATTGGACGGTGCCGTTTATTAGAGAGTGCTGTTAATTAGAATAAATATGGTAGTTTGCGAGACCTGGCAATGTGGGTTGGACGGGTCTTTTGTTTCAACTCGGAGATAGTGGAGAGCCAGAACTTGCAGATCTAACCCAAAGATCAATGCTCCTGAAACTTTTTCCATTCGTGAACCCCCTTTACACGATAATTCAATATTTCAAGTGATCGTCGTTTTGTACGAGAAAACTTTACGTGGTCCCCGGTACATACCCCGATGAGAGCAGGAATTTTCAAAACTGACATTGCACGATGGTGCCGAAAATGCGGCTAATAGAAGGTATGATCACCTCTAACAGACATAGATTGCTCAACGAGCAACTGCACCCACTCCTGCACTGAAGCAGGATGGTTCTGGGAGGTAGTTGACGAATTTCAATTGATCTCCCAAGTTTATTCCAGGTATTCAATAGGACTCAGGTCTGAAGGTCTGGCTGACCAATCATTCCACTTAATGTCATCACTTTGAAGATATTCAATCACCATTAAGGCTCTAGGTGGAGGAGCATTGTCAACTATAAAAAAGGAACTGGGAACTAACAGCACCCCTGAAAAATTTCCCATAGGACTGTAAGATCTCCTCTCAGAACTCCTGAGCAGTCAGGGAGCCTGTGTTGAACACGCGGAACAGTGTGCGGCCATCCAACATGAGGCCTGCCCACACCACGACATCTCCACCACCATAATGGTGGTGATGGAGGGGTGATTGCGGATCATTATTCAGCCTTGCAAGTGAAACGGGGACCGCTATCACCCCATCTACATCACGGAAAGGGACTATTATGATGGGGAGGTGTCATGGTGTAGGGATATGAAATAAATATACAAACAGAAATATTCACTGCCAACTTTTCGTTGCCGCGCTACATAATTATGCGATCCCCTTTGGGGGAGTCGCGACATTGATAGAATGCGGTGAATCATCATTTCTCGGAACCCTTTTCTCGCCTACGGCAGGGTCAGGTACCCATTTGTTGCACCGAACGCACGGAATTTTTGGGCAGCTAACTGCTAACATCCAGCCAACATTCCCCCATCCACCTCATAAGGGCTCTGCCTGTTATGGTGGATATTAAGCAGACCTACAACTCTTACTACTAGTGCTGCAACTCCGTGGTTATCTAACGTCGTTGGAGCACATTTCGACTACAGAGAAGGGATGAGTGCTCCTGCCCGTGGAAATTTTTGTCAATCTACTCGTAGATTTCATTCGGTGTAGAAGGAGTTGGTTTGGGTGGAGTGGTGACATCGCTCACGGGGCTCCGGCTTTACTTTCCATCTGACAAAAGATGCCCACGGGACTTCAGCCCCCTCAGTCGGAATTGGGAGCGGCTGATCCTTAAAGTTAAACAACGCAACCCCAACTAGTACTGACATGGGAGGCCGCTTGGGAAAACTGGGTACTGCTAATACCCCAAAATCGTCGCATTAGTGTAGTGTCTGTTCAGTCTCTGCATTAGAACTACGCAGTGGACGGGGCTCTAATGACCTTTTAGTTGACGGGCTCTAAAACACCAACAAACAAACAACAATCAAACGGAATCAATCGGGCAACCTACGGCTAACCATTGACTCGCTGTAACGGACACCAGAAAACGAGGACAATCCATAAATTTCATTCATCTTTTCTACTGCCTTCAATCGTTTTCAGTCTTGAAGAGAATTCTTTAAAATTGAACTAGTAGAAGACTGTATATGCCACAGGCGACACTTAGAACCACATTATGCAATTGAAACAATATGTTACTAACAATATGGTAGGAGTTTCGATATGATACTTCCTGTCAACATTTAGAAGTAAAAAAGTCAACTTATATTAAAAAAAATTGATTTCCCTTTTCAAGACAGATACACCTATCACATTTCTTTCTATTTTTGTAGTACACTCGATCAAGGTAAGAAATGGAGATGTGAGAGGAAGAAAAAAAGCTTACTTTGACAGAAGATGAGCGACAAACGTAAGGTGTTGTTGAGGACGACAGTTTGGCGGCTGATAAGTACTCCAGGTTTGGAAACAGGTGTAACTATTTAAACCCGTTGACAAAATAATGTTGTAGAGAGTTGTCGTCGTCCTCTTTTTTTTCAGACAATTCCTTTAAAGAAAATATTAGAAACGTAACATCATCAGAGAAGTTGGGGGATCAAAGAAGTAATCGTTGTGATGTAAATTTCAGACAGAAAATGAAGTAAAAAAGTCACTTGGTCAATGAACTACCTTTCATAGCAAAGAGCTTCAAAACCGTGAAGAAAACAGCAAAGATGCTGTTACTGGTGCTGCTGGTGTGCTGACGTTGAGTTGTTTTTCACACTGCTGTTCTTGTCAGTTGTCAAAAAACCTTACGTGCTGAAACTTCGACTGGTGGTTGCTGAGTGTCGAAATTCAATCTTGAAAACACCATTCTTTCCGTATGAGTGAGGGGTTCTGTGTAATAAAATCACTGAGGAAGATTCGATCTAGCAGCACTATTGCTGTTACCACTTCCGTCGTCCAACGCTTTCCCCTATCAATTCAGATGCACTCGTCCTCTATCGATCAGTTGATATGAAAAGGCAACACAGTCTCCTCCTTCATCAAAGAAATCATGAAGGGAACTGCTCCATCCCTGCATTATGCCCCCTCTCCTGAAATACTAACTCCTACTACAAAAGAAGAAACAGAAATTATTAATTATATATACTATACACAAATAATGCTTTCTCCTGCAAATGCAAATGAATTTCCTACGCAGGAGGTTTGGCTCCTGGCTGCTGTGACCTCAGCTCGTGCAAACATTTTTGTAGACAGATCCCAGGAACAGTTCAAAGGCTTTATCGGAATTCACTGCTGAGTTGTTCTACAGCAGTTCACCAGCTCCGTTTCCATTGATTTTCGGTGATAGTTCAATGGCAGCAGGGTCTTCAGTTCACTTCAGGCAGGGTTGATGATCTAGATGGCAGCTTGGTTCGTGAGATGAAAAGAGTCCTAGGTTGCATTGCAAGGGCTTTTCGTGGTAGAAGAGGTATAAAGTCCACTGCATTTTTATATCCCAGATATTGAGAGGATTGAAGCATGTGGTTGGTTGGCAGATGCGCAAGAACCCCCCCCCCCCCCCCATCATGTAGGCCCTACCCAATGCGCGCATTATCTGTGGTCTCTCTCTGTTCATTCTACCCTGATGAGTTTAGCTTGATTTTTTACCCTGGAAGTTTAAAGGATTTTCTTGCTGTCCTGCAGATTAAACGGTTCTCTTTCTATTCTCGAAGACTAAAAAGTGTTACCGCTATCCCAGAAGTTTAAAGGGCCTTTACTATCCCGGAAGTTTAAAGGGCTTTTACTATCCTGAAGGTTTAAAGGGTTTCTTGCTATCCTGGAGGTTTAAAGGGGTTTCCTGCTATGCTTGAAGTTTAAAGGATTTTCTTGGTATCCTGGAAGCTTAAAGGGTTATCTTGCTATCCTGAAAGCTTAAAGGGTTCTCTTGCTATCCCAAAATCTTAAAAGGTTCTCTTGCTATGCTGGAAGTTTATAGGTTTCATTTTTCTATCCTTGATATCATGGGGCTGGCAGAGACACATCTAAGGGGTGAGGAGGGGATGTAGAGCAGTGGTTCTCAATCTTTTTGCAGTCAGGGAAAACTAAACTATGACATTTTACTGGCACGGAACACTTACAATTCAACATAAACTTTAAAGCAGATTCTAGACTTTCTACACTTTGTACTTACTACATCATCATCATCATATCCTTATCCCGCCTGTGGCAGGGTCGGGTCTGCGGGTTCTAGTCCTCCACTCTCGTCTAGTTCTCCCCCAGTTCCCCGTCCATCCCACACACTGCCATATCCTTATGGACAACCTTTTCCCAAGTCAGCTTTGGTCTCCCCTGCCCCTGGTGCTACCGACCACCTGCAATCCTGGAATTAACCTGACGAGCTCCTCGTCCCCTCTTCACATGACGTGTCCATACCACCTCAGCCTAATCTCCGTAATTTTTCCGGCGAGGTCCACCACAGGTGCTCCATATATGCTCCTTCCTAAATTTATCAGCTCTCGACACGCCACACATGTGCCACAGAATTCGCATCTGGGCTACTCACATTCTATTTACATGGCTCTTCCTCCCTGCCCAGCACTGATCCATATAGCATAGCTGGTCTAACCACTGTCCTGTAGAACTTCCCTTTCAACTAGATCAGGATCCTTTTATCACATAGGACTCTCCTTGCCTGTCTCGACTTCAGCCACCCCTCCCCCATTGATTCTGTGGGCCACATCAGAGTCTATCCCTGACATTTCGCCCCTCGGATGTTTCACCCCTGGGAGGGCAAATGGCCGTTTTTTTTTATTCTGTTTTAGGTAAGGTAAAATGCCAGCATAAATTTCGTAAATATCGCAAATAGCGCAAATTAGCATAAATAGCATAAATATCGTCAATGCCAGCCCTTGATTTTTACCATATTTTGGCCGGTTTTTTTTTTGTTATTCTGTTTTTACCTATAAAAACAGCATTGTTCGTTTGAACCATTTTCTAAGTGTTTCAAGGAATAGGTAAGGTAAAAATTCAGCAATTTCGGCAAGAATTCTACACATTGTGGGGACATCAACGATAGAAATTCAATAGACTTTCTGAATGTATAGCCTACAATTTCGAATTTTAGTTTATGTTTGCATTTTTTTATGTGACAGTCTTGCTTAATGTTTGTGATTTTTTTATTTTGTTAACATTATTTTTTCAGTAAACAGAGCAACAAAAAACCGGCCATTTACCCTCCCAGGGGCGAAACATCCAAGGGGCAAAACGTCTGAGGGACGAAATGTGTGGGTGTAAAAGCTCTGGGGGCAAAAATTACTCAGGGGCGAAATGTCGGGGGGGGGGAAATATCGAGGGTGAAACGTCGGGGGCGAAACTTCCATAAACAATTTTAAATTGTATCGATTTTTTTACAACACCTGTATTTGGGCATTAAATTTTTTTGTGGAACACGTGAAGTGGTTTCACTGAACACCAGTGTTCCACAGAACACACTTTGAGAACCACTGATGGAGAGGATGAGGTCAATGCAACCTTCTGGAACAGAAAGGAGGGTGAGAAGAAAGGAGGTGGGGTTGGAATCCTGTGGGGGAAGAAAATTAAAGGAATAAGGTGGGGTGAAAATTGCAGGGAACATGGGTGGATAAAGGTACAGGGAGGAGGTAGAAGGCTGGTCATTGGGGCAGTATACATGGGTATAGAAGGTATGGGGTGGTTGGAATGAATGTATATACAGCTGCTTGCAGGAGGACATGGAGGCCCTGCACCTGGAGGGCTACCAGGTTATAATAGTGGGGGACTTCAATGGGCATCTGCAGGAGATGGATGGGGTAGAAAATAGCAATGGGTGGGGCCACAGTGCAGCTCATGCATTGTCTTCTGCTTGGTTGAGAATGACCTAGTGCAGGAGGTGCATGGAATGACAGTTGATGAGGTAAACCAGGTGGGTTTAGACTCTGATCATAATCTAATTATGATAAGTAAGAAGGTTAGAAACATCAAGGAAAATCAGACACATGTGGGAAGAAAAGGTAGGTGGCAGCTGAAGAAATGATTTAAAGAAGAAGAGTTCCAGAAGGACATGGAAGTGGCACTGAAAAGTAAAGAAGTCACATATGCTGAACTTATAAGGGCCCTAATAGATAAAGCTAATGAAAGACAGGGAAGAAGTAAAGGAAACGGGAATGAATGGAAAAAACCAAGGATGGAAACAGAGGTATGGGAGTCTATTGTAAGTAGGGTTTACGGAAGTTTTGCCCCCTGACATTTCGCCCCTGACGTTTCGCCCCCGACATTTCGCCCCTGGAGCTTTCGCCTCCACACATTTCGCTCCTCGGACGTTTTGCCCCGGAACATTTCGCCCCTGGGAAGGTAAATGGCCAGTAAACAACATAAACGCAAACTTAAAACGTAAAATTTATGTCGTCAAAGTCTTTTATGTGATGTTCGTCTGCTAAATTGTACTTAAAAAAATAGCAGCAGCGTCGATGCTTAAAACGACCAGCGTAAAATTTGGTGCATGCGCGTGTCGCTACCTTATGTCCGAATTTTAAAAACAGAGTCGGCAAAGATATAGCTGAAAACATATCGATTTGTAGGGCACGAGTGGTTTTTTAAATTCATATCATTTTTTTATTAGATGGTAAAGTGAATTTCCAGATATTTAGGCTATGCCTTTCAGAAAGTCTATTAAATTTCTATCGTTGATGTCCTCCACAATGCATAGCATGCTTGCCGAAATTGCTGAATTTTCACCTTACCTATTTCTTGAAACACTCAGAAAAAGGTCCGAACAAACAATGCTGTTTTTCTAGGTAAAAACAGAATAACAAAAAAAAAAAAAACCGGCCAAAATAAGGTAAAAATCTAGGGCTGGCATTGACTCAAGGGTCAGTTGGCACTAACCCTTGATTTTTACCTTACCTAAAACGGATTAACAAAAATAACAAAAAAACGGCCATTTGCCCTCCCAGGGGCGAAATGTTCGGGGCAAAACGTCCGAGGGGAGAAATGTTCGGGGCAAAACGTCCGAGGGGCGAAATGTGTGAGGCGAAAGCTCCGGGGGCGAAAAGTACCCAGGGGCGAAATGTCGGGGGCGAAATATTGGGGGCAAAACGTCAGGGGCAAAATGTCGGGGGTGAACGTTCCAGATCCCTGTTAGTAGATGGCAAGCTAATAGGATGCATATGCAAGCAGTTAAAATGGGAGATGAGGAAAGTATCAGACAAGCATGGGACACCTATCAGCAGAAGAAAAGAGGGGCAAAGGAAGTAGTGAGTAGGAAGATAGCAGAGGAGTATAGGAGGAAATGGAGGGAAATCCTGGATGGGGAAAACAGATGACCAAGAAATTTTGGTGATATGTCAGGGATAGATGTAGAGGGAGGAGTGAGGAGGTAGGTGATGATAGAAAAGCCATAGTGGATAAGGATGGTAGGACTACAACCAGAATAGAAGGCATTAGGAGGATATTGAAGGAATGTTGATCAGGGTTCTCCAATACATCGGGAAAGGTGGTGGAAGGGCCAAACAGACTCATAACAAGCCAGGGGCCATCTGCTGGAGAGGCTTGCTTTACCAGGGTAGAGTTAGATAAGGAGATCGATGCATTGAAGTTGGGAAAAGCATGTGGGGAAGACAAGATAGCAAACGAGTTTTTCAAAGCACTAGGAAGTAAAGGCAGAGAACTGCACTTAAGGATATTTAATGAGTGTTTAGGGGGTGGAAAAATACCAGATGACTGAGGCATCACATGGGTAGTGATGCTGTACAAAGGCAAGGGAAAGTGCAAGGAAAGACTGTATAGCTACTGGCCAGTAGCTATAAATAGTTGCATGTATAAGTTATTTGCTGGGCTAGTTAGGAGGCGATTTGGGACAATAATAGAAGGGTAAGGCAAATTAGTAGCGTTCCAAAATGGGTTCTGGGAGGGGCATAGAACAGGTGATAGCCTGTACATGATCACACACATTATGGAAGTAGTTCAAAGGAAGAAATGGAAGGCATACCTGTGTTTTTTGGATGCCAAGGGTGCATATGATAATGTGAATAAAGAAAGGCTATGGGCGGTTCTTCCCAAGTATGGGATGAATAGGGTGCTAGTGGAGCTGCTCCAGAAGCTTTATATGGGCACTAGGTATGATTTCCATTGGAAGGGAATAAATACTGGACAGATAGATGTAGACAAGGGGTTGTGACAGGGCTGTCCATTATCACCAATTCTGTTCCTAGTGTATATCAATGAGCTGAGGATTAGGCTCCAGGATAGAGGGCTAGGGTTTTCTCTGGGGGATGGTTTTAAATTGCCTACCATCTTCCAATGTGATGATATATTGCTGCTGACAGAGACAGAGGAAGAGCTCGAAGAAGAGCTGGATATCTGTGAACAGTTCAGTAGGGATTTTCAGACAAAACAAAGCTGATGATCATAGGGGAGGACAACATGTGGCCTAGTAATAAGATGCCAATCAAGCTTGGGGAGAGGGAGATAGATGTAGTGCCAGAGGTTATGTACCTAGGGGTTAAACTCACAAATAATAGGGCATACCTAAAAGCAATGGAGGAGAACATCATTTGTAAGCTAAAAACCAGAGAAGGATTAATAAGGAAACTGGCATTTGATTCATTCTCAAGGTATGAAGTGGTTAGGGGCTTATGGAAAGCAGTAGTAGTGCCAGGGCTAACATATGGAAACGAGGTTCTGTGCATTAGTAAAAAGGTAATGGACTGTATGGAAGTAGCCCAAAGAAGGTTAGGTAGGATGGCATTAGGGGGAAATAGGTTTACAGCAGTTGAAGCAATACATAGGGACATGGGGTGGGCGACATTTGAACACAGAGAAATGGTTAGTAAATTGGTATACCTGTGCAGGATATGGAGGCTTCAGAAGGAAAATCCAGTATGGTAGGTAAATGCATGGATAAACAACATGAAGGTTTCTACTAACTGGGAGAGGAGGGTAAACAGTATATCAAAGAAGATAGGCATAACACTGCATCCCAAGGAGGGCATGGAGGGGCAATAACACTGCAAAGACTTGTGCAGTGTGCTTAGGAGTGGGGGTTAGGGCAGTGGCGACAGGGGATGGTGGGAAGGATGGCAAAGAAAACGCTGAGGGTGTATTGGAACAAGCTTAACATAGAGAGGGAGGTAATTTATGACAACACGTGGGAGAGCTCACTTCTGTTTCGGACAAGAGCTTGGTCACTGGAAACGAAGCAGAGGATGGCAAAGATCACAGGTGGAGAGAAGGGCTGTTAGGCATGTGATACTGGCTTGTCCAGCGCTGGATCACTGCAGGAGGGGTTGGGGAACCCCCACCTTGGAAGAGGTTCTGGGGGTGATAGGTGATGGGGTGGAGCGGCTGGAATGGGTGCAGAAGGCAAAGGTGTTGCTAGGGTGTTGGTGGAGATCTACACAAATTGGTCTAGCATGAAAAATTTCCCTAGCAAGGTTTCCGTCACAAAGGACTACATATTCATATCCTTGACGTTTATTACTCTTTATCATTTTATCTTGAAAGTTTCTCCCTGTCACATCATATCCTTCTTCTTTAAAGTTCTTCAATTTTTCTCTCTTGTCCTAGTCTTCGTTCTATTCTGGAAATTTATTCCTGTTTATCATTCTATCCCGGAAATTTCCTCAATTTTACCGTTCCATCCTGGTAGTTTCCATCTTCCTCTTTGCAGCTCTATCCTGGCAGTACCTACCTTTCTCTATATCATTCACTCTTGAAAGTTTCTTCCCCTTTGTAATTATCTCTAGGAATTCTTTCCACCTTCATCCTGTTATTTTGGATAAATCTTTTCCGGAAATGTCATCCTCTGCATCACTAACCTGGAAGTCTCCCTTTCCTAGGTTCTTTTCAGGCAGTTTTTTTATCATTTTATCCCAAAAGTTTCTCCTCTATACTTTTTAGTTCGAATTTTCTTATCTGATATCACAGAATTGAAACGAAAAATTGAAAATTCCACTGCTGGCTCTGCAAACCCTGCTGGGTACGCATTTTAGCCACCTTGGAACCAGGCCCTGATCCAGCTCTTTCACTGCTCAGGAGAACATTTATTTTGCCCCCCCCCCTTCCGTGGGCAAGTGCCACGCTCGTCCAACCCCTACATCTGGGCCTGGTCCCGGAAATGATCATCGGGCTATTGTTTGATTGTAAATGGTCTGAATAATTTGCCAATGTCATCAAAGGGTTGCCCAATTACTTTAAGTACCTGCAGATACCACCCGCCTCAGGCAAATACCACCTTTGCCCCCTCAGATCTGGGCCTTAAAAGGTTGAAACTCGTGTTTTGACCGTATGTCGTAATTGACAATGTCTGAATGGGTCATTGCACTGGTAATATCCCGGAAATGAATATTATACCTTTTAATTTTAAATTTTTGACAAAACGAGAGGAAATTTCTGGATGAAAATTAACTGCTATCAGCAAATAACGGAAACTTAGAGAAAAGATCCTTCAAGGAAGGAGTAAAGGATATTAATTAAATAAATATTATTTACAGAATGATATCAACTACCAGCAAAATATGGTTTAATGACGCGGAATCCCTGATTCTGCATTTCTGCTATTTAGATACGAAACGTCCAAATGTCAATGGACTTTTTGTTTGAACAATTCTGTGACCCATTCTTCGCTATACGACCTATTTTGAAACAACTTATTGGTATTCTACAACAGGGCTTATGGAAGCCAGCCTTCACAGTCTACACTGCAGGCAGACACCACTGCAGAACAAGCATCGCTTTCATATTTCAACATTATTCAAAATGCGGAGAGAGGCACTTTTCTGACCCGCCCCGGAGGCGAAGTAGGAGTATGCTCTTTACTGTATCAGTGGTGTCGGGGGGTGGGGGAGATGAGAGAGAGGAGAATAGAGATAAGAGTAGAGAGAGAAACAGAAAGAGGAGAGAGTAGGGAGAGAGAAAAGAGAGATTGCTTGTTTGTTGGTGTTTTAGGGCCCTTCAACTACAAGGTTATTAGAGCCCCGTCGACTGTGTAGTTCTGATGCAGAAACTGCACAGACACTACACTTATGCGACGATTTTTGTATACAA